>VZRZ01008641.1:1407129-1455966 GCA_013398175.1 Climacteris rufus
GGGGGCCTCCGGGGGCCGCCGTCCCCGGAGGCCCCCGCCGAGGCCGCGCCGCTGACCAACAACCACGTCGCTGCCGCCGCTGCAGCTGCCGGCGGTGAGGCGGAGGCCCCGGCCGCGGCCCAGTCCCCGTCGCCGTCCGGGGAAGCAGTGCTGCTGTACCGGGACAAGTCGAACCTGTACCCGGGCGGCGTGCAGGCGGGGCCCGGCGGGGGCGCGCTGCGCCCCAACGGGCAAACCAAGTCGCTGGTGCCGCAGCGGCTGGCGCTGGAATACATCGTGCCCTGCATGAACAAGCACGGTATCTGCGTGGTGGACGACTTCCTCGGCAAGGAGCTGGGCGGGCTGGTGGCCGAAGAGGTGCGGGCCCTCCACCACACCGGCCGCTTCACCGACGGGCAACTTGTCAGCCAGAAGAGCGACTCCTCCAAGGACATCCGCGGCGACAAGATCACCTGGGTGGAGGGCAAGGAGCCGGGCTGCCAGACCATCCGGCTCCTCATGAACAGCATGGACGATCTCATCCGGCACTGCAACGGAAAGCTGGGCAACTACAAAATCAACGGCAGGACGAAAGTGAGTGAGGGAGGGAGCTGGGCCCCCGGTGCCTGTACCCCCCTGCTCCTGCAGCCGGGGGAGGTTGCGGTGGTGGGCGGGAGTGGGCGGCAGAGCCGGCGCTTCCCCGGGCGCGGGCGTGTGTGCGCGCACGTGTGCGGCTGTCTGCGGGCGGCGTGCGTGTGCGCACGTCCGGCCGGCCGGCTGTCCGTCTGTCTGTCTGTCTGTCTGTCTGTTGTGCGGGTGCCTGTGCGGGGCTGCGCTGTGCGTGTGCGCCCGCTGCCGCTCCGCTCCCCGGAGCCGACTCACACGTGAGTCGTGGCCAGTTCGGAGCTCTTCAGTACGAGAAGGACAAGGAGCTCCTTGTAGAGGGTCCAGCAGATGGACAGGAAGATGATTAGGGATCTGGAGCATCTCTCTAACGAACAGAGACCGCGGGAGCTGGGCCTGTTTAGTCTAGAGAAAAGAAGACAGAGGGGGTCTCATTAATGTGCGTAAATATCTCAGAGGTGGGTGTAAAGGGGATGGTGCCAGACTCTTTTCAGTGGTGCCGAGCAAAAGCACCGGGAGCAATGGCCATAAACTGAAACACAAGAAGTTTCGCTGCAACAGGGGGGAGAACTTTATGGCAGAGCACTGGAACAGCCTGCTCAGGGAGCTCGTGGAGTTTTCCTGTCTGGACGCATTCAAAACCCACCTGGGTTCCTGAGCTCCTGAGTAACCTGCTCTAGGTGACCCTGCCTTGGCAGCTTGGACTGGATGATCTCCAGAGGTCCCTTCCAGCCTTAACAACTCTGTGGTTCTGTAACTCACGCCCGGCCGCGGGGGGATCCCCAGCCCCAGCGGGTCTGGGCTGCGGCTTTGACGGGCGGGTTGGTGTCCCACGGTCGGCCCGGGGATTTTTCTCCACCGGGAAGGCGCGAAAGGGTTTGTTTGCCTATTCGCTTTTCCAAAGCAGGAAAAAAAGTCGATCTCACTTCTATCCCTGCATTTTGTTAAAAAAACCCTTGACCTGGAAACTTACCTGCTAGGCAGCGAGTATTGAAATGTGAGTCTTTGCACGGTCTCCCGACAAAACCCAGATAACTGCCCTGATGGGCTCCGGGAAACGGGGGCTGGCTGCGAGGTGTCCCGGCACCGGCGCTGGCTGGGCAGCGTGGAACCACCTGTGCGTAGTGTTTGTAGGCTCGCATGAACGGGCCGGGTTTTGGTAAGCCTCGGCTCAGGCTGTGGCCTGCCAGCTGCAGGACTTAAAAATGTGGGTAGGACCCCCGCATCAGTGAACGATGCCCTGGTGGCACAATAAACCCGTGAGTTACAGTGTGGCTCTCTGGCACTGGTGCTGCGGTAGGCAGCGGAGTCACAGCTGTGAGGAGCAGGGTGGCTTTGCGCAGAGTTTGTATTTTACTGTCATCAAGTCGCTTTTCTGCAAAAATCTTCAGCTCTGAGACCAGAGAACTGAGTCAAAATCTCCCATTGTATTAGCCTAATTTGAGATTCCCTTCCAGTCCTTTAAATAAAATTCATGCCATTGGTAGAGGACTAGTAATGAATATTCATCAGCATCTTTTCAGTTAAAAAAAAAAGAAGAGGGGTGAAGCCCCTTCATACTTTGCTACCTCTGTTAAAGCATAAGGAAGCCAGTGAAATGGTAGGAGTCATCCTGCTGAGGTGGTTGCACTGTCACAGATAGGCTGTTGTTGCTGCAGCTGCAGAATCTCAGCTGGTAGGAAGCTGCGGGTGGGAGGAAGGGAGAAACTGGAAGGCAAAAAACAGCCCTGGATTTGTTCAGGGCACGGGAAACTCCCGTGATAAAAAAAAGTGGGTGGGAATATTTTTTTTTTTTTGTAATCCTGTCTGCATTTCTTCACTTGAACCAGTACTGTGCTAAAACTTTTTAATGGGAACATGATCTAGAGTATTCATAGATCCCTGCAGGACTTTTCTAAACCAACTTATCTTTCAGGCAGTCTTAAACCTCTTCAAGGCTTCAAACTTGCACTCTGAAAATACCAGTGGTTTTGCAGGATTTCAGTTTTATGCAGCAAAAGGGAATAGTGCTTCTGTTTTTATGTGCAGTGGTATACTTCTGTAAAGAATATATGCCAGGACTTTAGGAAAAGGCTTTTGGAGTTGTGGTCCTGAATCTGCAATTCCTGCAGTACTATATTTTACATTCGTACAGTCACTGCTGAAATCCCTCTTATTTGGAGGATCAGAACAGGTGCAGGGATCAGATCAGTAAAGGTGTAATGTGGTGGCACAGAAATGCATTATCTTCTTTGCTTATTTCCCCACAAAAACCAGTGGTTTTAGTGTGCAGGAAAGCTCAGTTCCCTGAAATGTAAGCAAAAGCAGAATGAAAACTCAGTTGCTCTCACAGATTCACTCCAGAATTGAATAAACAAGCAGATGATCCCTAGAGCATCGCTTCAAATAACTTGTATTGTAAGCATGTAACTTGTAACCCACTGGTGTTGTTGGCATTGAACTTGCCATCACATCTGTAAACTGTCTAGAAGCAGTGTATGATAAGGCAAAAAGAAATGGGTCTGAGATGTGTACCCTGAATCTCTTGTCTTGTAAACCAACCTGTCGGGGAAAAAGCTATGTTGTTTTAATAGGATTTAATTCAAACTGGTTTACATTCATCAGGGCCAGTCTCTTAAGGTAAAAGACCTGAAATAAGGTAAACTGTTAAGTGTGAGGAACCTGAGATTTTACATTTCAAAGTCTCAGACAGGTGTTTTGTCTGGACTAACTGGGCTACCTAGAACTGATCTACTTAAACTCATGTGGTTCTACTTAGTCCTGAGTGTCAGCAGATTACCTTCCAGCCTGAAAGGTATCCATACAGCAGTAGGCATAAACTAGCCAGGTACCTTTGAGGTGTGTGGAGACAGCAGCAAGTATAAGAGAATGGCTAACTCTTTACTCATCTTGGAAGTCCTGACTTACTGCATTCCTTGCTTTTGTTCTCTTTCTTTCCAGGCTCTGCTTCCTTCTTTTTTCTAGCAGATGATGGCACATGCTTGCATATGTGAGCTCTACTGTCTTTCTCCTACTTCCTGTTATTTTCTAGTTTTTTCTTCTTTCATCTTTTCATAAATGCTCATTTTTTTCCTTTCTCTTATCAGTTGCCACATTTGTACATGCCTATATTTCTGTTTCCTGCCTGTCCTGCTCTTACATAGCTAGTGGAGGTTAAAACCTGCTCATCAAAATCAGGAAATCGTCCTGAGTCTCACCCATGTGATATTTTTTTCTCCTCCCCCACACAGAGGCTGGAGAAGAGGTTGAAGGAGGGGGTAGCTTTATGATTTTTTAGCTAGGTTTCTCTTTTCCATATTATGGACTCTGGTGATCTGAAGCTTACATCCTTTAATAGTCTTGGAGTAATACTGCGACTTCCTGGTCGTGGACTGGGTTCCTAATAATCACCATTTAATTGGACATCTGATCAGCTATTCCTGTTTCTGCCTGCCATCACACCCAGTGCCACCCTACCCTCTGCCTTTTGTTGGAAGGAGATTGAATAGACAGTTTGACAGGCCCTGTTACATCCCTTTAGTTTTTCCTTCATTCCCCCTCCTCGAAACCTGTCAGAAGACCAATCCTGTTCAAATTGCTGCATTTTAATGCTCTCCTGTGTCTACTAGTAGGCCAGTGGCACCCACTGCTTCTCAGCCACCAGTAGCTTAAAAATTAGCTTTATTTGTTAAACATCATGCAAACTTGCTTTTCTGCTTTTCCCTGTAGTTGCTTATCTCTTACTCTGGAGATTCTGGAGTTTTCTGAAGACATAGAGGATTCTGGATTCAGACTAGTCTGACTGTACCCTATTAAATCAGATTCTTTCAAAGTTAGCAGTGCTTCTCAGGAAATAATTCTCCAAGAGTGGATTCTCATACCCTGCTCTTAGCTTTTCTATAAACTGGAAAGAAAAGGCTCTCTGCTCTTGCCATGCATTTATGTTGCAACTTTTTTATAAGCATGTTGGATTAATGTTACCAAGGAAAAGCAAGATTTATGGATGTTCTTTCCACTGTATCTTATTGTGCAGGATATCACTATGAGCATGTGTGGCAATAAGAAGACAAATGAAAAGAGGTAGAGAATAAGTACTTGGCAACCAAGCAGGTACTAGAAATTGATGATGATGATGATGGCAAAACTCTGGTAGAAGAAAGGAAATGAGCACAGGGACAGGTGTGCAGCTCACGTGAGTCCTGCTCTGATTGGAGGACCCAAGAGCTGTGGCTGGAGGGCTGGGCTTAGGAATGTCGATAAAGTGGGGGGCTTCCTCTCAGCTTGTGGTATGTGTGATTATGCTAATCCTGCTGCATCCTTCCGGATATTTGTTTCACTATCACACCTTGAATTTATTTCTTGGTAGAAAACTTACTGATCTGATTGGTTCCCAGTGAAAGACCACATGTATGGGTTTGAATTTGCCGCTGAGTTGTGGGAAAGCATGGGTAGGTCTCTCTCAGTTTCCCAGTACTCACTTGAGTTGTTTGACATTGAGACAAAATACGACCAATGCTCATCCTTCCTTATTTGTTTTCCTAACATCAGTGTTTCTGTTGATGATGTTGTTTTCTTGTAGATGACTGTGTTGGTCAGCGAAGGATTGTGTGGTGATTCATGGATACACAACAGCCCACACACAGTCCTTAAATCCTTGTTGGAGTAGAGCCCTGACATGTGATGACAACTATAGTTTTCATTTGTTGTTCCTCATGTACGAGCCTTTTGGGTCCCAGGTAGGGCAGGTGATCAGAAGCTTGTCTGGGCTCTCTCTGGCAAATGATCTTTTGATCAAGAAGCGCAGCAACATCCAGAATAGACTCTTGTTTACAGCCATCTTTAACAGTGCTGAGTTTCTGGCAGGTTCTCCTACTAGAAAAAATTACAAAGATGTGCTGGTTTCTGAGGGGCAGCTGTGTGGTGATTGTATCTTTGAAGCATGGTATGAATATAGTGTGTCTGAGGGTGGGGAGCACTACCTGCGATTGCTAGAACTTCTCCATACCCCTCTGGGTTAGGCTGTAGTTCAATGAACACTTTGGCCTGGCACTGCTGGAGAAGTAGTCACTCTTCTTTGCCAGTACAAGTATTTACATGGCCATCCTGTGAACTGGTTTGGGGAACTGATCCATCTGAAAAATAAACTGGCAAAAGAAGTGCTCCTGGTTCAGTGTTCGGATGTTTGTGCTGGCACAGGGGACTGGCAGATGGTGAGACTTTCTTTCAGCAGCAATGCAAATTTATGCCAGTTTAAAGTGTTTGCCAAACTACAGCCTTAGTTTAACACATGGAGTCTGATTCTCCCAAAATTTGCCCTTGAAAGTTCAAACATAATTTAAGAAATCTTCGCTAGCTATGTATTTTTTTCTTTGTGAACTTCTCTTTGTTCTTTTGTGTTTCGTGTGAGACTCTGCTCTTGCCATCAGAAATGCATTCTTCTGTCCTCCAAGAATCTTCCTTGTGACAATTTTATACAAAAATCTTTGCTGGTCTACCCACCATGTGATCCCAGGTAACATGTACAGTGGAAAAATGTATTTTCTCCAAATGAAAACTGATCTTCCCCTACATCCCACTTAGCTTCAAAACCAACCCACTCTTATGCTTATTGACTGTCCCTATCCATTGTTCTAGAGTTTTATTAGCACCAAAACCGTTCTTGACTTCTCTTTCTCAAGACAGAGCTGGATTGGCATCCTCTGCCATGAACAGTGTGCTGCAACTTGCTACTGTTTGCTGCTGGTAAGAAAGGTCCCTGGTCAGCCTTATCCCCTTGTGCCAGCTCCAGCACTTGTTCTGCTTCAGGGGCTCTGTCTGAAATGGGCAGTTTCAGTGCAATTTCACATTCCATGTCCTGTTCATTGCCTCTCTGTTGCCTGGGGTAGGTGTATGAAATTCTGGGTTGGTTTGTTGCTTGCTTTTCCAAGCCATTTTTGACTGTAACTGGAGTTCATGTTTTCCAGTTGTTACTGTTGTGGAGATAAGGAACTTGTAGCATTTTAGTTTGTGCATATCAGTGATGTCAGTACACTGTGGATAATTAATTTTTTCCTGTCAGTGATATCAGTGATTTTTTGACCGTATTGCTACTTGGATGTTCTGTACTGTCTCTTCTGCTCAGAATGGGCTCAATTTAATAATGCCCAAAAATCAAGTGGGATGCTTCTCATCAGAGCTGTAGAGCTCGAGAGGAAGAGCTGTCTTCCCTTCCCTGTGGCCTCTTGGACTGAAATTCCTTGCAAGTGATGTCCTGCCAAGTCATAGGACTGTCTGAACAGCAGTTCAGATCTCTGGGTTAGTTGTATCAGTAACCTTGAGTGGTTGGTTGAGAGATATTTTCCCTTTTTCTAGATGATGCATAATTTCTGAATAGGCTGCCAGCTATTTCCTGAAAAAGTATCAGCAGCATATTATTCTCTTCTGTGATATTTACTGTGTTCTTTATATTAGTAATTCAGTTGTGTTTAGGCTGTCCTGGTTTATATCTGACATCTTTTGGCTTGAGCAGGCTGGGTTGCTGTTGGAATTTTGCAGGATGCTGTCTTTCTAGTTGCTACTGTGTTGTTCTGTACGGAGTGCTAGTCTGTATGTTTTTACCTCTAGGTATGTACGTAGAGTACGTGGACTTTAAATGAAGGCTTTTCTGCAGCAGCAGAAAGGAAACTTGTTATAAAAGGGAAACGGATACTCTATATAAAGCAAAAATTTCTTCTTGCCCATCCAGAGAATAAATCGTTTTTCTTTAGGCTCCTTAGAGAGCTCTTGGACAAAGACAGCACTTTTTTTCAGTTCAGAAATTCATTTTGTTGTGAGTGTGTTGGTGAGTGAATTCCTCAGTACGACACTCGTGGGGCTCCGTGGTTCTTGTGCTGCTGTATTTTGTTATTTTTTGGTAGGGGAGTGACTGGAGACAATGCAAGGACTGTACAAGTACTTTTTGGAAATAAACATACTCAGATTATATTAATTCAAGTTCTTCATTCATTGGCATGTTTTTTTCACTGCATTAAGAAAATTGTATTTTGAAAGCAGTATTTTCAGTGAACAGAACAGTAGAGTTATTTGACTTTGCATCTACTACTGAGCAGAATAATTGTTATTTATGATACCCTTTTTGTCTTCTGCATTTGTGACTTACTACTTCAGGAGGACTAATTCTAGTCTTTGAGGCCTTTTGGAAAAGTCATTTGGTGCTGATTAAATCCTTGTAAACTCCTTCGAGTTTCTGAAGATTGTTGGTTAATGATGGGTGGTCAGGCATATTCCCAGTGCAGGCTTGTGCCAGAATTAGCTGGTAAGTGGCAGTTGTAAGCTTCAGGTCAAAAACGAATCCACTCGCTGTTCCAGGGCAGTGTCTGTCAAAAG
Organism: Climacteris rufus; assembly: GCA_013398175.1. NCBI lineage: Eukaryota > Metazoa > Chordata > Aves > Passeriformes > Climacteridae > Climacteris > Climacteris rufus. The sequence goes on from VZRZ01008641.1 coordinate 1,415,077, forward strand.
CAGAGCAATGCTTTTATGCACGTAACAGCTGCTTACACTTGAAGACTTTCTTGTTCTTTGGTATTTAACTTAAAACTGCTCGAGAGTATTTTTGTTAGCATATGGTGTTACAAATAGGAACTGGGTAGAAATGTGTGTGCTTGCACGTCTGTGTGGGAGATGTGTGTGGAGGCAGCGTGGTTATTGATCTGCTGTGTTCATAGTGCTCTGACAAAGGGATGCAGTCCATACCTGTAGGGTAATTAATGGGGCCTAAAGAAAAGGTTTATTTAATATCTAGGGATTAATTTTCCACATTAATTTAGGGTCAGGCCAGCTTAGAGCACATAGTTTGACCATGAAGGCATTCTGGACTGTAGATATTATGCACAACTTTGGGGAGATGCTGCTATGCCACCCCAGTGTGCTGCTGTGAGAGCAGAGCCCGAGACTGCCTTGCCTTGGTTCAGCAAAAACAAACACTATGCTGAAAATGATACAAAGGTGAATGCCATGAGGGAGTTCAGGAAGCTGTTTTTCCTTTTGGTCCTAACAGGGTGGAGGAATTACTGCAGTGACTGTAAAGTTATAAAATGCAATAAGGGCTAAAGACTTCAGGAGTTTATGTATATTTGCTTGGTTTGATTTTTTTCCTGGGTTTTGTTTTGTTTGATTTTTCATTTTGTAGGAAGGTATTTTAAATCTGTTTTCGGGAAGAGCTTGTATTATCAATTCACATCACGTTGTTCTGTTCATAGCTTGAAATTCTTGGTGAGGTGGCAGAGGCTGGAGGATTCTCTGCTGGGCATAGTCTTGCCGTGGTTTGCTGACCTTCTGGTGTGCCAGGGTCTGTTATCTTCCTCCTTGAGTAGGTCAGAAGGCTGCAGCTACATAGTTATGACAGTCCTGAAGTTAGTAGTCAAATGAAACAAAAAAGTTACAGTAATAGTTTGGCCTGACTGTTGTGGTAATGTGGAATTTAAGTTGCTATAGATTGAAAAGTTGGCCCATAGTAACCTTGAAGCAGAAATCCTAATATGTTTAAGTTCTCTATGCTGTGAAAAAGTCCAGAGATGCAACATGTGTAAGGTTTCCAAAGCAGTTTATAGTTGGTTAATAACATATCTTTCTTGTTGCTGCTCTCTGTCCTGTTCAAGCATGTGTTCAAGCAGCTAAACCTTGCTGTGGATGCCAAGATCCCTCAACAACTTCTGCTGTATTCGAACAGTGTGTGGTCTGTTCTCTGCTGAAGGCATTGGGCCCTTCCAGTTTCAGTGGTTGCTGCATTGTTGTTCAGGCAGCTGGCATGCAGCCTCACTGCTGTGAGAAAGGAAACTGTGGCCAGTTGATAAGGGCATCTTAAACTGACTCCTTTTCAGCTGGCATGCTGGATGATGCCCAGTGAAATAGATGCTGTCTTAATCGTCCCTCTGTCTGGCTTAACCTTGTTTGTGTGTGCTTTAGCCCCTCTATGGCAGCACATGAGCCAGTCAGGAGCACTGGTCATAGTGGTGGGCTTGCTCTTTCAGTAATACTGGAAGAGGGTGAGAGGGCAGGGGCTATTTATGCTGCAGAGGAGAAGGTGTGAGGGGACCATGCCAGTGTGTATGGATATGGGATGGAAGGAGTGAAGAAGAGAGAACCAGACTTTTCAGCAGTGCTCAGAGATGAGGCAGTGGATACACTGAGATGCAAGAAATTCCATTTAAATGTAAGAAATACTTTTTCCACTGATAGAACCAAGAAGCAGGTTGCCAGAGAGGTTGTGGAGTCTCCATCCTTGGAGTTAGTCAAAACCTGTTCACTGGTCACCCAGCCTGCTCTGGGTGACCCACTTCTGAGCAGTGGGCTGGACCACATGATCTCCAGAGGTGCCTGCCAACCTCAGCCCTCCCATGAAAAAAAATACTGCAGTTTGAAATGAAGGAGATACAAAACAAGCCCATTTTTGCAATCTGTTAAAATATTTTTTCCAGCAATGGCACTGTCAGTATAAGTCCTGCTTATTGCGTCTCTGAATGAAGTTGCCAGAAGTCTGTCTTTCTATTACTGGTCATTTGCTCCCTAAAGGGTTATTGGGTTGAATATGCCAGTAATGTGACTGTTTGAAATATTCCTGCCTTGGATCCCTTTTGGTCATCCAGGTGGTCACTTTTACTAGGTCTGTGCTGCTGCCTCTTTCCTGGTTTTCCATGCATATATGCTCATAGCACAATCCTTTCCTAGCACAGCTTGCTGATACAAAGCATGTGTACACTTCACAAGGCTGATTTAAGCAAACATTTAAGAAGTGAAAATTGGTTACCTAAAGAAGATTCATACTTTCTCTCCAAAATTATTCTAAAGTTATATATGATTTTGGGACCACTTTTGTACTGAGAGGGCATAGTGCAGCAGGGATAGTTATCCTTTTCTTGTGAGACAGACAGAAAAAGGAAATATGCTGTTTCAAAGCTACAAACTACCAAAAAGTGCTTTACTTTAGTATTTCACATGTTTTTAATTTATTTATGTAATAAATTCATGACAAACATCTGGGCAATATTATTTTTGGACATTTCAGTTTTATTTTACTTAAGAAAAATGCCACCCACTTGGTATTAAGAAAGTTGAAGATAAGTATGAGGAGGGAACCTTTGAACTGGTAAGAGTCAGGCTTATGTATTTTGCCAGGCTGCTGAATAATTCAAAAACCTGCAGCTCTCAAGTTACAATCCTCACTTCTTCCATCTACCTTCTAATCATTTTCTTTCTTCTGTATTCCCCACACAAACTTGCTGTTCCTGGCCACTTCCATCCTGCCTGTGCTCCCCTGGGGACCTTGTTCTGCATTGGTGCGTTCCTTTCCTGTTGAGGGAGAGAAGGGGGAAGGAGCAGGTGCTGAGAGAGGCCGGCTGCCCCAGCAGGGGTGTGGAGGATGAGGCTTGCCTCAGTTGCTGCTGTCTGCCAGGTACAGCTGTTGCAGACACCCTGTCAATGGGCTGTGCTCTGCAAGGACTGTCTCAGAAAGATAAGAGGCACGTGCCTCTTGGGAGATGCCAGTTTGACCATCCTTACCATGTATCGAGTGGTACATTGAAGCCCGATGGAGCTGTGCTCGTCTGAAGTGACCTTCTGTATGACCTAGATGCTAGGCTATACCTGAATTGTAGGTCAAAGCTATGTGTTTTCAAGGAGTATCCAGTCTTATTGTAAAAAAACCCCTAAAATTTAAAACCATTTGTTCTTAAAGACCCTCTCTGCTCAAAGCGAACACTGTTTGTGCTCTGGCTGATTCAGTTCAGGTTCCAGCAGGCTGCCTTCTCATGTTTGCTCTGTGGGAGTTCTTCCTTATCAAATGTCTGTTTCACACAAGTATTTGTCATCTATGTTTATATCATTATGTGTTTATTGTAAATAATTAGTAATTGGTATGTATATAAAGCTGCAAAGTGTATATAAAATGATGCTCTTATATACCATCTACCTTTGGCAGTCCAGGGGCTCTGAGCCAGAGGTTGGATCTTGACCACTGCTTGTAATACATGCAGATGGATGGACACATTTGCCATTAATTTATGTAACCTTGTTTTAAAAGCCATTTGTACTTTTGGCCTCTGCAACATCCTGTAACAGCAAGTCCTGCAGTTTGATTAGATGGAAAAGGAACTTCCTTTTGTTTAAAACCTACTGATGGTGATTTCAGTGTCTCCTAGACTGTATTGTGAGAACTCATTTCCCAGTAGTTTTACTTGTCATGTTTTTTTTTAAAAGCATGGCATTTGCTTCCATACATTTTTTCAGCTGACACACTTTCCCTCCTAAACTGAAGAATTGTAGCCTTTTTAGTGTTTATCCAATGAGTACTGTGCCTTGATTCTGGTTATTCCTGCTGCACTTCTCTGCAGCTTTTCTGGTTCTACTAATTAAGGTAAGGCAAGCAGAAGTATTTAATGTACAAGTATATCCTGATTTTATATGCTGGCATGGTGTATTCTGTGTTGCCTTTCCTTGTTTAGTGATTTATGACACTTTAGTTGCCTCCTCTGCTTTGCTGAGATGACGTTCCTGGGAGAACAGCCTTTATTTACTACATTTTGTTTCTAAAGTGATGCTATCCAGTTTAGTAGACATCACTGTATAAGGAAGCTTTTCCTTTTTTTCCCTGAGAGGTATTTCTTTGCACTTATTCTTTCCTGAATTTTATCTCTGGGCACTTGCTATAATTTTACACCCTTCTGTTTGCCTGTCTGCAACCAGGGCTGGGATGGACTATGCAGCATATTTAGGTATTGCAGGTAAACACTGTGACTCTGGTCCTTTGCCCCTTTTTCTCAGGTCACATATGAAAAATACAGGTCCTGTGGGGATCCTGCTGGTAACACCTAATTTTTCACTGAAAGAAAGTTAGTTTGCTGTAGTGAAATTGCAACTGGAATTTTCTGTTTTATTGGTCTTGGCTTTGCCTTTACTTTACTTCCATTACTTTGAAATGCTTTGGAAGTAAGATCCATGGTTAAAGTGCTTTATATTTCAAAATTTCTAGTGTTTGCATTAAAATTAATGGGTTGAGTAAATTTTTATTAAATCTCCACTGTAGCTTGGACAAAATGACATGTAGTGACTCCCGAAGGCCTCCTAACACCTGGCACAGACTCAAGAACAACACAGGAGTTCCTATACTGGAGTTCTGACTTTGTCATTTTCCTTAGTGAAAATAGAAAATGGGAGTTGTCTCTCTCATGAGCCAAGGCTATGCCAAAATTACATTGTAAGAGGTAATAAGATAAACATACATTATTTTTACCTGTTTAGTCCTATAGTTTTATAAAGAGCCTTGTAAACTTGGAAAATATTCCACTGCAGGACAAGAAATGTAGATGAAGGTACTATCAAGTACTTTTATTTTCAGTTTAGTCTTCTTATATAGCAACTTGAATTTTGCACATTTCTGGTTTTTACTGTGTCTTTTACTCTATCTACATTCACATCCTGCTGCTTTGAAGGAACACACCCACTGAAAGACAAAGCTACTAATAAATGATCCTTCCTCACCATTGAGACTTCAGCTTCTACAATTGAACTTAGAATAACTCCATATTAAAACCCCAGAGAAAACTTGCCTTTGAAGAACAAAAACTCCGATGCACTCACCCCTTGCCTTCCTTCTGCTCCCCCCTTTGGGAACAGCTTTCTGGAGGGAGTGATGGAATTCTTCAGGGGCTCAGTAGGGAACAGAATTTGCCAGTGATGGGAAGATGGAGTCCCTTAGAGATATTTTTCCTTTCAAAAACCTGTTACACTTTTTTTCATCATCTAGCCTTCATTTTCAAGGAAGGGTTATCTTGGTTTGGTAACCCTTAATTAAGGATTGCCTTTACAGTGAAAGTAAATTCTTGTTTTCTGGAGTAACTCTCAGTTGTCTTCACAGTAGCTATACAACATTGCTTGTATTGAGTTTGGGAATAAAATATATTGATATTTTTGCTGATTTGTTTGTATGCCAAGAGAGGGGTAAGTCAATAGATAGGTTTGAGGGCAGAGCTGCCATTCCGAGAGGTAGGTAGCTTTGTGCAGGGCTGCTCCATGTGAACATTTTATCTTCATACAGGTGATGTGAGCAGCCTTCGGCACGCGGTGGGTGGACGCGAGCACAGCGCTGTGCTGTGCATGGGGCAGCAGCTTTTTCCTTAGCTGTGGTTGCAATTCCGTGTGCTGAGAATAACCTCTGATGTCCAAGCTGTTTTGTGCTGCAGTTCATTCAGGGGCCAGAAGACACCCTAAAGCAATTACAGCTGAGGCCTGCTGAGGTATCTCACTCGTTAGCACGTTAGCTCTTCCTCCCTGTTGCTTATTTTCAGTAACTGTGTAGAAATTTCATTTTAAAATATGGTCTCTGCCTAAAAGACTTATTTCTGCCAATCCTGAAATCTGATGTGATTGCTTGCTGACTTGAAGGGAAAGTTGATTGTATAGAAATCTGGAACCTAGGACTTGTAGAATTGATTGCTTTTCCACTTGTTCCTTAGTTCTCGTGATACTCAGCATTTTTTTCCCCTTCTGGTAATGCAGACTTTTGTCAGTGTTGCCATTCCTTTTGGTGTCTGCTTCTTTCTTCATCTTCTCTTTGTTTCACTGCACACTGTCTGTCCGTCAGTAATTTCCACTGCTGTTGCTTGAGTTGATGATGAGTTCATATCCTTGGGTATGAATTGTTTCAGGTATTTGCAGACTGAGGCAAACACTTTGTCATCAGTTATGTTCTTGGGTTTTTTTTCCCTTTTTTTTAATTGGCACAACGTTAAGCTGAGAACAGGCTTTACTTAAGCTCTACAGATCTTGTGTGTAGGTTGCATAAATGTGTCTTGTCCTCTTGGTCTGACGTGACACCTCTGATCTAGGCTACTGCTGCTAATCCCTGCAATCTCTCCCAGTGACTGTGGTAGATTGCAAAGCCCTAACTGGCCTTTGGTTTACCAGAAAAGTCTCTGCTGATTTGGATTTTTAGGGACATACAGATAAACCTTTTTGCAGAAACACAAAAGGAGGTGGTGTGTGTGCACATCCTGTCTTGAAATCCATTATTTCAAGGTGAGTGTGGAACAGTGTGCTTCCTTTTTTTACTAAATACAGTGCTTTTGAAAAAGTTTAAAGAGTATGTAAGTGCTGGCTGCTTGCTAACATAGCTGGTGTTGAGATTTCTGACTTTGTGTCAGAATTTGAGGGAAGAGGTCATTGTTCTGTGGTCTTCTGAATGCCTTGGGAGATGTGGAAAAATAGTCTCAGTGACAAGTTGTTTTCAGAGAGGCTTTCTTGTTCCTGTGAGGTTTTGTACACCCTGGCTTTTCTGCTTACATCATCACTTTGTGTGGAGTTTGAATTCCACCCCCTTCTGAATTTTAGAGTGGAAAATTCAGAATTTGAGGTTAGCATGTGACTTCTAACCACAATACTTGTTGAGTTATAGACAGTGATAACTGTGTTGATTGACAGGAGTCTTGTCACTTAGCATTAACAGGCTTTTTAGTTGTTCACAGGACAGGACCAGTCTGTGGAGAAGCCTACTTGCCTTTTAGAATGGGTGAATAATTTGATGTATATATAAAACATTATTTTTGTTATTGAAATAGTGGCAAAGAAGAAAATAGGTAACTAGGGATGATCTTGTTGCTGACATGAATGTAAAGTCGCTGTATGGTCAGCTGAATTGGAGTTTCAGAAGACAGTGGGGCTCTGTATGGGCCAGGTGAGCACGGGCAGTTTCCTCACGTGTTCCTTGCTCTCTGGGTACATTTGGATATTTCTTGTGCTCACATGGCCACATACTCCTAGAGCAAATACACTGCATCCCTGAGCCACCTCCTCCAGGAGTTCCACTGAGCCAGTGCAGCCTCCCCATCACAGCAGAAGCCTCTTTAACCTGAAATGACTTGGCTGGCTCTGCTGGGACATACAGAGAAGGGGGGTGGATTTGGGAATCACTTTTCCTACTTGGCTTGCCAACATCAGCAGTCCTGCTCCTGATGTTTATGATCAGCCTGTAGTGCTGCATGGCCTCAGCAGTTCCTCAAGGCTTTGCCCAAGGACTGGTGGGAACCTGAGACAGCTGGAATACCAGTAGATTTGTATAATGTGTGCTTGCATTTGAACTGGATACACTGGAAGATGTGGTTAAAACAGAAAAAAATCCAAAGTGTTGTTTGTCCCAGCTGGGAGACAGGCCCTATTACAGGGCTATGGTGGGATTGTAAAGAAAGGCTTGGATGGAGACAGTTTATGTGTGAAAGCCCATAAAAAGCAGCATGGGCAGAGTCAGCATTTCTTGCATTTAAATTGTAGGTGGCTTGAAAGCATATTACAGGCTGTTCATTGCTATTTGGCTTCAAACCTTAGTCAGACTGCTGTGCAATGTTAATATAAATTAAATCAGTGTCTATAAATAAATGTCTATTAGCATTTCAGTGCATAGTTACTTCTTTTTCTGTAAGATATAAAAAATTTCAAAGAATTGTGTGGACTCTACTAGTAGGAATGAATGCTACAGTATATGGTGTGAAGTTTGGGATTCTATGGGCATGCAGAATCATGTATCTTCCCTTGAAAATAGCCTTAAAAACTGGTTTAAAATAATTTTCCTCAGCTTACTGTTTATGACAGTAAATCTTTCTGTGGTTAAAATCTAGAGGTGGTACCTGAAGCCTAGACTTGGACACTTTAGTAAATGTTCATGTAGACTCAACTTGCAGTACACAAGTACTTTCAAGTATCTGGCTAACCATAGTACTAAACATGAAATCCTGTTCCCAGGCAATTGTGCCACTTTCACATTTATATAAAGATACCTTTTCTGCAAGCTAAATTTCTGTTATGTGGTTATTTTGTTCCTTAAAACAGAATTGCAGTTTTAAGTAAGAAATGAATCTCCCTCCTAGTATTTAGCAAAATTATCATGTACTGTTTCTTGTCTTCTACAGGAAAGAAATTCCAGGCTTCTCAGTATGTATCGTTTTGAGGAGAGAATGGTGGAGATGATAAGTGATACTCTTTAAATGCCAAATTTCTCAGTCATTTACTTTCACAGATAATACAGTAAGGCTTTGTTTAAAAAGAAAAACAGAAAACAACTGCCCCTTGCCCACCCTTAATCCTTAGTATTTCTTCCTTCCCAGCCTCTCCTTGTGTTAAGAGGTACCCAGGCTTGATGTTTGGGCTAATGTGCTTTATTTTTAAGGTATTGTATCACAGCATCATTAAGGTTGAAAAAGACCCCTCAAAGTTGAGTCCAATTGTTGAAAGTTTATTCAGCAGATCTCACACGACTGAACAAATTCACTGCTCGTATGTAATAATATAAAAGTAGGTGGCCATGCTTTTTTATGTGTTGTGCATCAGTGTACCTGCAGGTGTCATGTGCAGGAGTCTGGTGTGGACAAAGTGCTGTCAGAATATATTTTAAGTGACATAGCTGTATGAGACTTAACTTCTTACTATTTTAGTGCACTGTTGTAATTTGCTTTAGTGTTGTGTTATTTTTAGTTCTTAAAGATTTTGCTTCTCTGTGCCCTTTCTGAATGGGCAGTGATGAAACTAGGAAGTTGAGTAGTCTCATGCGAGAGCAGAAAGCCCTGCCTCATCTTGGAGAAAAAAGTTTCAAAGTACTTATTTTCTAAATGGTATTATTCATTTCAAAGCAATTATGGTGTTAAATTAAAAGCAGACTCTTAAAATTTGTGTTGACTGACTTACTTCTCTGTCAAATTTTTGTATAGCGCCAAAACAGTGAGTCATGAGTCTGGTTCTCTTGAAGGGAATAGGGAGTTAGCCATGGAGGCCTGCCAATTCTACAGGCATATTTAACGTTATTTAACAGTTATTTGAGTCTGAAATGTATTGGTCAACTTATTTAATAATAATGTAGACAGATTTAGGCTGACACAAATCAAAGTATGCTTTAAACCCTTCTTAACTGCAAAGTCAAGTGTTGTATTTGCTCCTAGGCTTTTAAGAGAGAACTTTCTGCCTCTAGTGACTGTGCTTTTCATATACTTTCTTTGGGAGCCTCAGTTGAGTATGTCTGGGGTTTTTTTTGTTTGCTTGTTCTATGGTGTTGACCTTTTTTTTAAAGTTTACAATAGACTTTGATGTCAAAACTTTCAAATGTATTACATTGATCCTTAGAGAAGCTATTAATGCTTTGAAGCACTGGCATGTCTTGGATGTACTTTTTTTTTTTTAAAGGGAGTGCAGGCAGTTTAGGATTGAAGACATTGTCTGTATTTAGAGATATGTTAGATAAACTTTACTCTTTTTTTTAATACCTATTTAAACCAGTGTACAGCTCTTTGTGTAGTTTTTTAGATTTGAACTCTGTTTTATTTTCCTGATAAACAGCTAGATTAAGTTAATAGAAACTAAGCCTTCATAAGATTGAAGGACTTCAGGTGTTATTGCAGTGCTTTCACTGACTCAGTTTTAAAACAGCACCTTTTGGTTAAACTGGCACAATTTTGAGAATAGGTATGTCCCACCTAACTTGGCTAGCGGCCTGGAAAATGCCACTGTGTTGTTATGGAAGATACAATCTTTCTTTTTCTGTTCAGCTTGTAATCTGACTCGGCCCTCTCTTTGCCTCTGGAGATTTGAGACTTGCAGCTTTGCAAGTTCAGGTACAGGAGAGCAGAAAAGGTCATTAATGTTTAAACATTTTTTATCTCCGTTGAGTAGCAGTGAGGGCTGCAGAACTTCAGCTGGGAGCTGGGAAGCGTGTTTTAGGTCTTCCTGTTATGTCTGTCTGTAGCAGTGGTTTCAGGTGCTTGTGGGTTCACCTTTGGAGATGTTTGTCCGACTGCCCTGCTCTCCTCAGGTCTCAGTCGGTGCCTCCGTGCAGGGAACATGCCTTCTTCTGTCAGCTTGTTGAGAACGTCTACCATCTCCCCCTGGTTAATGACTCTTGCTTGATAGTTTCATGAGAACCTCTCTATCCTATTTGTTATATCTTAGTTGTATTCATCAAAGTGTAAGCACATCCCATGTGCACAGTCATTTCCTGAATATCAGACTTAAGCGACTGCAGTTCTGTGTTTTTTCCTGTGCCATGTGTAAGAACTGATGAATCACCTAGACTTATATGCACATTACTTCAGCAATTCAAGAGCTGAAGAGCATTTCTTGGAGCCTGTGCCCATGCATGGATAAAGTAATGATACTTGGAAATGAACTTTGTGTGGTCCCCTGTTGAGTCCAATTAGAACTGAATGGTAAGGGAGAGTACCAAACTTGAGGTTGCTACAGTGAAAAATACCTGAGCTGGATTTTGCTGAGTGGCACCGTGGTTACATTCAAGGTGTTCAAGGTGTTTGGATCCAAACTTCATGTGGCTCATCTGGCCCTTGAAAGCTGGGCTGAGTGTGGCCACTGGACCAGCATGAAAATTGCTGCATTCTGGCCTGTGTCAGTTTATTGGGATGTTGAAGTGAATGTTGTGAGCAGGTAAATGTCATGTAAAAATGAAGACAGGAATAAAGCCATGACTTGAAGAGGAGTTGGAAAAGCTTGTGCTTGAACTGCTGGGTTGGCAAAGCTTTTCCTGAAATTTGGTCTGAGAAATCAGCATCTGATTGGCAAGGTAGAAATAAGCAATGTAGTAAAGATGTGAATATGTTGTGCTAAACTTTTGATGGTATGGCATGTTATGTTGCTTGGTTTTGTATGCTTATGAAATGTGATTCTGTCCAAAGGAAGTAGAAATCTTGTATTGGCCATTGCATTGAAAAGCCTGGGAGGGAGAGAGTGAGGTCGGGTTACTGAACTCCCTAGAAGGTCATGGAAGATGTAATCCATGTACATAGCTTTGTGCTGATTCTATTAATAGTGTAAGCAGCTATGTCAACTCTCAGTTTTTCCTCTTTCCCTTCCTGTCTAAGTTCATTTTTCATCTCTGCTCTCAATTCAGTTTGCCTTCCCTTAACCAAGCTTTCCAAGTTTGCTGTTAAAGCTTTGCAAGATACAGGAGAGGGTGACCTGTGTTTGTCATCCTTGCCTTCAATCTTTTTTTTTCCTGGAAGAGCAGCTTCCTCTGTTCTTGCAAGAAGTTGACAAAAATAGCTGGTGTATGGTATAGTCAGGGTTTATTGGTTTGAGGGTTTTTTTTGTTGGTTTGGGTTTTGGTATTTTGGGGTTTTTTTTCCTTCAATCTTCGCTTTATTGGGACCATATCTGCAGAGAAAAATGCAACAGAAAACAATGGTTTGTAACTCCTTTGCTAATGGACAAATTGAATGGCTGTAGAGGTAATTTAGTATTAGGAGAAAGGGCTTAAAGATGAGTGATTCAAAGCTGCTGCAACATGTCAGTATCTTCATTTTAGTTTCTAACTTAGAGATTCCTGTCCTCTCTTGAGGATGTGAGCTACTGCTTTGATTAATTTTTAAGCTGTTAAGTAGTAGTTTGCTTTCCTCTGGCATGTTTTCCAGTCAACGATGACTGCGAGGTACGAATTTTTAATGGAAAATCTTTGCAGGGCCTGATACTTCTCTCCAGCTTTTCTAGTTACACAGTGTTGATGTTTGTGAAAACTTGGTTCTCTAGCCTTGCTTACTAAATCATGGAGTATATCAGCAGGATATTTTACTCACATGGAAGTTAGTATGGAAATACTTAGATTAGCTGTTTATTTCACTCTTTTAGATTCCTCTGTTTTGGGTAAGAGTGACAGGAATTTCTCACTGTTGATATTTTCTTTCTGTTGCAAACTTCTGTCTCTGCTTGTGGAGGTTTTGCAGAAGAATCATGAATACAGTCCAGGTTGTACCATGCTAGCTTGTTTCAGTCAGTAATCTTGATGCTGCTCACACAAGGTGATACTAAACCAGTCTTCTGGTCCTTCAGTTTGACTGTTACTTTGTTCAACTTGTGAAAAATCATAGCCTGATGTGTGCTTAAAGTGAAATGTATTTCCTCAGGACTGTTTTTTGTCAGGAATGAACAAATTTTTAAAATAGAAATACATCACAGATGGACCAAACACGGATGGGTCATTTTAAAATTTTATTTTTCTTTGGTTCTTCATTGCAATGGTGTGTGAGGTTTTTTCTTTCTTTGAATAATCTGTCAGATGACCCATGCCAAGGATTTCCAGTGAAGTCTTTGTGAGCACATCTGATAAATTTTGGTAGGAAGTCATCGGTCTTGCATTTAGACATCTTGTTTTGCTCACTGAGATTTGCAGTTCCTTTAGCAAACAGCAAAAGTGACATCTCCTTGACTGATGCAGCTTTCTTTAATCTGAGCTAGATGCTAAAGTTTAAATATTAATATATTTAATTATTTAATAAATTAATAGAACAGACATCTTCTCCATTATACGTTTGGGGTTTCTTTTCCCCCTTAAGGAATTTTGTGTTCTCATATGACTGGTGTTTTCCTCTCTTTCCTAAGAGTTCTCTTAGTGTTTCCTTTTTCTAAGGAATGATACCTCAGCTTGCAGATATCCAGCAGTGAAAGGAATGGGGAGGATTGAAGAAAAAGCTTCGGTTTGTTTACCAGCAAGTCTTCCTTCTTTGTAGCTGGGAGAGACTGTCATACTTTTGTGTGAAGGGAGGTTGAGACTAGTCCCAAATGAAATCATGTTTTCAGCAGCACTGGTGTGCTGTGCCTCCCAGGGCTGAGTGTCTTAACATAGTGAAAAAAACTGTATGGACTATGGTTTATTCCCTCTGTTACCTTTATGCATTTAATTGTTAATTAGAGTAATGCCTGGCATCCTAAGGATGCCTATTCTCAGCAAAAAATCTGTGGTTTCTGTTAGTTCTTCTGTTAACTTAATGTTGCTTATTTGGGCTGATGGCCTTATTTTCCAGAGTTAAAACATTTGCAAATAGAACATCTGTATGTGAAAGAGTGATCAGCAGCTTCTTTAGTGTGTGAGTACTTCGGATTTGATGGACACCAGTTGGACAGATATCAGAGCGGGGGGGCACTTTCATGCTTTCTTGATTACTCATGAATTCCAGGGGATATCTTAGGACAGCACTCATGTGCTAGACACGAGTGCTTGGCCCAAAACAGAATGCTCTTGGGTTAAACAAGCTTAATATTGAAAGTGTTCACAAAGGAATCCTGTGGGTAAACAAACTCAATGTGTGACTTAAATGTATTCTTTGCAGAAAGTAAGTTTACTGAATGCCGAAAAATTGTAGTGCCCAAGAAGCACAAAAGGGAAGAGCTCCTTTCCTGTTAAGAAAATGCCAGTAATACCTTGATTTGAATTAATTGATTACTTTTATGGGACAACTGTGAAGGATTGGAAGGTTAGCAACTTTATTGTTCACAGCCTAAAATATTAAAGGAATCTTGGACCTTCTAGTCTCCAATGCCAGGCTATACTGACTGCTATTAACAGTGTTTGAAAAAAAAAGCCACAGACACAAATTTCTCTGTTCTTGATATACATGTCTATGCTTGTTTATTTATACTGTAAAATGTTAAAACAGCAACAACAAAAGACTGTAGCTTCATTATTTACATGGATCACTTCTTTGTCCTTTCCATGTGGGTAATGTTGCAGTACATGACAGTTTGTCATGAACTTGCTTTATACTGTTGAAAAAAGCAAAATATTTCCCATGTCCGATAAATTGTTACACTTTGTAGGTTTCCTTACCATAGGTTAATTGGGGACAGGGAATTGTCACAGTAACTGGCAAAAGCAATGTATATTATGCTACAAGCTGAGTCTCAAATTTGTCTGCTTTCCAATTTGCTACTAAAGGCTGAGTCTTTCTTGCTGTTAACAAATACATATTAGATAAGTTATCGCAGCAAAACTGTTTCTCGTCACTTGGCGTTGATGATAGTGGAAGTTTCAGACTCTAAAGTAAAAAAAACAATAAGTCTTTTTAAACACTGAAAGTATTTTAGATTCAAATGATTTTATGAAACAAATATAGCTGCTCTTTATGTGAAGTTGGTGACAACTGGTGTTTCCTCAGACTTTCCAAAAAATGTTGCTGGTCCTCTTTTTCTTCAGCAGTTTGGTGTGAAATATTTTATTAAGGTTTTATTGCCTTTGAGTCTAACTCCTCATAATTAAAGTGAGAATTTACATTGCTCTAGCTACTTGATCTCAAAGTTTTCCTCATTCTGAGAGTTTTAGTAGCTTTTTTCACACAGATACTGAGCAAGTGTCAGGGTTTAATTTCCATAATACATCTCAGCAAGGCCCCTTAAATTAAAACTTTCCTGTTACTAGTAATACGGTTACAGGATTGGACCTGGATCTGCTTTCAGCACTGTTCATGCTCCAGGAGAGCTTGGTAGGATTTATGTGGTACGTGGGACTTCTTCTTCAAGAGTGTTGGCTTTCAGTGAATATCTTCCACTTCCAGCCCAACTTTGCTTTTGTTTTCTTCCCTTTTTTTCCTCCGTAAGAAAGGAAATTACAGAATCTTACTACATTATTTGGTATCTTTAACTAACTGTTTTGATTTTTGCAGGTTTATTTTCCTGCAGCAAAACTGATAAGACATGACTTTGCCAAATATTGGATCACATTCTTGATACATGTAATACGTTTTCATAATGTGAGGTCTGCAATGATGAATGTGTTATGGTTACAGTGAAGAGGTTGAGAAGTTGAAGTGCCGAATCAAAATTAGAAGTATATTTGAATTTTGTATTTTTGAGTACCTTTTGTGCAATATAGTCACTTCCAACTGATGTGAATGGAGTTTGGCTTAATTTTTATGTTTCTTTATAGTCTTAGTGTTATAACTTGGCAAATACTATGTTCTGATTTCTGCCTAGACAGAGCTACTGAAAACTGCTGTTTCCACTAGTAGAATATATATGGAAATAAAGATTTGTAAATGCTTGCTTCTGTAGCAAAATCCATTCTGCTTACATGTGATATGCATATATTTTACTGATTGAACTGCAAGTACTTTAAACTATTTCTCACTTCACTCAAAGCACAGTTTACCCAGCTACCTCCATTGAATGTATTCCTCAATGCTTGCAAGTAATACAAACTCTGGAATGCTTTATTTGTAGCATATAAACAAAGGGGGGTGAGGAGGAAGTTAAAATGGACAGTGTAAAGCAAAAAAAAATCGCTTTATTGGGAAAATATTTTTTTATGTATTGTATGAGAGCTGAAAGAGTTTGCAAGTCAGAGGTCTGACTTAGAATTGTAACTTAACCAGGCTAAATCTAGACAGGAATGTTGGTTTATAAAAAATTTTTATATTTTTTCAGACACCAGACAGTCATTGAGATTAGCAATATATTGCCTTCTTGGTAGAAACTTAATTTTTATTGGTTGGTTGGTTGGCTTTTTAGATTCATATTACAATTTCTTGTAGCTAGGATATTGTCACTGCAGACATCTGAGTACTGTGGTGGCAGTGAGTGACCTGACCTGTAAAACTTTGTTCTGACCTCTTTTAAAAGCCTGAAATAATTGTTATTTCCAGCAAGTACATAAAGATACAGGGATGTGCTGTACAACAAACCAGCCATGTGCTCTGATAACTAATCAAGCTAATCAGGCCATCTGGGAGCAAGGGCCAGTTTGTTTCACACGCACATCCGCATGTCTGAAGACTCAGAAATCGCCTTCCAGGGGTCTTTCAAGTCAGCTGAGCTAAGTGCAGCATGGGAAGTTTAATACCCTACTGTACTGGGAGTCGTTTGATGTCAGAAGGTTATTGCAGATTGCTGGTCGGTGTCTGTTTTCTATTTCTCACTTCTTGACTAAAAAGGATGTTTTTGTTGTACATGTAGGCTTGTTTCAACAAAGGTTCAAAGACCTCCTATGTACAGGACAAAACACAAGCCCAAGAATACACTTGGAGTGATTGAGTAAGATGGACTACTGGTTTTGTCTAAATGTCTCCTAAAAATGAAGTTTGACAGTATTTTTTGAGAAGGAGTTCTTTGCATTGGAAACACGGGGGGAAAAAAAAGAGAGATAAAAAGATAGCTGCCTATGAACTTGAGTCTGGAAAATTTCTTATCACAAGGAGAAGCTATTAAATTACACACAAGGCATTTTTACTCTTTTCTATGTCATTCAGGGGAGGGAAATCTGAACGATTAGTCACAACATGGGAGTAGCCCGCCTTCCATGCCTTAATTAAGTGTTCCGCTCAGTGTCTTTCATGCCTTTGTTGTCGGCATCTGTTTGTGTTCAAAACCAGTTTTTAACTAGAAAGAAAACACAGCTAAAAAACATGCTTTACACGTTATTTCTGGTTTAATTTTTCTGTTGCTTATGTATTAATTACTTAAGAATTAATATAGATAAAATGTAGACTTTTCACATACACACACAGATAAAATTAATTATTGTATTTGATTCTTTGACTGCAGGCTATGGTGGCTTGTTATCCAGGCAACGGAACAGGATACGTGCGCCATGTTGATAATCCAAATGGAGATGGAAGATGTGTTACATGTATATATTATCTTAATAAGGACTGGGATGCCAAGGTATGCAGTAATTTCTTTCTAAAACTTTTACATATGTGTGTGTATATGTATATATATATATATATATATATTTGCTGCTGCACATTTGCTACAGGTTTTTGTTCATGTCCTCATTTCCGTACCACAGTTATATTTTTACATTATGTTAACTGTGGGTGCCCTTTACCTCCCTGATTCTGTTGTTAGTGAGAGTAGATAGAGGTGAAGCATTTATTTTCAAGTTTTTGAGTTATGCCAGCAGAACCTTCTTGACAATAAGATTAAAGGAAAGTGGTAAATGCCCCCTATACACAAAGATAAATTAAAGGTGATTTCATGTATCTTTATTTAATTTGGCCTTATATTCCCGTTGAATCTTGAGTTTAGTGTTGGTGCAACTAGACTACTTAATTGTATATGTTTACGAAAAGAAAGATGCTGTAGGTTGGGAGCGTTTTCAAATAAGCCAAGTTTTACAGTCCTTGCTACATCAGTTTAGTTGAAAGCAGCACAGATCTTTGTATCATTGTAAATACAGGGTGTAGAACAGATTTATACCAGAGTTCAATAAGAATTTACTACCAATGGCTATGATTAAGTAAATTTTTAATAAGGATTTTCCTAGTGATTCAGTGGGAGCAGGTAGATTTGAAGAATGGATGTAGGTTGAAAGCATGAAAGAGTAATGCAAAGACAGCTTTGCTTATTTTTTTACTTCTCTGGCATTGATGATAGAGAAGTTTATTGTCACAGTGTATGAGGAAAGAAAAAAAGACAAAACTACTGATACTTCATCATACTTAGGGAGTGGCATGTGGAATAGCACATCAAAGCAGTCAGTTTCTGTGAATTGCATGCACCAGACATGGATAATACAGGTTGCAGATGAGTTTTTATTTTTCTTTTCTTCATCCTCATAACATACTTCCTTAAATCTGGTAGGTCAGAAAGCTGAGTCAGATGGATACATTTCAAGCTTTCTGTTTTTGATGTGCTCTTTGACATGTCAAATTGAATCATACAATTAGAAAATAATTACCAGCCTTTTTTTGCCATGATAGCATCTTTGCATATAAGTGCACTGATTGTACTGAACATCTTAAAATGCAGCTTTGGGGCATTTTTAGTTGATTTATGGTTTCTCTCCTGGGAAAAAAACAATATATACCAGAGTGTATAAGTCAAGCAAATTGCATTTTCAAAATAATAGTGAAAAAAATTACTAGCTGGATATTTAATTTATGAACAAAGGTATTTAATTTCCTGACAAATCTATTTTAAATTACAAATTAATATACTACCAAGTACATTGTTTATCAAAAAAAAAGCTCAAACTTTTTTTAGGAGAATAAATGGATCTAAATTGTCGCTTGTTTGCTGATTTAGATCACAGATGCCACTGTCATTTATATCAATTTGCCTTGCTAGTACTTGCACTGCTATGACTGTTATGACATAAAGGCCTACAGTAGCCATCTCTAGTCAGATTTAATGACATCAATACCATCAGTAGGAAGAAGTTAATGTGGCTTAAATATAAGTAGCCCCACCTACTTGTGCTTTTTGCTAGACATACATAGGTAGGTTCAACTGTTTACAAAACCTGGAAGAGGTCTAAATTGACCATGAGTAATGCAGAGTCAAGCTTTAGACTGAAGTTTCCTACTCTTTCCTTATTTAAATTACACATAAACTTGTGCCACAGGTCAATGAAATCACCTCTTTAATGGGGAAAGGTGAATCTCAGATGAGAAGTAAAATGTTTCTCTCATCTGTATCCGGGTGTTTTTAGCCCCCTGCATAATATCAGTTAGTCTTATGCATTTTTTTTTTTTGCAAATGGTAATGCAGCAAAAAACTCACCCGATGTAAGCCCATAGCTTTTACTGAAACATGAATAGAGGTTTGATATTTGCAAGCATTCTGAAATTACTCAGTGGAAAAGGTGTAAAACATTTTGTTAAATGAAATGTATTGACAGAAAAGCCATAGATTCATAATTTCTGTAGCACTTCATAAAGGCTGTTTTGTTGCAGTTCTAAATGTCTGAAATATTTTCAAATGTGATATCTGGTACTTTTAAATGCAGTGAGGCATTGTTCTCAAGCATTGCTTGAAAATATTTCATTTGTAGGTAAGTGGAGGCATCCTTCGGATATTTCCAGAAGGTAAAGCCCAGTTTGCTGATATTGAACCCAAATTTGATAGACTGCTCTTCTTCTGGTCTGATCGCCGCAACCCTCATGAAGTACAGCCAGCATTTGCTACAAGGTAGGACTGATGGACTCTCTGCTGCATGAGGCCTGCTTTAGCAAGAAATGAGAAATTAGTGACATAAGCAATGATGGCCTGACAAAAAGGAGGGGCTTTTCTGCTGATGGATGATTAGGCTTCCACTGTGTTGCTGAGTTTGTACTGATGCCTGATCTCTTATTTTGGAGAAAATATCCTCTTGATGGGGTAGGTGGGAAGTTTCTGAGTGTGTGCTTGGCAGAACTGGGTGGGAGCACACAGAGCCATAAGCAGACCCCAACTTGGTCAAAGGGCGTTGTCTTCATTATTTCTCTTTAGTGGCTTTATACTCTTGTCCCTTCCCTTTGTCCTTAGGACCTTACTGTGTTACTGGAAGATTGACTGGGTACTTCACTTTTATGTTCCCTCTTCTTGGGAGGGAACTGTCAGAAAATAGTGATTTTCAAACTAAGCTGCTACATTCTAATTTGAGAATTGGGTGAGGGTTGTGGAACAGAAACAGCTATTGATACACAGGTATTTCTCTGGAGTGTTCGAGTAGTTACTTCCAGTCTGAAGCACAAGGGGAACTTGATACCTCTTTTGTCCCTCAGTGCAGGGCAGTGGATGTCGCCAAAGGTACTCACATTCACTGCCCCCACCCGATGTGGCATTTCCAGATAGCTTTAATAGATAAATCATTAGAATTGATGATCCGGACTTCCTGTTCCCATGTTCTAACGCATTTGAATAGCCAGAGCCCTGAACATTGACTGGAGCTGTGAGATAACACAACTGCCTTTGCAAGAAGTAACTTGAAACTGCCTTCAGTGCATCCTCTTGCAGTTTTTCCAGAAGCTTTACAGCTTTCCCGTCCCCCTTTCTGCTCCCAGTAGAGTCAGGGGCTGAAATGCCATTTACTAAAGTTTCTTAAAGTCTTTTCTCAATAGCTGGCATTTTGTGCTTAAATGCTCTATGGGCAGTGGAAAACCAGAGGAGCTGTGTGAGAAGGCAAATGTGGCAAATGTCCAAGAAAAGATGCTCCTACAGTGTGACTCAGTGATGAACTTGACCTAGTAAAAAGATGAGGTCACAGGACAAGGTGATAGGGGCAGAGACTTTATTGTGGGTTCTGGGCAAGAACCATAACAGCAACAAGAGTAAACCTAGAGCATCAGCGTCATCCCCTCAGTGACTGTCCGGGTAATACCTACTAGTAGGAAAAAACCCAAAATCAGCTGCTTGCTTCCTGAAAACTTTCTTCTACCAGACCACAGAAGTATTATCTAATTTAGGTTGTGTTTCATGTCAAGTGCTTCACTCTTTGGGGTTTTTTTTTCATAGTTCTGGAGTTCTTTTTCCTTTTGTTTCCTTAGGTACGCAATAACAGTGTGGTATTTTGATGCAGATGAAAGAGCACGAGCTAAAGTAAAATATCTAACAGGTAATCTCTTCTTTATATCATTGTTACTTTTTTGTGGGAGAATAGCTGGGTAGTCTGGCCTCATCTCGTTGGCCCACTCTCTGCACAAAAAGAGAGAGAAAATAGCATAACTCAAGAGTCAGGGAAGGGGACCCAGGGATTGAATACCTGGGCAGTGATTTCTGAAATCCAGGTCAGTGCGTGTCCTGCTTACCTGTCACTTCCTCTGAGACCTGAGGCTGCTCAATATTTTTACCTAGGGGATACAGCTTCTCCCTACTCTTGTGTCTGCCTAATACGTGTGGAGGCTAAATACACCAGAGACTGTAAGGCACTGCACAACTGAGAGCCCTGGAAATAGTTTTGATCAAATACAGTGATTCCACAAGTGAATGCAACTTCACTTGATTAGAATTTTTATATTGGGAAAACAAAAGCCTAAAATTAAAATCTGGAATCAAAGAATGGAGTTACTTCTTTCATTTCCAATTTCACCTATCTAGCATCTGTTTTCCTGCTCTGGCTTCTCCTCCAAGAGGAAGTTGATCTAATTTTCCTGTTCAAATTAGCATTATAAGGAGAAATGGGCTAGGACTTCTGTCATGCTTGTAATTGCCATCACAATTTTGTGTCTGTTACAGTAGTTTAAAAAGAAACCAGAATCGGGTGTACCACAAGTGTACAGGTGCACGAAGCCGGTGTTCTGTCAGGAGCTCCGAAAGCAATGCTGTTGAAGACACGTGCCAGTCATTTCCAAGTGACACTTCCGTTCATGGCTGTTAGGTGTCTGGGGCTCCTAAGCAGCCCCAGAGCTATGTAGCAGTTCGGTTCAGTCCCTCTTGGGACACTCGGTGACTGCCTTTTGGGAGTGGCAAGGGCGGTGCAGCTCCTGCCTGCTTTGGAAGGGAGCCCCTCACCTCCGGCTGGGCAGGCTGTCCCGCTGCCCCGTGGCACAGGCCGGCCAAGGCACACTGACTTCCCAGGTAGTCAGGAATGCCGGATAACGCCCGCCTGGTCTCCACAGGAAGCCTGTCTGTCTGTAAGCTGGCCTTTGGGTCACAAGTGTGCAACTGCACAGCTCCTGGAATCAGCCTTGCTGGATCAGAGCTGATTTGTTGCCTCTGCACAGCTTCAGCTGCTGCCCTTTCAGAGACAGTGCAGAGAAATGGTTGGGGGCACTCATGCCTGAAGGGAAGATGATCCCCCCTCCATGCCCCTTCCTCTCCAGGATCCCTCTGAACTGCAGGCTCTTAAGGAAGGAAAGCTGGATTGTTTAAATCTCACAGAATCGTGGAATCAATTAGGTTGGAAAAGTCCTCTGAGATCATCAACCAACCTATGAGCAAACACCAACCTGTCAACTAGACCATGGCACTGAGTGCCACATCCAGTCTTTCCTTAAATGCCTCCAGAGACAGTGACTCCATAACCTCCCTGGGCAGCCCATTCCAATGTTTAATCACCCTTTCTGTGAAAAAAAATTCCTCCTAATGCCAAAAGAAATTCCTCTTCCTTCAGTATCTGTTTGCCCTGTAATTGGTTTATATTACCATGTTGTTGTGGTTTCAGTTCTCATTTGCAATTTAAATTGCATTCTTTGTATCTGCAGCAAGAATTGTGCAAGATGCAATTTATTTTCTACTGACAATAATACATAAAAATATAGAATAAAATGTCATAAAATAGAAAGCTAATCATTTTTTGGATGAGTGTCAGTCTAAGTAAAGCCATGCAGAATATATGTGAATTTTTCTTGCTTATGGGGTATTGTGCTTTGATAGTCAAACTTTACTCTGGGAAGTGATGTAGACTGTATAGAACATACTTTGATAAATGCTGAAAAATAATACCGTTTTCCTTTTCATATTTCTGCAGGTGAAAAAGGTGTGAGGGTTGAACTTAATAAACCTTCTGACTCAGTTGGGAAAGACGTTTTATAAGCCTTTGATTTAGCAACTCCCCTTGCTATTCTCCCTGATAAATCTTGATGCTATCTATTAACTTTTGAATGTGAATAACAAGATAAAGGAAAATCAACAACAAACCAACATCTTAATAAGGAAGCAAACAGTGTTTCAATGTTGCATCAAAAAGAAGGTTCTTTGACTGCTGAAGCATTGTACTATGTGATTGTGACTCCAGGCCTGTGACTGCTTATGTGAAGAAGATAAGCAATCAGTAAGAAACAGCATATGCATCTGGACATAAATAAGTGCCCTACATAGAATTTGTCCATCCTTATATTTTGCCAGACCTGTCATCCAGCTGAATCCATTTCATCTCTCCCTTTTTTTATATGGTAAAAGTTTGAATTTTGGGTAATTTTTGTATGACCAGGTACAGTTTATCAAAATTGAGTCTTAAAAAAAAAAAGAAAAACTGAAAAAAAAGGAAAAAATTACAGTATTCTCCGATATAACATGGATCTATTTTTGTAAAACTGTTCATACTGTTCTCCTCTGCCATGAAAGACCTAATTTAATGTAAGGGTTGCCAGTAACTGATAATCACTTTAATTTTCTTTACACCTTAAGTCAGAAAAGGAGCACTTTAATTACCAGCTAAAAATCTGATTGTTTTATATCATATCTCACACTAATCTTAACTTTTAAAGATTGCTGCTGTATTTTTTTTTGACTATGTTCTCTTGAACCTTATTAACAGAAGCAAATCAGTATCTCGCTATTAGTAACATTCAGTTTGTGGTTTTGTATGTTGAATCCACAGAGGGGAAGTTTCTGTCTCTTTTTTTTTTTCTTTAGTTTCCTTTTTTTTATTATTTTGGAGGGGGGGATGTTTGGTTGGTTTTTTATGTTTTAAGTGACTGGCACTAAGTGAACTTGACACTATCGGTTGCTGTCATTGGCTTTGGGGACCTGGTAAATACCATCAAGTTACAAGAATATACAAGGGCTTTCCTAGGCTATTAGAGGTACCCAGAACCTCCTTACTACTTGACAGAAATTTTTGAGCTTTCTCCCTTTTCTAAAAAATACTTGCCACCCCCCTTTCCTTTGTATATAAGTTAATAGAATATCTAAAATTCAACTTTTTAAATTTCCTTTTCCAATGTTGGTGTCCCATGCAGTCTGTAAGTTGACACCTTGATCTATTATATAGTATCAAGGAGATGGTCAGCACTCTGAAGCTGAAGTGCATCACTCTGTAGGCTCCTTGTGCAATAATACATCTTTAAGTTTTCACTGTTGCTGAAGGATTTCCCCAAAAAGGCACTGCCCTTTGATCAATACTGAGGTATATATTTAGTAGGAAAAATTTACTTTCTTTTACATTGTTTTCATTTTATCAAGGAGAGGGGACATCACAGAATAAAAGTGAGATGTGCAGAAACTTTGATATTCTTATTTTTAAGAAATGGATGTTTTGGACACGGAATATTTTTTTCTTCTTCTTTCCTTTTTTTTTTCCTGAGCTTTAAAAGCTTGAGAAAACAAAAGCAAACCTATCTAAGACAGCATTCATATTTACAGGAGTTTGGGGGTTGTTCACCTTACCCACTGCAGTTTTCTATCTGTCCCTTATTTCCTTACTTAGCCAAAACAATGTGAGTGTACAGAAATATTTCTGTATATATTACAACTTGTGACAATTTTAGCATCTGTATAGTTTGTATTCAATTAGAGACCTTTTCTATGGAAAGCTCAGTAATTTTTTATTAAAAACATTACTATTGTTCATGTAAAACATGAAAAAGCTAATTGTTTAGTAACAAACTGACAGAAGGGGGGAAACTCGGTATATCATTTAGGAGAACCAACAGAAATAAATCCCAGTTTTGTTTTGATTTCACTTTTCCTTTCTTTTGGTAAGTTCTTGCCCTGTACAGTTCTCTTCGTCTTTCCTCTTTTCTTCCCAGAAAAACAGACAGGATACCTTTACTGTAAGTGCCTCTGCCAACCTGGCCAAGGAGTGCAAATCTTCGTTACTGTCTGGTCTGCAGTGCATTTAGGCTACCAATGAAACAAGCAAAAAAGTCACCTCTTCTACTTCATCTTCATTAGTACTACTTTAACAGAAGTTTGTTTTTGTTTTAGAAATGTAAGCATAAGCCTTTAAACTCATTTCAGTCCCTCTGTAATTCAAACTGCTGCAGTTAAACAGCGTATCAAATTCTAATCACACTGTAGGTTTGTGCTTGCCAGACAGGTTTAAAAAGTGCTTAATTTTTCACTCCATGTAAGTCATTACAACAGGGTCAACAAATCAGGTCAGCCATTTCTTCCATGTCCTGTAGAAACTGTTCATTTCATGTCGGTTGAATATTCAGTCTTGAGCATCACCAAGCAGGTCCTTGTTTTAAAACTATTTTTTAAACTGTCTTATGATCTGTATGTGTCTAGTCCTGGTTAAAAATAAAGCTTCATAATGCTATTTTTATTCATGATGTTAGCTGGCTGTGAAATATGAGACCTTTATCTATAGCAGGCAAAGAAATTCAGGATTCATTTACAGGTTGCCTATAAAGTTGTGTAATTTCAAAAGCAGTGTTCATTATGAAAGAGCTCTCAAGTTGCTTGTAAAGCTAATCTAATTAAAAAAGATGATGTATAAAGGTTCTTGAAAACTATGTGGTTATTTGTAATATTTGTAACTTTTAAAACTACTCTGTAGCAACTAATTTATAAATGCCCCCTGATAAAGGGGGTATGTGGAATTTTGGTTGTTTGTTGGGGGTATTTTGTTTTGTTATGGGTGTTTGGTTGGCATTTTTGGTTTTTGGTTTTTTTTTTTTTGTTTGGTTTTTGGGGGGGATTTTTTGTTTGTTTGTTTTGTTTGGCTTTTTTTCTTTTGTTTGTTTGTTTTTTGTTTTTGGTTGTGTTTTTTTTTAAATCAGAGCTGCTTCTGCTCTGGAGAAGGATCTGGTTTTTCTTTCTTTAGACTGCCTACAGTTACCTGGGTGTGGTGATCATTTTCCTGATGATTTCCTCCCTCAAGAACAGGACCACATTTAGACTTTCTGAAGAGTGGTAATGGATGTAGAGTCAGCTCTAGTTGTTTCACCAATTTTGACAGGTATGTCAAAATGAATGTGACTTTTGAAAGTCACATTCAAACAGGATTGTACAGTTTAATGGGATCTCAGTTTTACATGGCTCCCAATGAATTCTCTGCCCTTCGGAGATCACAGAAGAATGGTGGAGTCTACAGATGCAAACCTGTATGAGAAACTACAATTTCCCTCCACTTTTGATGAGCCTCATAGTGACTGTATGGTAATGAAGGAAACACTTGGCTGGCTGTGCTTCTGCCATGGCTCTAACTTTTGTGGAGCCCCTCTGCATGTGCTTGTCTGTGCTCTGCTAATTCAGGAAGAGTTACCTGGATCTTCACGTGAGTCTCCAGCATTAGTGTGCTTCTCATGGCACTTGGGTGCCAATTGTGCTCATTTCTGCTCTAAGGTGATGGTTCTTGCCAGTGTGTTAAGCTGAAACCCGAAGGTAGCAGCTCTGAGCTGAAGCCAAAGTGCTTTGAAGCTTTTTTCTGTGTTCAGTGCTGTATAACTTCTTACAAGTTCTCCTGAATGTACCTCTTCCCCATCCTTGTTTTACATTGAACAAGGAAGAAGCCTTTCTAGCACTTGCAACTGTCCTGTGTAGACCTGGTTTGGTTGTTTTTTGGTGTTTTTTTAATTATCACGTTGTTGAGCGCAGTTTGCAGGGGGATTGTTTTGCATGGTAAAGTATTTTTCTTGGGTGTTTCTCAAAAAAAAGACTTGCAGATCTGAGAGCTGACAGCCTGTATCATGTGTAAATCATCTGGCTGTGCTGACCACTTCAAGGTCAGGAGTGGAAAGATCACATCTCCATCATAGTGGTAAGTACAGCCAGACTGAAAGCTGCCATTTCTGTGCATGCTGAATCCTTTGAAGAGGGGAGAATGCCAAGGGACAGCAAACTCAGGAGTCTCAAAACTCCAGGAGTCTAACATGTGTACCTCACCTGCAGGCATGCAGATAGCTGCATGCTCCTGCAAATACCTGGTGGGAATGTATGAGTACTGAGCAGTAAAGACTTGGAGGAAATTCATGGGTCTTAGCTGTATTTAGATCTCACCTGCTTTTGGAGGTAGGGATGTGGGTCTCTGGATCTCCCATTGTCCACTTTTTTTTTCTTTTCTCAGATGTGAAGCTTGAATGTGAGTAATTACTGCAAGTGCACTGAAGTCTGTTTGTACAGGAGCGGTGTTCACTCTGGAACATCTGCTGCATCAGAGTTGCTTGACCCTGTCTGTTGGGGGTGAACAGCAGCTGACAGAGGCAGGTTTCAAGGTCCTCTCTCCTACCAGATGAAACCAGTTCCAGAGAATTTGCTCTGCTGGCTTTTACTACCACTTAGTTTCATCAAGCTTTTGCCAATAGCTTTGAAGTTGAGTGAATATACAGCACATGTATCCCTTCCCTGAAGTGTGGAAAAAAAGTAAGCTCACAACTCCAAAATGAGCTGGCTCTGAAAGTGGAAAGGACAGATGAGATGTAAATTATCAACCCATGGGGGATAGACTCATGACCTTAGCAGGGCAGGGAGGAAGTAATGAGTTGAATAGAAAAGGTAAAGTAGGATGGGAAGAGACTGACACATGAGAGACCAAGATAAACGTGTAGGGTGGGTATGAGGAATATGGGACATGCCAGTTAAAAATATGCTATAGGTGTCTGCTTTGGGAGGGACATGAAGTGTGGGGAGGAAGAGCTCACAATGTGTTTGTCCCAGGAAAGACAGTTGTTACTGCATCCCATACATCCTTTTCTTCAGGGATGTATGTTGCAGAAGAGCGTATTTTTGTTTCTGAAGATGAGATGTTCGTAACTTTACTTCAACTGGGAGCTGGTTTCCTTGTCTGTATTCCAATATTACGTTGTTGGACTTTCTCCATATTAAATATGCAGCTTGGGATTAAACTTCTACTGGTAATAGCTTATGGGATCTTCTGGTGAATTTACTATAACTGTCTCATATATAACGTGGTGATAAATGCTGTAAGAGGAGATGGACTCATTTAGCCTCTAAGCTCAGTACCAGCCTCTTCACATGGCTAAAAGTTTGCAGGGCATGCCTTACATCAGAGTGGGAGGGATGTAAAACACACAGATGGGCTAACAACTTGCCAGGATCACACACAGGCAAGCTGTGATACAAGGCACAATGCTCCAGGGCAGTGTCTGGACTGAAACCCACCATTTCTTTAAATACTGTTGGGAGATGGGAAGTAAAATTTCAGCCTCTGAATATTCACCGTGTGGATCCAGTGCTCCTTGTGGGCCTGTCTGTCTGTCAGTGTGGTTTGCCAGGGTGGAACCAGTTCCTCTCCTGGGTTTGTTTCAAGGGCTGATGTGGTTCAATTTTATTTTTGCTTTTAAGTAAAAGATGAAGCCAGAATAACAAAAATGTACAGATTTGACTCCTACTCACAAATGAAAAGCCTAATCCCTGAGTATTATATTGGGTTGTGAGCTGGTATTTTACTACCTAAAGAAAGCAAGGGTCAATCAAAAAACCAAGCAAAAAAGATATCAAAACTATCTGAAGGCAAGTCACTTTGGTTGTAAAGGTGACTTTATAAATCTATTTTAAAAGATTGCATTATAGCAGAAGATGTGGTAGCAGCTCTAAGGAAAAAGGGAAACTAGAATTTTGGAGCTGGATTAATTACTTTTGCAATCCTGAGAATTTTTTTCATGCAGTAAGATAGCAGGGAATGTGTCAAAAAAAAACCTCCAAGCAACCACTACAGCAACAAACTAAATGCCACCATGGCTAGATCTGAAAAGTACATTTTTGGTGAGTGCTGTTCTGTGAGTTATCAGAACCGAGAGATACTTCAGAAGAACTGTTTTTATAGGAGCACTCGGCAACGTTTTTGGGCATCAAGGAGAATATATTTCTTCAGGAAAAATGTGATTGTGGACACCACTGATGTTTGCCAAAGGGCCATGGGTAATAACAATCTGTTTTCTGTGATTAAAGTCCAGTTGATGGTGTTCCTGATAGCAAAGAGCAAGGTTGGAGCTGTCACATTAGGCATATTTATTTTCCCTTCACTTCCCCTTCCCCAGCCACAAGACAGACAGTAGTGAGTAATGTGGTGCTGGGCATGTGTTCTGCACAGTCACATTTTAATGAACAAGCAGAATCTGTGGAAGGTTTAACTCTATGGTCTTTCATTTTTGTTCTATCTAGAAGAACTCCTGAATGGTGTAGGTAGCAATTTCTAAATTTCTTTGACTACTTCTACTTTTTCCCACCTGCACTATGAGAACACTTTAGATGCGTTTTGTTTTGTTTTGTTTTGTTTAAAAAAAAAACACCTTTATTTAAAATAGCACATTAGGGAACAACTCTGTCTAGCTGAGAGTTTCTGCAACTTTGCAACCATTCGACATAATGCAATGACATGAGGAGGGAGGGCACGTACTTTACAGTAAACCCAAGGCTTATACAAATCCAGGAGGTCAGGGAGGGAGTGGGGGGGCCAGGCTGTGACTGGGACACCAGGAGCAGGATGCAGAAATGTTTCAGGCTCCTGTTTGTGGGGATGTCTGGAAGAGAGAGCAAGTGGGGTCCTGCTGTGTCCCGGCTGGGGCAAGGCCTTGTCCCAAAGCAGAAAAATGTGTTCTTCATGTACCAGAGGTGGCACAGAGACACACTGCTCTCTTACAGGGAGAGGGGGATGTGCAGCACAAACAAGAATCCACTAGGGCAGGGATGGAGGAGCAGGAGAAGTGGGAGCTGGGTGGTTACACCTCTCCAGCCCCTTGTTACCCCTGTGCTTTTGCATCCTTCCATGGCTCCCCGAGCGCTCTCCCACCTGCTGTCAGCTGAGCAGCAGGCCCTTCTCTCTTCTGCTCCATGCCTTGAGTGGGGGTGGGATTAAATTGTAACACACTTGGCTGAGGAAAACATTTGGGGGATTTTTTTGTGAGATGACAGCTGGTCATGGCCTGGTGGCTGCCTTTCCAGGTGGTTGGGTGCTATCCACGCTCATGGCTGAGGGTTGTACAAAACACCCTGGAGCGGGATTAAGTGGCTACCACGGCTGGCAGCGTAGCCTCTGGCTGGTGCTGCTGCCTGACAAAAGCTCCATGTGCCAAGCTGCTGACCATCTGTGGGAGGCCAACTAACCTTGAACTGCTGAGGGTGCTCCTTGTCTTTTGCCAGAGGTGGCAAGGTTATCCATGACCCGGCAGAACCATGGCAGTTCATGGGACATACCTTCACCTGGCACTAATTCAGAGTATCGTGGCCATGCAACAACCACCCAGGAGCAGCTTCACACCAGTTCTGTTGAAGAGAGGTAGAGAGAAGGAGACTGGAAACTGGTGCAGATTTCACAGGCAAGACATCTACTTGTCAATCTCCTGAAAATGGTGTCACTTTGACAAATCCACAGTCACTTGAA
Source organism: Climacteris rufus (assembly GCA_013398175.1). Classification (NCBI taxonomy): domain Eukaryota; kingdom Metazoa; phylum Chordata; class Aves; order Passeriformes; family Climacteridae; genus Climacteris; species Climacteris rufus. Next base: position 1,445,075 of record VZRZ01008641.1, read on the forward strand.
GTGCTGCAGAGGCGACTGGGATCAACCCATCCTGTAACAGCTCAGCTGAGTCAGGATTCTTGCTCTCAGCAGAAGTCTCCAATCCCTCCCCTCTTCCTGAAGAAATTAAAGCAGTGTTTCCCTTCATACCTGCTGAGAGGTGTGCATGGACTGACTGCAACCTCTCCATGGCTCAGTGCCTGCGCAGCAGAGGGTGGAAGGCATTGGTTTAGGCTGGGAGTGTGCTGCTGCAGAATTGTCTTGAAGAACATAGCATTTCTGGGACCTGTACAGGGATTAAAAGGAAGGTGTCATTAAGGCAACAACTTTTCAGTGTTTTCCTCCAAAGTGAGCTCTCCTAATTCCTTCAGGAGCTGCTTGTATCCATAACACCTCGCAAACAGCTCCAAAGTTGCTTACCACTTGGAATGTGTGTCTGCTTTGGCAAAACTTTATTTCATGGCCCAAGCATTAGCCCAAATGTTAGCAGTCAGACTTCTTGGGTGTTGTCTTAACCCTGCCAAATTGCCTGGGAAATGTTGCCTGGTAGCATGGACAGACTTTTAGGGGTTTGCAGTGCCTGAAGTACCTCCTATTTCCTCTCATGGGATGCTTTTCCTGCATTCTAAATCTCTTCTAGGTACATTCAAAGTTAATTAAGTCTGAGTTTTAATTCATGCTGTCTGCAGGGCTCATAATCCTTCCTCCCCAATGTGACTTGGCAAGGATTCAGCAATTAGGCTTGGCAGGGCAGAGCTTCCTTGTACCTGTCCTTGTGTCATGATATGTGCTCAGCTCCTGCCTGAAGTCCCCCAGTCTCTGATGCACATGATGGGGAACTTATCCCTCATCCCCATGGTCTGGGTGGTGGCAGTGATGACAGCTGCCCATGCCAAACCTTGCAGGGAGAGGAAGAAATGCACGGCTGGAAATGGTTAGAGATGGTGTGAGCACTCCTGGGCTGTGTCAGGGCAAGGGCAAGGAGGTGGATATTAATTGCCTTCAGCTGTAATTTCACTTTGACCTGAAGTGTTCCTGGGGTTGTTAGGCAGAAATCCAGGGCTGCGTATGTGGGAAGGGGCTCCTGCAGATGCTCTAGTCCAAATCTGCCTGCCCAGGACCATGTCCAGTTGGGATTTGAGTATCTTCAAGGATACAGACTCCACAACCTCTGCAGGCAACCTGTTCCCGTGTTCAGCCACCCTTGCTCTAATAAATTTTTTTCTCATGTTTAAATTAAATTTCCCATATGTAGGTACTGCTAAATGCAAACCAAAGGAGCAACCCAAAGGATTTTTAGCAGCATATCCTGGAGGAAACAGCAGATTTAAGACTGGAGTCCCTTACTTGCAGCTATCCATACTCCACCTGGTACAGGTGCCATCCTCTCTGAAGGCCCTGGTGTGTTGACTTTTCCTCAGGATGTCTTTTCCCTTTGGATGTGTTTCTGTTTGCCATCTGCAAGAACAGCTCAGATTTGTGCATGTCCTTCCACAGCTCCATCACTCCGAGCAGCCCCTGTCCAGTCATGTGGTGCTGTCACACAGCAGGGAGATTTTCTTGCTGTTGATGCTGCAGACAGGCTGCACCCTGTACTGGCTGCAGGGAAGTGCTGCAGAGGCTGCTCCTGCATCTGCATCTGCAGACAGGCTGCACCCTCCCAGCACATCTCTTGGACAGCTGTTTAGCTTTGTACCTCCCTCCAAACACAACCCACACCTCCCCAGTGAATCAAAAACTGCTTACACATCAGTGGCAGCACACCCACTGTGTGGATCCTCTGGGGAAAAAAGCAGGTCATTACTAGGATGCTTCTGGAAAGAGATCAGCTTCAGTGGCAAGGCAAAGGCAGGGGAGCAAAGCAGTGGGGAGAAAGTGGGCCAAGAGCAGAGAGGCCTTGTGGCCATTCCTTTCATTGGTAGGTTGCTTAATGAAGCCACAAGAATTGTGGCACTCAACTAAACCATGTTCCTATAGCTCAGTTCCTGTATCAGGCCTTCACCAAGCTCTAGCCCACATCTTGCCCCAGAATTTGTATGGCACTAGTGACAGATCTGTGAAGAGAAACGCAAAAATTATGATCTAGAGGTGGACATCAGTTAAAGAAAAAGTAATCACTGCTTCTAAATTTAGCAGTGGTGGAGCCAAATATTTGGCTTGTTGGTTTTTGCCCCTTCAAATACTCTCTGTTATGCATCTTAGGAAATGTCATCTCCAAGACTTACTAGAGCAAAAAAGCAGATGAAATGATGTGAATGATAAGGGATGGATGGAACAGAGGCAGGGTGAGCTTTTCAGGCCAAACTGCTGCACCTGCTTAGAAATTTAATCTAGTCTTAAAGCAGCCTGGCCTGGCAGAAGCTAAAAGGAAACAGAGGAATTAAGGCCACAGCTATGTCCCATTTTAAGCTTTCATACCTGTAGTACACTACCCTTCCCTGAGCCTGTCACACCCCTCTGGCTCCCTGGCTTAGCCAAGGCACAGAAGTTTTGTGTTTTATAAACCCCTCTGATTTACTAAATCTCCATCCTGCATCTCTTGCAGAGCTGGGTTGATGCCAAATGGTGACAGAAAATTGGCCTTGTCACTGCAATGCAAGCAGTGCAGTATCTCTAGCCCACAAAAGGGGCATTTGGGATTACTCATGAGCCCCGAACTAGAAAAAGGAGCTACTCTCTCGTCTTCCAAGTCCCTCTTGCAGCAAAGCTAAATAACTCACAAAACACCTAGTTAGTTGCAAATTTACTTCTCATCTCCCAGCTAGTTGCAGGCATCTCCCCACCACCACCACTTCTCCTCCTTTAACTTGCTTGTGGACCAGTCAGGGTTGCTGCTGGTCCATGTTCAGCCTGCAGTGCAGTGTAGGTGAAATGCGAGCCTGCCAATCCTGCACTCTGTTGTCCTTCCGCACAGGTTAGAGAGGAAGAAATAAGAATTCCTTCCGTGCAAGGAGTGCCACCTAACGGCCTATGGAAGAATCCCAAAGCTCCACACAGCCTGGGGTCTGGGCGTTTTCTTTCACATAGACACAACTATATGAAACCATACACATGTATTTTCACACCCACAGCGAAATGCAAATCTCTTTCGTAGTCTGTCTGCCCATAAACCACACTCCAAGGGTAATTTTATTAAAGTGGGAGTCTTTACATTCATATTTAAAAAAAACGGTTTCATTAAGCCCAAGACTTCAAGACAGCTGTAATAATGCAGATGCCAGTAAGAACGTGGGCATTTCAGGTTGGAGTGTAAAACTGATGAATGCTGGGAAGCTGGTAAGGAGCAGCTGCTGGAGACCAGGCGTTTCAGTGCTGCCTTCACTGTGTCAGACAGCAACAGTCATGCTTATAGGGGGATGTAGGTCGGGTGTAACCTCGAGAGGTCACTCAGGCCAACCTTTTAGTGGCCTTTCAATTTCAGGTGACAAAGTGTGACAAAATGCATGGACATGGTGTTCTAGGATGACCAGATCCAGCAGCGGTGAAGCAAACTGCTTTGGTGGCAGTTTCTTAACATTCTCCAGCCAGAGCAGTCTGCATCATCCCATCATCACAATGAATTTCTCCAACCACTTAGAAGAGATGTCCATCTGGCTTTTTCCTCAAAAACTCACCACTGATTCCTAACTTGCTTTACTTGAAGAGAAGCTGTGTGTATGGAAAATACAAGAGAACGGGGGGGCTCCAGAAGAGTATATGAGAAAGAAGAAAATGCTCACAAGCCATTTAGTCTATGGCATGTCCTCCTGCTGCACCAAGAGAAGTCTGAATAGCTGCTTTGCACCTCAGGAATTATTCATGACTTGTCCAGTTATGACTAAGCCCTCTGTACCCTTTGATTTTGTGCTAGAATATTACCTGGTGTCCTTCATTACACTGGCCCAGAGGCAGGCAGCAGAGCCTGTTCCAAATGAACAATATTTCCCTGGTTGGTCTCTTGGAAAATGTTCCTCGAAAGGGGGCTCAGGTAACAGGTTCCTGATGACACACTCTGAGCAGCAGGACCTGCCCTGCCTGAGGGGCCTGCTTCCCTCTAGACATAAATAACCTCATCAGCTTAGGCACAGGCATTAGGGTTCAACTTGCTGTGAGAATGCACCTCCTATGTGACCCAGATATCCCAGGTGAAAACAAATACTGGTTGGACTATTGCAGATGCTAAAGGAGAGAGGAATGCACATTATTGCTTTTAAAACATGCTATAAAGCAGACTATTTCTATTGGATATCTTCTTGCAAGATACCAACACATTTTAATAGTCCTGAGAAAAAGTCTTCCTGCTGCTTCATCAGAACTCGAGAATGAAAACTTCCTAGGTAACATTTCCATAAAGTAAAAAATACTTGCAAATATTCGGCCTTCAAGACTTCTTGCCTGATAACCAGCTTCAAGGCAACTCAAAAGCAGTCTCTTATTATAATAATGAAAGAGCTAAGTAACCCACACGGGGGTAGTTTAACCACTGGAACTTCTCTCCGAGTCATTCACAGCAATTCCAGTAGATCACCACAACATGAGTTGGCTTTTTCCTTTAGCTTGCAGAACCATCTGTTGACAAACAGCACACACAGGCTTGACCCTCTTTCATACCTGCTTTGTCTCAGAAATCAAGTCTGTTTATTTGTTTCTCAGATTTCCAGTCAGGCAACTTATGCAGCACTCCAGGGCAGAGTGTTTGTTCAAGACTCACTAACAGCTTGTGTTGTTCTAGGCCGTATCTAAACTCACTCAAGGACAAAGTCAGCTGATAGAGAAGATGCAATTTCTCACCTTTGACACAAATTGAGCAGCGTATTTTAAAAACACAGTGGTAGTCATTGTTACCATTGTGGCTAGGACACTGTATTCAAGAACATTTTACAGAAACAGCATTTGTAGTAACATATCCAAAATGAAAGCGGCCATGACCCATCTTTAACAGCCTGCAATAAGTAACAACTGCAAAGCCTCTCTCTGGATAAAAGGGATCTTGGTATCAGAATACTTCCTTTTAAAAACACGTATGATAGAGGTGCTGGTTTTCCACAGCTAATCCAGAATTGCTCAATTGTTTGGACAACAGTTTTATCCTAGGACATTTGTATAATAGGGACTGACTTGCCAGTAGCTGAAGTTCCCCTTTCCCCACCCCAAGAGGCTGTACTACTCACTAAATTCCTCATTTGTTTTCTATTTGTTGTTCAAATGAACAATTTAGAAGCAAAAGAAGACATTAGGAAAAAAACCCCACATTTAATAATCCCGGTAATTCTTCTCCTTTATTCCCACAGGTCACAGTAGGAAAAACAAATGAGGACACTGTGGAGAACAATTGTAATGGAAATATCTCCCAAAAATGCTTCATGATGTGAGAGACCCTTTGTGGTGCAAACCTTGTCCTCATCTTAAAAACAAACAATAGGACCAATACTTCTTGGTAGTCCTGTCCTTGAAAATGTCAAGTATCACTGGAACACTGATAAATGCTGCTGCTTGAAGAAGGAAGTATGGAAAATTAATATGGCAAAGCAAGTTTTAGAATTAGTATTTGTAAAATTTTTCACTGAAGTGCAAGGGTAGGGAAACTGGTTTAGAAACAGGATGGAGAAAGCAGAAGCTGATGCACTCTGTATTCACCAGCACCTGATTTTAAAGTGAAATTTAAGAAGGAAAAGTGTTAATACAGAAAGGCTCTAATAGACCAGACTGTTATCAAATATACAGGTGAACCCACTGGTAAGCAACACAAAATGGCCAGGCTTAATGAAAATTTAAAATTCAGTAACAATTTATTTGAAGAATAAGAACATAGTGATCTACATTAAACTTCTGTAGTGTTAATATTTTTAAAAATACAAAGCATTTAAATGGAGTTAAGAAAGCAGCAGTAACATGGTAAACATGCATGAACGAGGCTGATACAGCCATTTAAAATTACAATAACAAGACATAAAATAATTTTGTTTAAAAACTATTCACGTAAAACAATTTTATGTTTAAGCAAACATATTTACCATCAGTTTTACAGGTAAAACTGTTTCATGTTTAACCTGTTTAAAACCTTAGTGCAGGAAGAGAACATTTCAGGAAGCCTATATAGAAAACACATGTCCCTGGCATCCATAACTTTTCATGGCACAGTGGCTTTAGTACTCAACTGACTGGCCTGCTAACCACCAAGCTGGCTGGCTTCCAAAAGAAGCAAAATAAAGACTGCCAGGTAATGTCACTTTAATCCTAATTTGTCCTGTAAAGTACTGGAAGCTTAACTGGGGAAACATGAAAGCTTTTATGACATGTCCAGGAACAGTGTTTACCAGTATTCCTAGCAGCATTCCACACAATTTTCACTTACCAGTGTGAGGATATGGAGATCAGTTACATTTAAAATTCCATTTCAGAACAGGCACACAGGACTGTAACCACAGCTAAGCAAACCCTGAGCAAATTACCTTTCAAGCAATGTTTTCAGCCCTGGTTTATCTTTTTGAGACAGCTTTCTGCTATTTTATGCAAGACAAGAATCAAGATGTTCATTTATTTTAGATTCCAAAAGTTCAGTCTCGCAGACAGGACAACTGACTTTTCTATCCTGCCTCACAGGATTGCTAGGACTTGCAGAGGACTGTGTACATTCAGCTTTGGTTTTTGTAGTTGTAGTGACATCACTACCCCCCTTTTTGATGAAATACTTTTCAAAGGCAGTTTTGTCTTCCATTTTTGGCCATCGCTGAAGCGTATTAATACATTCTGAGCTTTTTTTCTCAGGTGCACCCTGGGCTGTAGTGGTCTGCTCCAAACAAATTCGTTTTGGTGGCCAGTTAGAAGATGGCATAGCCCTCTTGTCAACTGGTGAGCCTTGGCTTGATTTTTCTTCTGTAACACGAGCCATTCTAGCAGGCAATCCACAGTCATTCTCGTGATCTTCTGTATCAGCAGCAGAGGGCTTCGGGAACTCACACTTTAAAGCCAAGCTGATCTTCTCACTGACTCCTTCAGTATGAAGAGGGAAGATGCCACTACGGGGTAATTTTTCCAGTTTTATCTCATTTTTAGGGATTGGTATTGTCCTTACTACTGAATGATGCTGTGAACCATGTGCTTCACTGTTTCCAGTGGTGCTGCTGGTGTTTGTGTTTTTTTCTGAAAGTACACCGTCTCCTCCTCCAAGCCGATATCCCTTTCCACTGAAAGCCATCAGATCTTGCATACCATGCATTTGTGTCTTGCCTGCAAAGTAAGATAAAAAAATAAGTTAGTAACGTTTTCATATAAAAATCATGGGCTTAGTATTTGACCTGCTTCACACAAAACCTGCTGCTTGAAAATAGTGCATCAAACTAAACTTTTTGCTGACAAATCACTGGAAGAGCAGCCTAGAAATGCACAATAAACAGGTCCTGTTCTTTGCTGTGTAACAGTAACATCTAAACAAAGCTTGTGTAGTGTTTGGTCCATATTACTTCAAGTAAATGTTTGGACAAAATCATTCTGGAAAAGAAAAAAAAATCATAATGTACCTTTGTTCGTTGACTTGAAATGTGGAAGTTTTGCCGGCTGAGTTTTCTGCTTGGACTTCTCTGAGAATTTCTGTGGCTCCTTCACTTTTGTGAATGTGCCCCCACACGTCCTTTGATGCTCAGGCCACCAGAAGTCGTGTGCAGAGGGTGCTCTGTTCATGGAGCGCTTCACGTATCCAAAGTAAGGCGCTCTGTGCTGACAGGGGCCATCGCATCGCCACCAGTGCTGGCGGTACACATCGATCTCATCATGAAAACTGTGGTAGATCTGAGTTAAAAAAAACCAAAAAAATGACAAAGCAGTAATTCAGAAAGTTTCTGATTTTATATCACTAACTCTACAGTATTATTTTAAAAACCTATCTTCACTCAATTCCTTCCACTACCACTGTGATTTTTACATTACCAGTTAAAAGTGCTGGACCTGGGTAAAATTTGATCAACATTTAGCTACCATTAAAACAAAGCTTTAAAAAAAAATAAAAATAGGGTGTGCAGGAATACACCCTGGTTATCTTGTTTGAACTGCAATAAAAATCACCTTGGAAATCTATCTACAATTTTAACTAGAAGAGTAACTGTTTAGAATGCATTGCAAACAATGCCAGTATTGTATTCTCCCTTCAGCCATTACCTTAACTGAACTTATTAGACATTTGTAAATATCATCAATATAAATATCATTAGTCTCAACCGACATAAATCTGAACTAAAATAGACTGCTCCTCCCCAGATACTGCTCTGAATGTGGAGCTTTCTCTCCCTGCTATCATTAGGCTGTTTCTGCTTTACCACAAAAGCTTAAAGAAAAATACTTACAGAGAATAATACTTGAAAATTATATGGCTAACAACACATCACATCTTCCTCAACCTCTTCCCACCACTGCTCCCAAAAAAAAGCTATGGAATTGGCACACACTTGGATGCAAATTTGTATTGGTACCAACCGTGCAGTGTCTAACAAGAACATTGCTCATACCACACTGGGCAACTAAAAGAGCAAATGAGGAAGAAAACCCTATTAAATTGGGTGCAGAGGATTGTTCTCACTGTGACATTGGCTCCAGTCAGGTGATTGATGCGGCGCATGTGCTTGCAGAACTCCGGCCCGTGGGACTGACGATCTTTGTCGTTATGAGTAACAAAGAGCAGGGCATGGATCATTTCATGCAACAGTGTCTGAAATGATGCAAATCATTAGGTATTTACTGAAAAGCACTGCATAGAGTTCCATAATTAAGCTGCAAGTATTTTACTCCTCTATGTTGATTGTGGTACCGATCAGATCTTTGAGTATTCGCATATTCAGTCTTGGTCATAAAAAACTACTACTCTGGTCTATCAAACCAATTACCCCTATTCCCATACCACTAAAACATGCTGGAGAATATCACTACAACAAGCAGCATTACAGAAAGGAGAAATAATCCTCAAACTTAAGTCACACCCATAAAGAGACCATCCCCTACAACCCAAGAAAAGAGCCACTTTTGAGGAAGTTGAAACCCTACAGCATTTCTGTTCTTAGGTAAATCTGAATGTTCAGCCAGTTCAAAGCAGCAGCTCTGGCAGAGACACAAGAAGCAACACAAAGTCATGTTAACAGTCATATTCTATATACTTATTTTCTGATGTTGGCCCTTTCAAGACTACAGTCCATGTTTGTTTTGAAATTGAAATGATAATTTAGGAATTAAAAACTTGGGGTGCTTTTTTCTCTTTATAAAGTCAGTAAAATAAACAAGTGACTTTAGACTCCTACTTGGAGTAGCCCACTTAGAAACATAAAACTAAAAGATTACCGTGATAGTGGAACACAAGCCACACAAACGTAACAGCAAAGCCACCACTATTTTGTCATCTGTAAGTTACTGCATGTAAGAATCCCACTATGAAATCTAAAATGTTTCTATAGAGCAGAGGAGGAGGGAGGCACCATACACTTTATGTGCATATTCAGGAGCAATTTTCAAATACCTCAACGAGATCCTTCCTTGGCCTTAACTTCAGAAGCGGCTCACTGAGACGAATGGAACATAACCCACTTCTTTCGTGATATGAACAGATGCCAGCAGAGCTGGAAAGTAAAGCAGAAAGAAAATATGAAAATCTATTTATTTCTGTAGCCTATGAAGAAAATTGAGAATTTAAGTTAAAATGTCCTCCCCTGCCAACACATGCTAGGCCACTCAGAACATGGGAAAAACCCCACTTTTAGTAGTTACTTGAATACTCAGCATCATTAAGCAAAGGAAAAAAAAAGATCTACAAGTTCCTTAGAGCAGAAAAACCTGTTTTGGAGGTAGAGGACTGTTTCCTTTAGAACTCATGATGGAGTGAAATACCTTGAATGAAGGCTGGAGATTCATGGCAGCAAACCCTCCCTTAACTGATGGTTGCTTCAGTTTCACTCCTCATCCTCCCTCAACTTTTGACTCTCACAGAACCTCCATATGCCTTCACTTCTGTGCACTAATCCAGCCAAAACCACATTTTTTGGTGCGTGTGTGTGTGTTATTGAGTTAGTCCTCTACCAGTGCAATATCAAACTATTTCCAAATGTGTAAAGAATACTGCAACCAGCAGAGGATAAGAGGGGGCAGGACTCCAGCCACCAGCAATTGCATCTGCTGCAGAACTGCAGCCTGCACTTCAAAGCGTCCTGGTTTTGTTCTATCTCAGATCTATTCCCCCTCCTAGCTTATTCTAAGTTTTGCTAATATCCCATTATCGGTTCATATCTGCCTTTCTGCCGTGCGGTAAAACTATCCTAAAACTGAGAGGCAGAGCAGCAACAAGAGCACGGTGAGGTTTCCACACACGCGGTCTAAGACCGAGGAATTTCTTCCACTTTAACATCTCTCCGGCTTGCCTGCACCCTGGGAAAGTCACCGATGGCTGCCAGGGACGACAGATGAAAGGTAAAGGAGATAACGACAGCGACCAGCCCATGTCCTGCTGTACGGGCTGTGCCAGGGATGCGGGACATTCAAGAACCGGGAAGAGGAGCCGTGGCACCGGCAGGGCGCTGGCGAGGCACCGCGAGGAGCAGCACACGATGACAAGTGACAGCTCCTCCCCGCCTCTCCGAGACCGAGCCACACGCTGAGGCGGCCTGCGGCTCCATGGGTGACAGCCCCGGCCGCGCACGGCGGGCAGCTCCCGAAACAACGCCGGCGATCGCCGCCCGGCAAGGACCGGCCTCCGCGGCCCTGGGAGCGCCCCCCACACACATCCCGGCCCCCGCCCCAGCCGGGCAGCGCCCCGAGCCCCCCGGTGCCGCACCTGGTCATGCGGGGGCTCCAGGACACCGTGACAGCCTCCAGCTTGCCCCAGAAGAGCGTCTGGTTGAACTGCACGAAGAGGGCGTGCACGTCGGGGCTGGGGTCCAGCAGCTCCCACGCCTCGTCCA
>VZRZ01008641.1:1470292-1487951 GCA_013398175.1 Climacteris rufus
AGAAAATCAACCCTGCCAGTTGCCTTAAATTTGTGACAGATGGTCTGCACCTCTGTTGAAAAATATTGGGGTCTGCAAATTAAAATTGGGTAAAGCCCAGCATGTTTCCCTCCTGCTGTTCATGAGCAGTTCAAGCATCAGGTTTTGCCTGCTTGAAAAAAAACCCTCTAAAAGTGGCCCATGGAGCACAGGAGTGCTGAGAAATGCTGTGCCAGGACTCACTCCCGAGGTCTCATTGTGCTGCAAATGCTGCACAAGCGGTACAGGACAGCTCTGGGAAACCTGCTGTGCTATGAGCAGTGTCTGAGGGGCTGGTACTGCCTGTATTTGATGAGTAGTTAACCAGGTGGGCAATTTTTCATTCATCCAAGAGGAGACGAAAACACCAGTGCAGCACTCATTTGTACTTACACCAGGACATGCCTGATAGTAGAGGGGCTTTAGGGTAGGAAGCAGAAGCATCCAATAAGGAAATAAAAAATATCCCCACCATGGGTGGCTAGGAAGCTTGCAGTGCTTGTGTATGTGTCCCAGAAGGAGAATTAGATCCATGAAGTACCTGTAAGCAGAATTTTGTTGTGGTGCTTAGTGGGGTTGCCAAACAGTTTGGACAAGAGGAGTGCTGAGAACACCAGGTGCCATTCCTGCTCACAGCTCTGCGACACACACAGCTGAAACAAGCATAATGCCAAGGTTTGGCATCAGGTGAGCGACTCCAGCCAGAGGACAACTGGCCTCAGAGTGTGGAGCTGTGATCTCTAAGCTGTGGCTAATGGAATAAATCAGTAGCCTGATGGCGCCACAGGACACCTCCCATGGGGCATAAGGCTCCAGTTGCCAACTCTAGGCACAAAGGAAAAAAACTCCCCACCAAGATTTTGCGGATATCCGTGTGAGTTCAGGCTGCTGCGGCTGCGGCGGCGCGCAGAGGCGCAGGAGTGGCCGCTGCAGCGCGCCCAGGCAGCGCGGCCAGCAGAGGGAGCCCGCCGCCGCCGCCGCCGCAGCCCGCGCCCAGCCCGGCCCAGCCCAGCCCCTCAGCCCTCACCGCCACCCCTCTCCTTTCACAGACCCCCATCCCGCCTCGCAGCCCCGCAGAGCCTCTGCACGCCGCTCCGCAGTCCGGCAGCCCCTCCACTCAGCACCCTGCGGCCTCGGATCCAGCCCACAGCCCTCCAGCCCAGCGCTTCCCTGTGCCCACCGCCCAGCAGCCTCGTATCTCCCCAGCTCGTGTGTCCCAAGCACAGCGGCAGATCTGCATCCAAATGTCCATTTCTGTAGCCCTGCGGACCCTCCAGCCCCAAATTCCCAAATGCCTGAATTTCAGCATCCCCAGGTCCCAGCATCTGTTCAGCCCTACGGCCCAGGAGTCCTGCAGTCCCCACCAGCCATCCCCAGGGCGCATCACCCAGCACAGCACCCGGGCTGTACAGCAGCCCCCAAGCTGCACAGCCCTGCAGCTCAGCATCCCGGCAGCCCCACAGCAGCAGCACAGCCCTGCAGCTCAGCATCCCGGCAGCCCCACAGCAGCAGCTCAGCCCCTGCAGCTCAGCATCCCGGCAGCCCCACAGCAGCAGCACAGCCCTGCAGCTCAGCATCCCGGCAGCCCCACAGCAGCAGCTCAGCCCCAGCAGCTCAGCATCCCGGCAGCCCCACAGCAGCAGCACAGCCCTGCAGCTCAGCCCCCAGCCCAGGGCACACCACAAGCGCAGCTGGCACAGAGCTGCTGCTCCTGGGTCTGGGCTTTGTTGTGGCTTCTGTCCTCAGGGGCAGTGACAACTGTGACTGTGGAGGTGGTTGTAGTTATACTGGGGTTTTTTTGCCTGCCGCCCTGCTATGAACTATATTGGCAGAAGGGTTATTTCATTCCTGGGAGCTGGAAAAGCCTTTCTAGTGCGGTCTTGCTACAGCCTGAGGAGGCAGCTTTACACATGTGCAGGATAGAGCCAGCATCCTGATGCACTCCTGGTCCCACTGCTCTGCAGGGCTGGAAGGAGGCATGCAACATAGGAAAGGCAGACAGCAGATGCCTCTGCAACTTCTTGGCTCCAATACTACAGCTGGTACTTTACTGTGAGCTTTGCCTCCATCAGGAACTGTCCCTCCCTATGCACAGGAACAGACTTTTCTGCAGGATTTTAGCACTGGAAATGAATACTGGAAAACCTGGTGCTTTTGCTACACTGGGACATTCATCCTGCCAACTGTGAATCAACATGATTGCACTTCTGGAACTGAAACATTCAATAAACCTATGCAGAAAAATTATTCTTCCCCAGTTTTTGTCTAGTCCTGTCCACTTCATTGTCCTGCTGAACGAACCTCAGGCTAGCAGCTCCTTACAGAGGGTAGCAGCATGTTCAGTCTGGTGGAGCACTCCTCACCTGGCTGACTTACAGCAAAGCCTTGCTATTACATCTGAAGCCATAGCACAGGTGTGCTCCTCCTCTGTGAACATATTCCAGAGGCACATATGGGCTGTCTTAGCTGAAACTTCATCCTATTTTTTATTCAGGCACAAAATATCTGGTTACTATTTTCAGCCGAGACAAGGTGCTTGAAATGGAAAATGTCTCTCAAGACACAAAATGGGATAGAAAATGAAGCCGTGGAAAATAATTGCAGGCAAACAATAAAAAGGCAATTTGAGTCAATGGGAATATTTAATTTCAGTGCTTTCAAGATTTTTTTTATTATTATTACTTAAAAGTAAAACTACTTAAATTGTACAAGACATTTGAATAAAGAAAACATTATTCTAAATGTTAACAATGGAAAAAATGATGCTTTGATATTAATAATTTTTTTCCTTATTACTTTTATTTAAGAAATGTATTAGGCATGTTTTCTTTTGTAGCTCTCATAAGAAAAACAATAGTTTTAAGGAATTACTATTTTTCAATTAGAAAACATTTTGCTGAAAACTTCTATCTGGAAGAAAGCTGGAAACAGTTAGTGTGAAAAGTCTAGCAGGAACCTTTTAGTTCCAGATGTGTTGTTCTGCTTCCCCTGGTATGACAGAGGTACTTAAAATTAAAGTTCAAAGATGCAGAGCCAGTGGAACTAACTACATATTTCCTGACATTTGTGCCTGTCAGTGCAGGGGTGATTAGACTGCTATTTATAAATCCCAGCTTAATTCATTCTCATACCAAAGGGAGCAACCAAAACTCCAGTGATTCCCAGAGAGAAAACAGGGCTAGTGGACCAGAGGTTTTTCCTAACTTATTTCTGGCTGTGTTGTGTTCGGAAGAAAGACACACATAGCAAACAAAGTCCAATCCCAGCCCTTCTCTGCTGAGTCAGGGTCAGCTTCTTAGGCCTTATGGATCTCAAGTCAGGAAGGCAGTGTGGTCTTGTGGCTTAGGATATGGGCTGTGAATCAGAGTAGTTTACTAATGAAAAAAGATTGTTCATTTATTAGCACATCGTTCTCTAACTAGCAAAATTGCCATTAGAAAGTTTCAACTGTAGGCATTTTAAAGATGGGAGCAGTAAAAAAAAGAAGTCAAATTGACATTTGATCATTTCTTCAGCAACATTAAATTTATCCTTAACCAGCTGTCCTGGTAGGAAAAGGACCAGGACCAGGGTAAATACCAGAAATATCCTGATTTGCGTTTCAGGCTTGCTATACTCCCGTTGATTAAGCTGGGAATGTTGATTAAAGACCTCAAGCTGTGACCCCCAACAATTCAGTCAGGTTACTCCTGCTGCTTAGCAAGGCTTGAGTTAAATTGGAAAGCAGGATAGAGTGTCAGTGAGTTTATCAGCTCTGAGCAGTGTGTTTCTATGCAGATAACCTGCAAGTACCTCGCTGCTCAGCCTCAGAATCTTACAGGGGATTGAATAGGTTTTCTGTCTGCTGGTAGGAGATATTAGAGTCCTTCAGGGAAAAAAAAAAAAAAAACAAACAACTAAAAACCAATCCTGCTTTGGACCAATCTTCTGCAAATTAGTCATTCAGTCCATATAGTTAATGATCAGTTGGTGGGTTAATAGCCAAACCTGAAGTCAAGGATGATTAGAGCTTAAAAAAAAATTAACCACTCAGTGACTGTAGTCAAAGACAGTATTCAGTTATGTTTTGATGGTTACTTCTCTGTCTAGGCTCCCACAGAGGCTGACACGGGATATTTTAACTTGTCAAGGCAATAGCACCATAGCAACAAAACCCTAAAAAGCCCATCAGTTTGGTGCACAGAACCTGTTTTGCATACCAGGCCTTTGATCTTTAAATGTATTTAGCGTTGCCATTTTTTAATGAGAGTGGTGAGGAGGTGAAATAGGTCCCTTGTTTCAGTAGGACAATTTATTATTGTCACTTAGCTTGTGAAGGACAAGCCATGCAGAAGAGCTCCAGTCAGGGGAGAGAGGCCTTGAACGCAAGAACATTTACGCTCCGGTTAGCAGGGAAGCAAGCTGCACTTGGGGGTGTGCAGAATCCAGTTCTCATTGCATAGGGGGAAAAAATTGATGGTTTTATTTCTTCACCTTCAATTCATCCTTCCTCAGCTTACTGACAAAAGAAATTTTAATTGTTTACTCACAAAGACAGGGCTTTGTTCTGCTTCATGCCATGGCAATAAGATTGTCAGGGGAAACTGACTGAATAACCCATGGTGCCATTAGCTGCTGTGCAAAGTTGAAGGAATTCAGACCAATTTTGAGGGTACCAGCTGGATCTGTCAATCCAGCAGGGAAGGAAAGAGGAGTCACTGCAAACCAAATGGAGACTTTTCCAGTGAGACCGTACAGAGATGGTGTGATACAGGTAAATGATATAATATAGCTAAGAACAACTTCTGCTTCCAAACACAAAAATCTATGAGAGACAAGGGTCATTTCTTGTTTCTGTAATCTTTCTCTGATGGAGAGCAATCTAAAATCCAGGACAGACAGCACTTAACAGCATCTAGCTGTACACCTGACAGGTCTTGACTCTGTCTTCTCGTAGGCAGTGGTGGCAGCACAAGGCAGGCAGGGCTTTGGTCTGAACCCAACACCCGTGTGTACCTCACCCACAAAGACAAGCAGTCCCCTGGGGCAGTGCCTGGCCCTCTCACACAGGGAAGGGACGCAAAAGGATCCCACGAGGGTATCTGGTCCTGTGTTTTTCAGGCTGCCCTTCAGGGTCACACCAATGATCCACAGGACAAGATGAGGTGGTCAGTGAAGTGAATGGAGAAAAAGTGAATGGAACAGGGACACCTACTTCCATACACACAAACAAATATTACAGTGAGGGAACAAGAGCACTGTGCTTTGTCTGGTTTTCTCTCTGTTGTCAGTGAAAATCACCATGGAACCACAGGGCTTGACAGTCTTTGGATTGTTTTCCAAAAGCATGGTTGGAAGAGCAACTGTCAGGAAACACCACTGCATCCCAGCTACCTAGAAACAAAATTAGCTGTTCCTAAGCATTCCTGACAGCCCTGGAGTTGCCTCACCTTGCTGGACATGCCTCAGTCCCTGGAGGCAACTGCAATATGCAATTGTCCACACTGTTAGAAAGTCTGTCTTGCCATTTGTATTGAGCTTTCCATGCTGCAGTTTGAGCTCATTTCTTGTTTCCTTATTTACCTCCACACGCTGTGGAGAATGGATTACTCCCTTTCTCTTTGGTGTGGCAAAACTGAGCGGTGTTCAGCTCCCTGTTGTTCATATGGCCCTTTCGTGGGGACAGCCCATCATTCCCTCACCTCACGAGCCAGCAACAACCAATATACCCCGAGCAGCCCAGGAGCAGCACTCTCCACAGCTTTCCTTTTCTCTTGCATTGGTTTTATTCAGCGCTGTCTTCCCTGCCTTAACCACCTGCTGGATTTGCCTCTAGTTTTGAGTCATTTTCCAGCACTAATTCCTACCCCAGAGCTATATTTCATTAAGATCAGCCAAAGCACATTCTTTTATCCTCTGAGCCCACTTTGCTGCTTTGCTGCCTTTCAGGAGGCCTCCCTTCCTTTGCAAAAGGCAGCTCTCAAACCCATGGGGACTGCACCACACACACACATAACACACATGCAACTACATTAACCAAGACCCAAGATAACCCAAAGCATGAGAACAACAAAAAAAGAGAGCCCTGTGTATAGTCAGTACCTGCAGCTAAACAGAGATATTCTAACCCTCATATTTTTTTTTGTTAATTGTTGCTCTGGACATTTTTGTTTTATCAGATGGGGAAGGACACTCGAGACCTAGCTAATTTGTGTCTCTTGTCAATGGCTCTTTGTTTTCTTTTAGGTTTTTTTTACCTCTTATTTTTTCCCTGGCCCTATAATCATTCCTTTGTTCCCTGCAGTAAGCTGGCCACTTGGAGCATTACATCCCTGTCTTAAACCTGACTGCAGAACTGTTCCTAACAGCAGCAACAGCAGCAGCATCCGTGAGGGTGGCAGTGATGCGTGGCCGCCAAGGCTCCCTCTGCCAGGCACTGCACACAAAACTCGCGCTGCCTGCATCACCCAAACCCAGCTCTGCAGGGACCAAAGAGATGGAACTGCAGAGGAGAATGCACTTTTTTCTTCTAAAACAAACAAAATGCTTTGAACTTTCCCCTCACAGGTGCTTTATTGCCCTTGCTCAAGGCAAGCTCTCTGTCTGTACAAGTGTAGGCTAGCAGCAGGGTACTAATAAATTAATAAAGTGGAGGCAGGGCACAGGCCCAGGCAGTTGTCCATAGAGTTAAATGGTTGGCATTGTCCTTGCATGAGTTTGTCCCAGACCAAGCAAATACTCCTGCAGCCAATGCCCAGGCATGTTTCAGGAGCTGGGGTGGTTCTCAGCAGGTGGTTTGGGCACAGCTCTCCCACTCTGGGACGACAGGAGCTTGTTTCCCTGGGGATGGCTGGGCATGTCAATGGGTCTTGGGGGTGGAAAACACTCCTTGTCCTGTCTTATTAATGTATGTGGCTGCAGACTTGGTGTCTCAGCAGTGCACAGCTTTTAATGGATTTACTCATCCCAGTATCCCTGTGGAGCAGGGCCCCTGGGTCTGAGGGGAAAAACAGACTCATGGGAACACTAAAATGGGTACATGGCTCCAGAGAAGCCTTCAAGTGCCACAGCCCTCTTATTTGTTAACCTTCTGCCACAGCCCCAGGGCTTGAAGTCCCTTGGGCTGGTGAGAATGACCCAGCCATGGAATTGTGCTCCTGGTCTGAAGGGGATGCTGAACTGCCCAAGGACCACATGGGGCAAGACAGGAACCACCTCCTTTGAGCTCTGCAGCTGAGATGAAATCCAGCTTGGTGAGGCTGGGCAGCTTAAAGCATGTGCTGGGCAAGCAGAGAACAGGATCAGGCTTGCACTTAACTTGACCCTGAGGGACTTGCAGAAGCTTAGGCAGGGACATGGCTTCTCCACCCCACACGTTTTGACTTACTGAGACATATGAGGCCTCGGGGCCTCTCAGAGGCCACATGTCAAATCCATATGGATAGTTTGTGCAGAGGAAATTGGTGGGGTCAGGAAGAATGGAAGCTGCTCAGTGCTTAACAGACACATTGTCTGAAGTTCCTCTCCTGAGAAAAACAGAAAGCAGTTCAGCACTAGGGATTTTCCATTTTCTCCATTCCAATTTTTCCACTCATTTTCCTCATGCGTGTGTTACGAGGGTGATGATCAGTCAGTCAGCTACTGGGTCATCCGTCTCTATTCTTGTATCATGTGACACTTGACACTGTGGTGTCTGGGACTGCAAATACAGAGAATCTGTGTTCACTAACTATGGCATTATATGAAAATGCACTGTTTTATTGACAATCCTATTCTGAGATTATTTTTATAAGCAATATAATTATTTTGATACCTGAATAACTGGAGCTTTTGATAGCACACTTTCAGGTTTGCAGGGTCAGATGCCAGGCACAAGGTTAAAGTCCTTGCAGAACCCTGTGCACCTGGTGTGGGGATTTGCAGCTGGAGCAAGAAGGTGCTGGGAGCTGCAGCTCCCCACCAGTGTGCAGTGGGTGGCCCTGTCCCAGCTGCAGTGAGCCCAGCTCTGGCCATAACCCAGCAATGAGCTTTGCTCCAGCCAGCAGCCAGCCTGAGGCTCTGCAGGGCAGGGATGGATACAGGGGCCACATGGATCCAGGTGGTGAGGCTTCAGCTGTGTTTATCCCAGCCTGTTTTTCTTCCCAGCTCACTTCTCACTGACACCTGCACACCTGCATGGTGGGAATATTTGTGCCTTTCCCTGCTCCAGGGCACTGACAGCAGAGGTGCAGTCTGGGCCCATTATCCACTCAGGGTGGGGCTGCAAAATTGAGGGAGGAGGAGGCAAAACCTATTCATGGCCTTACCTTAATTGTTATTCTCCTTGATGAATCTTCTCCTTGCTCGGTACTGCCTCTGGTAGGAAAGATGATTTTCTTGAATATAAATGCCTAAAAGTAAAAGGAAAACTCAGCAAAATGAAAAATACCACCACCACCACAAAAAAAAAAAAAAAACCAAAACCAAAAAAACCCCAAAACCAATCAAATCCACACAATGCAAGAAATCCGGGATTCACCCACTCCTCTGTTAATTAGTCTTAAAGAAAACAATAAAACCAGAAAGCAAAGAAAAAGCCAATGAAGGTAATTGGGCTGGGCTGCTGTAAAAGCAGGAGCTGTGGGAAACAGGGACATGGCTGCAGACAACATCACCTTGTAGAAAGCCCAGATTTCTGAGGTCTGCCTCTCCCCTGAGTCCTGTTTTGTGACAAATCAGAGTAGATGGGGTAATTATCACAGCTGTGCTTTAGACTGGTTTAAGAGGTTGTACTCTCCTGACTGCCTTTGGAGCACAACAACAGTGGCAGGCAGATTCCTGCCAGCACAGCTCAGCTAAATCCACCAAAACAAGCAACCAACCAGCCTTCTGGAAGAACTTGCTGGGTGGTTTTTGCCGGGTGTTTGTTTTCAATGACAAGTTTCCGAGGAACACAGTAGCATTTTAAAACTTACATGTACAGCCAAGAAAGCTTGTGGACTTTTCCCTCCTCCTCTCCAGCAAATACTTTGCTGCCTCTTTTACAATGTCATTTCTATTGACGTAAAGTGAAGATAAGAAATGTTTGCCCGTGCTGCCTTGTTCAGTTTTCCATGTGTGGCTTCTGGCTGATTTGCCATGTGTCCCTGCTTAGGTCTCAATCCATTTTCGACTGCAGGCGTCTGGGTTCTTGCTTGGCTTATCATGCCGACACAGCTGGCCACCTATTCATCTCCTGTTCCCGATGCCTTTACTTCAGTGGGAAAGCTCTGGTGCTTCTTACTGGTCTGTGTTTACAGCTAACAGAGGCTGGTGCTCAAAGCCCCTAGGTCACTTCTCCACAAAACCTCCTCTCCTCAACTACCAGAGCTGAGAGAGGTTCAGCATTTTCATCCTTCTTCCTCTAACGCTCTCTGTCAAAGATAGGGAGATCTGCAAAGCAGCAGAAGAAGCAGGTTTGAAGCCAGGATCACACTATCTACCAGTAATGCTCTGCCCTCATTCACATCTTTAATCTGAGGGCTTCAAGACATCTAAAAAGTACCTTCTCAAATACTGATAAACGGAGGTTCAGTTTTCACTCAATAGAAGTCTTCCTGTAGAGTTTTGTTTCTAGGCACATGAATTCTGTCTGCTCCCTCCCCATCTAAGAGAGGACACCACTCTGTCAAGATTATCCAGCAAAGGAGCCCTTGCAATCTCATTCTGTTCAGAAACTGTTTCAAACCAGGCTGATGAAAACACTATTATATGAAAGTAAACCATTCTGAAAGGGTTTGCCTTGTAGAGCTGTGTTGGTAATACTGTTCTGGCAATTCTTTCTTTCAAAATCCATCTGAAATGGACTAGAATTTCCTGGGCCAAATTTTGTATGCTAGTGAGGGAATCTCAGAGATGGGATGCTTGAAAGGTAAACAAAACTTTGTATTGTGGCTGGCTTCTATGTCTGATTATGTATACCTATTAGGGTTTAAAAGTGCTGTCCTGAAAACTCAGGAATGGAAGGTTTTCATTCTGTCCCTGAAAAGAGAAATATAATGCCTGTGTAACTGCTTTCCAGTATCCCAAACCTGCTCACAGTTCTCTCCCAAAGCAGATTTCTGGTGTGTTGGAGCACAGTGTGCTGAGAAGCACCTGCTCCTCCCCAGATGTGGCTGCCAGCACCAAAGATAAGGGATGGACACAGCTGGTTCAGCTAAGCTGGGGATCAGGGATGCACCTGGAAGCCTCCACGTATAACCACCTGAGCCAGGACACTCCCAGTTTGGATGGCAGGGTTTGCTCTGCACCAAGTGAATCGTATTCTTTGGTTTCCTGCCTTTGTGTTACCATGCAGTGCAGAAAAAGCCATGACTTTCCTCCTGTGCTAAGCTGCCCTGGAGCCAGCTGTGGATGCTTTCCTGTGATTCCTGCCCTCAAAGTCAGGCAGCTATCAGGGAAGAACAGCCTGTTCACTTTCAGTAAAACTAATACGTGCATTGGCTTGTTCCAAGCCTTTTAATCCCCACCAAGGAGATCCTAGCAACTGCTTTTGGAAAAAGCAAAATGTGGAAATATCTTTAAATGTGGAAAGGGAAAAGACTTTTCAGCAGTGGCTATGGGGTTCTTCCAAGTTTGATACCAAGAGGAAGTGGCTGGCTCCAAAAGAGATAACATTAAGACCAGTTGTTGTTTTTCAGACTTTGATAGTAACCAACTAAAAATGCATGGGACAAACTGTCCACGAGGGCAGATCAGCACGGATGTATTGGCTGTACCAAGCTTCATGGGGTGGGAGGGTGCAGAAGCAGGCACGGGAGCATCCCTGCAGAGCACACAGATTTCTGTGTCCCACTCACCTCCCAGTGCTGTTAACAAAAGTGAAGTCTCCCATCAGGAACCTGGTCACACCCCTCAAGCAACGACGTGTATGGCCCAGGGAGAGGTGCCCCTGGGACAGCCCGGAGTGGTGGGGAGGTGGTGGATTTCTCTTGGGAGCAGTGATGTACTGAGCCCTGTTCACTCTGGATAGTGACCATTTCAGCCCAATCTGGGCATATTTCACAAGTACCATAAGAAATCGCTCAGCATTATAAGGCTGTTTAATGTCCTGGTTCTCTATGCTGAGAGGCACACAGATTGGTGTTCACTCTCTTGCATTCCCTTTCCTCTCATAGTGTTTGCTTTTGGGTTTCAGATGTCAAAAATCTCTCTCCTTCCACCTGCCTCACTGCTGAGTGCGTCCCTCTGCGCTCACTGCTCTGCCATCAGCCTGGGTTGTAGCTGCTGCTTCCCGGTTCTCCAGACAGGTCTGATGACATCACCCTCTCTTACAACTCATTTGCAAACAGGGACCTTATTTCTACATACAGCCCTGCACCTGAAATGCAAAGAGACATCCCTGCACTTACTTTATCAGTGTAAAAGTGTCATCATTTTTAGGCCTGGCCACTGGAGACTCCCTGGTCCAGAGACAAGCTCTGCATTTCCTATTGTTCACTTGGAGTCTCCCCGGCACCTCCCAGCTCTTTCTCTGCAGGCCTGGGAGATCAGACCCCTTACATTTGTTGTGCATAAGGAGGAACATTTTGGGAAAGAAAGCCCAGGTCTGGCAGGCTGCTCTGAACTTGACTCCCCTTTGAAGCAGTCCTGAGGCCTGAAACTCTGGCAAGGTGAGGGGTTCAGGTATAGCATGTGGGTGGGGTGCACAGAGCGGGCTGATGAATTTTGGTACACAGGGACTTCTGGACTTCATCACCTTTCAAGGAGACTTTGGATATTCAACCAGTGTGAAAACAAAACAGATGCCTTGCATAACCCTGAAAGGAAAACTGATAAAGGTCTTTTAGCTTGTCTGAAAGAGAAAATGTCTGCTGTACAGAAAATATCTCTGAGATACAGATGACTTCTGGAATACAGATTACATGACTGAAGATTGGGGTAGGAGTGTGCATAGGAGATGTTGGACTGCAGTCCACTTGGACATGAAGGCCATGGAGATCTATGTGCCTGTGGGATTACATGAAGATGCCCATAAATGCAGGTCACCTCAGTTCCAGCATGGAGTGAAGACAGTGCTCACATCAGGAATGATTACAGGGCTGGAGCAGAAACCGGCAGAGGCAGCCAGTAGGGTTTCTTCCCAGGAGTGCTCCAACTGTCAGGAAGGCTGTGGCAGAAAAATCACTCCCTAGTCTGCTCTAACAGGGAGGGGGATGCACAGTAGAAAGGGAAGAATCCCTAGAGAACATGAGCATGACAGACTAGGATTTTGACAGCTGTATTGGGATTCTACCTGGGGTTGTGGGGTTGTGGCAGCTAAGAAAAATTAATAAGGGGATTCACCCGTGGGCTGACAGGCATTCTGACATAGAAGACTTGTGCTGCAGATACTGTGCCTGTTTTGAGTGCTAGCAGCTCTGCTCAGAGATGTGTGTCCAAACTGAGCTGTTGTTTCCCTGCTCAGCTCTCTCCTCCATCACTCTCACCAGTCCCACCAATGTGCAGCACATTGTCCAAGCACGATTTCTTCTCCTCCAGTTTAGTCCTTGGATTTCCTCACTCTCCCCAGGTAGTCTTTGTAAACAGGGGCTCCTGTGGCAGAAATAGCAAGGCAGGGTATAAATCCCAGTGAGCAGAAGGGCAGTGAAATGCAATATATTACAGGCCAGGGGCAGTTCCTGCACTCAGATGTTTGGCAAAACTGGTATCTTTGTTATTTTTCTTATCAAGACATTCATCTGCTCAGGTCTTATCCAGTGTGTGCCCAGGTGACCTGCTGGGTCCACTGCTTGATCCCTGCTCAGAGCCAGCAGAGAGAGCCCCAGGAAAAGCTCCCACCTCTGGTGCAGCCAGAGGGGTGTGGGGCAGCCCTAGGACAGTGAGGGGGCTTACAGGACAAGCTGGCAAATTGTTGACTGTCACACAGATTCAGGACATGCAGTGCTTTTCAGCATCTGTGACCCCAGATCAGCTGAAAAGGATTTTGAAAGTGAGATAAAGGGCTCGCCTCCCACTGTGGTTCTCCTGCAGAGGCATGGCAGATAGGAAGCTAGGGTTAATTTGTTTTCTGAATTAACTAGGAATTTGGGAAGGTTGAAGCAATTGTGCTTTGTTTTGGTTTTGTGGTGTTTTTTCCAGGTTTGACTCAACAACTGGTTTTGCCTGTGAGTTTTTGGTAGCCTGTTCTCAATCAGAACTTAGCTGGTGGGGTGGTGAGAGTTTATTGTGTTAATAATGTGTGCCACTTACTGATAACTTTCCCCAGGTAGTGACAGCTTCCCTGAAATCCGTACCTCGGGCATGGAAATGTTACTAAAAAAATGCCCTGGCAAATATGTAATTTTTTAAAACTACAAATAAATATATAATAAAAGTAGCAATATCTCGTGCTTCTCTAGCCCTTTTCCCTCACCGTTCTCACAGAACAGCCTCAAAGGCATGTCTCTAGAGTCAGAGCAAGTCAGAGCAGTCCTTTATATAAGCTGCCTTTTCTTTCCCAGGTTTCTGTCCTTTCCTTGCTCTCTCCCTCCCTCCCTTCCTTTTCTTCCCCTTTCTTTTCTCACCACCTTGTCTGTCAGTGACCAGCTCAGTTGAGTCACTGGGATCCAACTCTTTGAAAAGTGGATGGGAGCATCACAGATGTGGTGTTTTTTCCAAATCTTGGGGTTGCTCTTCTTGACAAAGAACAGGATCTGCTGACAGCCCTGCAGAGCAGGCCATACCCTTCCCTTGAACAACCAGCAGTCCATCACGTGATGTTCAGAGCATGTTGCCTTACTCCCTCACTTCTCTCCATGTCAGACATTTCAAGTTTCTGCAAGAAAAGAAAAGAAGAAAGCTTTCATTCTACAAGGCTAGCATCCAGTTCATATTTTTTGTATCACAGTGAAAATGATAAGTCAGGGTATAACAATGACCTACTTCGCGTCTTGATAAAATAATTTCCTCTCTTTGTCATTTTTCTCCAGGGATAATATTTGACTAACACGAGCATGTAGGATAGAGCAAGGGCTTTTCTGTGAACTGGCTGATAATACATCAAATTCAGCCCTGAGACAGACAACTGTCACCCTGTTGACCTATGTAGAGTTAAGCCTGTTTATCCCCCAGCTTAGAGCTCTGAAAACAATTGGGTTCAAACCTGTAAGATGTGTGCATGTGATAGGGTTGAGGCCAAAAGCTTGGAAACAGGGGCTATGTGTTACAGCATCCCTCCACCAATGTCCCCTGAGCCCAGCACCACCCTGGCTGCCCGGGAGCTGCTCTGACTTGCTGCTGTGGTGCAAAGGGCCCCCCTGCAAAACAAGCGGTGAGCTCATCCTCTCACACAAAGGGCTACTGTACTGGGCAGGGCACATTACAGTACAGGGCAACCATGCAGCTCTGAATCCGCTCACGCCCCGCTCCCCGAGCGCAGAAACAATGCAGACTGTTATAGTTATCCCACTGGAGCTCAATGCATCGGCTGTATTTGTCTGCTGAAGGTGTTTAAAAATGTACTCGTGGCATTTTTCGCTTGCAGCGTTGCATGAGGAGATTCCTCACATCATCTTTCGATGCCATTTAAATGGGTTGTCACCCAGTGCATATTGCTCAGCCTCTCATCTCCCACCTATAGGAGTTTTCCTTGTGGTTGTGACTCTTTTCTCTTAATGAGTTCTCGTCACAGCATTGATACCAGACATGAATTTGCCATTTGCCCCTGCAGGTAGGAGGTGACATCGCTCGCACGTCCTTATGCCCTCTGCTGGGCCATATGCCGGCTGGGTGCCAGAGATCACAGTACATCTGCTCATCTTCTCTTCACCAAAAACAGACAACATGGACAAAAATTCGTCTGCTGTCGTGAATTCAGCATGCCAAGACACACTGCCCAAGACGGCCAAAGCCAACCAGCTTACAGCATTTACTGTATTTACCATCAGTGCATTTACCGTATGCTGATTTCCAGCATCATATGCCATTCCACAGCACTGACAAAGTGCATGATTTATGGGATGCTGCTGAGAGTAAAAGGTAGTTAAAATGTAATTATAGTGCTCCTTTTATTTCTTTCCTTGCATAAATGTGGTATGAACCTAGTCTAGTCTACTGACTTTTCTCCAATTTCTTGTTCCCTGAGGTGGAAAGTTTCTCTGGATTTCAAGAGATGGAAAGCTACCAACTGCTGGGCTCTGGCAGGAGAAGAGTAACAACCATCTTGGCACAGAGGTAGAGACTCCTCTTGACAGCTCTGCTCCTCAGGCACAACGGGCCTTTCTGTCAAAGCTCATGTGTGTGGGAGACAACTTCCTTGGGTGCTGCTCGGAGCCTGAAGAATAAACTCTCAGCGTGAACTAGAGCCTCAAAAGCTGCACCTCTTCCCATAGTACATGCCTCTTATCAGCCTTGTCTTGTGTGGAGGAGAAGCTATGCATGCAGTCAGAACCACACAATAAAAATGAGACACAGGGCTGCAAATGTGACTCTGCCCCCTGCACAGAGCAGTAGGGAGGAAATGCACCAGAATTAACAGTATCCAGTCTCTGTGCTCCACACAATTCCCCAGAAATGGCTGAAGATATTATTCCTTGTTTTGCACAGATCCTGTCTACCTTCAGAGTTTCACTGAAAAGAGATTTGTTTTCCATTCAGAAGAAGGGACACAAGTCTCTGTGCAATTAATCCATTTTCTTTTCTGTCTCAGTTGAAGGAAAAGAAGGACCCATAATAATTTTTGGTACTGGGACTGGTACCTGACTTTGATCAGGGATGTGATCACTTTGATCCCCTGTATCACTCTTACACTAAGCTCTGTGGTTCACTGTTGAAACAGCATTGCGGCTCAAAATGTTACAATGCCACAGATTGCTCTGAGCTCCCTCACCATTACAGCACAGCAGCCACACACAGTCGTCTCCTGCCTTTCAGTGGAACACATGCTGGGCTGAAGGTGCCTATATACTGAATTAAACACTGTGATTGTGCAGCCAGCTGGCTGTGGAGCACGCTCGCTTTAAGGCTCTGCTATGGAGGGAGCGACCCCAAGAACAAGTGTGGCACCAGGCTGCCATGGAGGGAACCTTCCAAACAGCTGCAGCTGTTTACAAAGTGAGCCTGCATTGCACACAGAATGTTTTTCCCTTTCCCGACAAGAATAAGCCATGTTAGCATTATCCTGGCACAACTGCATCCATACTCTGGGGAGTTAGCTGCAGTAGTATTGTTAAAGCAATTCAGCTTTTCTAGGTAGACAGGCTATAATTACACTAAATTAAAATAGAATACTTTTGTTCTAACCTCAGCATCCCCATGAGGACTTGAACCAAAATAACCAAAGGTATGAATTAAGCCAATTCTGTTATTTTAGTACAGGCCTGAGCACAGGCAGGCTCCCACTCCAATCCCTCTACCTGTTGGTCCTGGCAGAGCTCAGCTGTCTGGCTGATCTCACAGGTTTCATCACAGAGGGATAAATGTATGAAAGCACCCAATGGAGAAACATTTCTTGCTTGCAGTCGGGTGTCCTGAGATGACTTTTTCTGAGGCTAATGCTGTGTTGTGACAGCACCCTCTTTGTTCATTTAGGGGGAGATAATTCTACAGGATTGGGATGTCCCACAGCAGAGTCAATGAGCCCTACGGGTCTTGAGCATGAGGGTCCCACTGAGCACCGATGCTCTGCTGGTTGCTGTCCTCTGTCCCTGCCTGGCTGTGCTCTCTACAGGGAAAGGATGCTGCCATGCTGCCATAGGGCTCCGGGAAGATGTTTCCTCCCCACACCTTCAACTGAACACACAGGGTATCCAGCCTGGGGTTTTCTCAGCTGCCTTCAGCCAGGGAGGACCTTGGGCTTTGGCTGTGCTTCAGAATGCCCCAAATGTCTAAGTGCACAAGAGCCACAACCCTATGGAGAGCCACAGCGATTCTTCCCATGGAAGAGACCAGGGCACTTAGGGAAACAAGATCAGCTGTACAGAGTGCTTTTTACCGTGAGGCATGAGCCTTTGCAGGGCCTTCAGTGGTTAGACCACGCAGCTCCAGGGTTTAAAGAAGCAGGAAGATGTCAGCTCCAGTGACCACAGGACAGACAGATGGGGCATGATGGGCGGCTGCAGCACCAAACCAGCTGCCTCACATGGGCTTCCATGTCAGCGAGGGAAGTGGGGAAACAGCACATCAGGACTCATTGGCAACTCCATGATGCTGAAAATGGTAAACTGAAATCTTGACTCTGCCATAGATGTATCAGCACTGGTCTGGTTAAGTTGTTTAAGATATATGCACTTGCTTGCCTGCCAAATGAAGTATCCCAGATTCTCCAAGTGGTGCAATTCATATATATATATCTGGTGCTTCTAATGTCCCTAGAAGAATTGTCTTGATAATGTTCCAAATTTAGGACAGAGCCCAGCTATTCATCAGCCTTTCATTTTCAGTGTTCAACTACAAAACTTTCCATGGCCAACTTATTTCAAGGGTGCTAGAAACGAGGCGCTCCCTTTCCCACGGCACCTGGCCTAGTTTATCCCTCCCCAAGCGTGCAGGTGGGAGTTCAGTCAGCGGCTTCCACGGCAAACACGCCGAGAGCAACCGCCGCAACTTCAGGGCTCTCCTGCCCGGCTAAGTGCGACCCACTCCGCGACCCCGCGGCGCCCGGCGGCCCCGGCTGGGCCGGGAGGGCCCTCACGGCGGCTCCGCGGGCAGGGGCGGGCGCGGCACC
>VZRZ01008641.1:1488478-1733483 GCA_013398175.1 Climacteris rufus
GAGCCGCGGCGCAGCATCAAGTGCGTTCTTGTGGGGGACGGCGCGGTGGGGAAGACCAGCCTGGTGGTGAGCTACACCACCAACGGGTACCCCACCGAGTACATCCCCACCGCCTTCGACAACTTCTCCGGTGAGTGACCGGGGCGGCCGCGGGCACCGGGGCGGCGGGAGGGGGTGCTGGCGCCGCGGGGAGCGGCGCGTCCTGCCCGTGCCGCTCCCGGGGCCGTGGCTGGGCTGCTCGGAGGGGGACGATGTCCAGCTTCGGTGGTTTCGTTATATATTTATGGGGAGCAGAACTCCACCAGGCAGGACCGAGCTTGTCAGGCTGCCATCGCAGCCAGCAGCACCGGCCGGTCTCCGGTGCACCGGAGCCGGGCTGGCAGCCGGTGTTGTGCCCTGCCGTGCGGCCAGAGCCGGGCTTTAACCGGGAACTTTCCGGTGTAAAGCTTCGCGCTCTCGGGGACATCGGAGCGCCTTAAGGGCAGGTTAAATACTCGCCTCGTCTCGCCCTTAGAAAGCGGGAGGTTCAGGGGTTTCTCTGCGGTTCAGCGGGGGCTTTTTGTGTCCCGGGCGTGCTGAAGGTGTAGGACGGGAGAATGAAACGAAACCTTTTATCAGAAGACGATCCCGGTCTGCCGGACTCGCTCTCCGAGTCTTGTCTCCACAGTTCTTGTGGCTGCCTGCGGAGAGCTTGTGCCGTCCTTGCCTACCTCATGTCTTATAGTAAAATGAATAGGAAAGCCCTGAAGGGCTTGTGTGCGTCCAAGTGTTAGCGACAGACTCCTTTCCAGCTCTGCTAAATTGTTAAATTTAAGCTAATTGAAGAAAAGGCTATAAGACCTGAGGGATGGTAAATATATATATATTTTTTTTAACTTTTCTTTCATGGGAAACATGTAAAGTTGGACTCACCACAGTTTTCCCCCCTCCCTCCTCCTTTCTCTCCAAAGCTGTTGTGTCTGTCGATGGCAAGCCGGTGAGACTTCAGCTCTGTGACACAGCTGGTCAGGTCAGTGGAGCCACTTACTTGATTTAAGTGACAGCGGGAGGGGAGAAGTTGTTGCGCAAAGTAGTCCTGCAAATGACTTCATGGATTTGAAAGTACTCCCAGTGTTTGATCATGTTATTATCCGCTATCATTTTCACTGCTGCTTAACCCACTGCTTTGCCTGTCTGTTGGAGGGTGGGGGACGTACTGTGCCTGCATAGAGGGGCTGGGCACGGGCTCTGTGGGGCTCTGCTGGCTCAAGCTGCTGCTCTGTTTAGCCTGACTAGAAAAGCTGAACATATTGGGGATTCAACGGCCACCTGGTTTTCTCTTTGAGCGGTTGTCACTGTCTTTATTTTTGCTAAATAACTGCAGGCTTAAGAATTAGGGTGTTTGGGATGTACACATGCAAAGCATCCACAGCTGTAGATGTCCAGAGACAGAGACTGTGTTTTTGAAGGGAGAGAAGCTGAAGGGAGAAAAAAGTCCTACTGGGTGTTGTCCATGGAGTCTTCATATTTGCCATTCCCACCCCCTTAGAAAGTGCTGTTGCCACAAAGCTGAGGTTTACTGTAATCTAAGACCTGAAGAGATGAGGGTGGCTGATGCCTCTCATCTCCTAGTTTGCCTGATACATAAAAAGAGCCCATTTTTTACCTTCTTAGATTTTCTGGAAGTACCAGGCTAGTAGCACTAGCTAGTGTGCAACACTGATTGCCAGGGGTTGAGACTGGATGACAAAAGTAGCCAAAAATATTTTGCTACTTCGCTGTCATTTGAAGGCAGTGGGAGTTAGGATCCTGCGTGGCTTTGTGGATCTGGGTCCATGCCTTCACCAAAACTATGCTGAAAAATCTCAGTGGCCTTAACATACAAACCTATTTAGATGAGTAGTAACTGAGTGCCCTACTTAGGAAAGGGATTTGAAGAGCTATGCAGTACTAGACAGCAATGAAGGACTCCAGTGTGCCCTACAAACCAAAGCTAAAATACTACAAACAGCCTTCTGCAGGCAGTGATATGAAGTCAAACAGCGGAACTGTCCCATGATTTTGTGTCCTATGCAGAGGTGGGGTGGTACTGGAACAGTCTGGGCTGTACATGTTCATATGCAGAGTGTGGCAGGTGAAATTGCCATTGGGTGACAGCCTGTGGACAGGCAGTGCCTGTGGAAATGCAGCTGCAAGCAGCAGGAGGGATGGGCAGGCCTTGTCACTTCTTGCCTTCCCTGCCGTTAATGGTTCAGATTTTTGCTCTGGCTGCCCAGTTGCAGCTGGAATAGGTAAAGTTACTGCCTTTAAAATGAAGGGGTTATCTAAACCAATGGAATTGTTCCGAATAAAAGATTCCTAGTTGAATACTTTGGTAAAACCGCTTCTTGGAGATGGCTGCTGAAATCTGCAGCTAAAAAAAATACTCCAGACAGCAGGAAATTGTATTTCAGCATCACTAGGCCAAAGAGGTGTAGAGTCCCTGCAGGCCATGTACCCACCATTGAAACGGCAGTGGTGTACTTGGGATTTAAAGGGCACTATTTGATCTTGGTAGAAACTCTTAAGATCTGAGTTTTCCTTCCAAACCCATTGAATTGAGCCCTCTTGAGGTTTCTCATGTAGAAAGAAGAGGCAATTACATGACAAGGTGCCTTTCTGGAAACAGCTCTGTCGTTCAGATCAGCATCTTTCAGTAAATGTGGGGAGTTTTTTGAGCCAAGTGGTGAGAACCTGGTTTCCTCTGAGGTTTAATCTGAGAATCAAGAGAGCTAATGAAGCTTACTGTCTTGACTTGTGTTTTGTAAATCTCTGTCTCTCTCAGAGATACTGCTGGAGGAAGTTCATTTGAGTGGAACAAGACTTCTGAGGCTTCCAGGGGGCTTTAAACTGCACATCCTGGGCTTCCAGAGGCTTTAAAGCAAAATTTCACATCTCGAAAATTAACATGAAACTTGCAATTCATCAGTAAACTGGTACCAGAGAGATGTTGTCAGCTTTATGTTTTTGTGCACTTCAATTCCAAGCTTTTGAGAACACAGTCCATTTTAATTAAAATGTCACTGCTGCTGAGGCAAATCCTACCTGTTCAGGCTGCTAGTGTTACCCTGCTTTTATCCTGCTGTCAGCATAAAAGCAGCCTGCCTGGAGTAGCCCTTGCTTCTAGCTGCATTCTTCCCTGAGGATCAGCACACCTTTGTTACCATGAGGTGTTTGGCTTTCTTGTGGCTAGATCCTGAAGCTGAAAAAGGTCCTTGCTTTGCTGGAGTTTGCACTAAAGGGAAAAAAAAAAAACCCAGAAATGTTGTGCTGGGAGGCCCATTTGCAGTCTGTTTGATGTGGCATGGGTGGGAGGGAAAGGTAAAGCTCTTACTCTATGCCATTGGCATGTTAAGCCTGTACATTGTAAGTCGTTATTGCTCCCATCAGATTTAAATGCCTGGGCACAATGGAAGGGAAATTATTCCGTATCCTGTAGGATGTTGCTAAGTAGTTACCAGTTTAAAAGCCGGGTCCAGGAAAGGTACCCAGAAAGGTACACCTGATGCTGCATGTCTGCTTTGCCCTTGCCCGTATCTGTCGGCAGAACAGCTTGGAGGTACTCGTCAGAGCTGCTCACTGACTCACGCCTGTAAGAGGTGGGCCTGGAGAAAGTGCTCTCTCCCTCCTCAATTTGTGGCTTTGTGTGCCATAACCTGCTTCCAGCAGCTTTGCTTCTTTGCTGAATTAGGGTAGAGGGCCTGTGTACAAAGAGCAAAGGAAATATTTAAGCACTTGAAAGAACCGGCGGCATTAGTCGGAAAATCCCAGGTACGCGGGGAAGCCGCCACCTTTGTCCTGTGTGCCCAACAGTGGCTGGGTGCCTGCTGGCTGGCAGCCATGAGGCCTCAGGCTGGACACTGGTGGCCTCTGCTCGTAACACACCTTGCAGGGTGGTCTGGGTCCTCATTTTGGGGTGCCTGTCAAGATGGCAGTGGCAGGTGATCCTCAGTTTGCCCAAAGGTCATTGGCGGGCTAGGGCTGCGCTTGCTGTGTGGTGCTAACGCAGTTTTGTTCTGTGCAGGATGAATTCGACAAGCTCAGGCCTCTGTGCTACACCAACACAGACATCTTCTTGCTGTGCTTCAGCGTGGTGAGCCCTTCATCCTTCCAGAACGTGAGTGAGAAGTGGGTTCCCGAAATTCGATGCCACTGCCCCAAGGCGCCCATTATCCTGGTTGGGACGCAGTCGGACCTCCGGGAGGATGTCAAAGTCCTCATCGAGCTGGACAAATGCAAAGAAAAGCCGGTCTCGGAGGAGGCTGCAAAGCTCTGTGCTGAGGAAATAAAAGCTGCGTCCTACATCGAGTGCTCCGCTTTGACTCAGAAAAACCTCAAGGAGGTCTTTGATGCAGCCATTGTGGCTGGTATTCAGTACTCGGATACCCAGCAGCAACCAAAGAAATCCAAGTGTAGGACTCCAGACAAGATGAAAAACCTCTCCAAATCCTGGTGGAAAAAATATTGCTGTTTTGTATAGGGGTTGCAAGGACCTGAGTGCTGCTCTGAGGAAATCAATAGAGGCTATATTAGCTGAAATCTCAATTAGTGTCGTCCTGAGTGTATAGTGTAGATCTGTATGTGTGTGTGTATATGTTGCTACTGGATAACTCAGTTGCCCTTTTGAGGGTTGCAGAAGGATTCATAGTTAAATAATTGCTATAAATCAGGTCTGACATCCGGTTTTGTGACTAAAACTTCTCAATAAGGAAAAAAAGCACCATGTGTCTGTGAGCGTAGAAGGATTTGTCCAAAGGATTGAACTTCCTGTGTTGTAAGGTGTATGTGATGGGGAGGAGCACAACAGAGGCCTTCACTGCCAGGGCTTTGCAGGAGGAACGCACAAGCAACGGTGGAAATGTAGAGCTCTGTACATGGATGATCAAGGGAGAAATAACACTGTGCCTCCTAACTGACATTTGTAGCTTTAAAACCCCACTCCTGCTCTCCTTGTGTCTTCCCAAGCCAATGCTCTTAGGGATCACTTTAAAAAGGGTATGCAAGAGGTGTAATCTATACGCAAATGCCGTGGTTAAAAAGGTCATGAATATACCTTCAGCTTGTGGTGAGGGAACCTGATCCCTCATGGAGCTGACATCTCATTTGTCACCTCCTGACTTTCTGAAAGTCCTTTCTGTCCTCCTTCCTCTGCCTTTCCCAGGAAGCTGAGTGGAAGCCCAAGAACATGACCAAGCTTTAACTCGCTACCTCGAGCAGTGGCGATTTCCTCTGTGTTTTTGCAGACATGATGACAGTTCATCTATTTCAGCTCAAAGGAATGTAAATACAGTTGTGTTGGGGTTTTTTTTATTTTTCTTTCTAAGCGATGTAACGAATATCTTTGCAGCACCATGTAAACTGCATCTGGTTTTAAGTCTACAGCCAAGAATTTCAGGATGCCCCTCTTTACCTTTTAAGGCTGCTAAACAAATAACAAATCAGGCAGATTGAGATTTATAACAAACTGGACTCTAGAAACTGAGGCTGCTGCATCCTCTTCATGATGCTGTTTCCAACGAAGTTAATGTTTCCCTTCTAAAGGCAACAGTCACTTGTGGCTGAATCTTGTCCAAGCTCATAGTTGTGAAATTGTCTGAGGCCACCCTAGAAATGTAACTGATAATTCTTTTTTTTTCCCAGATCAGTCCAACAGGTTAACTGAAATGTGCCTAAAGTGTAGCTGAGCGATGAACATAGAGTTGAGTGTGACCTGTTCTCTGACTGAATCTGGTTCCTACTGAACTAAGCGTAATTGCAGTTCTAGCGAGTTCCAGAGACCTGAATGATAATGCAACTCTCTGCAAGAATCAGTATTTAAACCTGTTGTGCAGAGGACAGTCTGTCTGCCTTTTTATGGTCACAGATACTTTTTTTTCCACCCTACATAGTCCAAGATTAAATTATATTTCTTTTTTTTTCCCCTTTGGCCATAGCCTTGAAGTGACCTTTTCCTTATTCTTAAACTAAACTGCAGTGACAGAAGGCCGGAACTTTTTCATCAGAAATGAATCAATGCCTGATATAAAGAACTGTGGAGGCCATTTGAGTTGATAAAGCTGACCACAGTTTACCTTCTGACTCATTAAGGAAAATGACACTGTGTAGATGGATTCTGGCCTCTTGGCATGGGCTCCACAGACAGTATTTTTTCCTTCTCTACAGAAGAATGAGTGCAAAATGGGTAATGTTCCATCACTGAAAACTTGAAAATGGGATGGAAATCTTTACCTAGGGCCTAATTCAATAAAAATATGTTGGCTTCTGCACTGGAAGAGCCTGGAAAAAGTTTCCATAGCACAGAAGCTGGATGCATTTTACTTGTTTGCATGTGGTTGGTAATGGTTTAATGTTTATTGGTCATGAAGTTAACATCTGAGCCTTTATATTTCTTACCCAAATGCTTTGACAGGATTTCAGATATGCAGTCATACTGACATCTTGGAGAAAAACAGACAGCTAGATTTCTCTTGGGTGCTGTGCTTCTCTGTAAAAAACAGTCTCAGTTGATCCAAAATATGGGTTTGGGGAGGAGGCAGGCTTAAATCTGAACAGCTTCCATTTACAAAAATAACAAAATTTCCTCTGCAAGATCATACTGCTTGGTATCATGCTGTACTGGAAGCAGTAGGTTATACTTTATAAGCAGCCTGTTTCATAGTCTGGAGTAGCATTACTTTTAAATGTAGCCAGCTGTGACTGTTTCTGAAGATGTGATTTATATACAACTTGTTATAGCCCTTTACTAGGTGTGTGTAAACTGAGGTCTAATAACTTTATGAATACTGCTCTACACGGGGCTACACAGGGTCTAGGTTTTAGAAATATTACTTTAAAAATTACCAGTATTTTACGAGCGCAAATGAGGGGGAGATGTCTCTATGTAGTCTATAATCTGATGTGCCTTATAAAAAAACTCTCTTCTGTTTTCTAAGTGTAGGCTATATTCCAAAAGAAATATTTCATGTGAGAATGATATAAATGAGGTATTTGGAAATAAATTCTGACCTGTGTATGTGTCTGCCTCTGCTGCCTGCTCGAGGAGGCTGGAGGGCAGTCCCTGGCCACGCACTGTGCCGATACCCGACAGGGAAGGACTGCATTCCCAGTGCCCCAGCAAAAAGCCTCTGCCCAAAAAGCCTTTTCCCTGCACTGGCCCATTCCCAGGGGGCTGGGTTGGGTGGGAAGGGTACGATGACCATCTTTCTGTCTCCATGCCAACACAGCAGCATCTTTCTGTGACCCTGTGAGGCAAGGACAAGCTCATTGTGCCTGGCCCCAAAAGCGGGGTGAGCATCAGGGAGCACAGCACAACTGGGGACAGCTTGGGGAACACTGAGACTGGTGACGTGGTGTTTTACCTGCTGCATGTTGTGCCACATGTGCTGGGGGAGCCAGAGGGCATTTTTGGAAGAGCGGAGCCTGTTCCCTCTTGGCACCATGGGTCTTGTCACTCCTTTCTGCATCCTGTCCCTCATGCCAGGGCCAAGGTGTGTGAGGTTTGAGGCTGTTCATGCCCAGGAGCTGGATGGCTGTGGCACAGAGGCCTTCCACCCTTCAGTGCCACTGTGTCAGCTGAGCGGGGAGGAGCATCTAGACCTCCAGGCATTCCCATGGAGCCACTGTCCTGCTCCAAAACTGCTCTGGAGGAGCTTTGCTCTGGACTGAGGTTTGTAAACTGTCCCCATTGTGTTTGTTTTTCTGGGAGCTGAGAGAGCAGGCATGCCAGGGTGGCATACCAGGTTGCTGTCCCATGCTGCCTGTCTCTTGGGTTGTACGGCCAAGGCATTGTCAACTGTGGGAATGCACACAACCTGCACAAGTAGAGGAAGGAGATTGATGCACTGTTCCTCTTTCTCATGGTTGGTTTCTCACTGGAACAAAGCCGTGGTTTCTTCTCTGCTTTGCTAATTGCCACATCGGGGACTGCTGGGAGCTGGCTCACCTGGTGGTGCCTGCACAGGGACCCTGCCTGAGAGCCCAGCTTGCCCGCAGGCTCCTTTCTGGTGTTGAGCCACCACTGACATTGCTGGTGCCTTCAAAGAATCGCTTCCATGGGGCTTCTGTGCTGGGTATGGGGGGAAGTTGGTGTGTGCTGGCTGGAGACTGTCATCCCACCTTTGCATGCTGACTTTGCAGGAAAAGAGGCTGCACCAGCTGAGAATCCAGAACCTGCTGTTGCCAAATTCTGGCACAAAAATCCCTCTGCTACCTGTGGGGCATTGCTTTTCTGCTGGGGCGGGCTGCTGTCTTACGCATCCCGGCATCTGGACAGGGCTAAGGCAGTTCAGGTCATCCTTTACGCCACGGTAACTTTGTGCATGTGTGTGCTGCTGTGATCAAAAGGCTCCCTCGGCTGCCCTGCTTCAGATACTGGATGGGCTGGCAGCTGAGGCTGATAAGGGCATACTGAAGTAAGCCCATTGTACATAAGGTTTCCCAGGAATGCTGAAATCGACGTCGGTTTGTGATGGATGGAAGTTCCCAAGAGAGGACTTTGTTTTCTTTCATACAAAATTAAAGTACTCTAGAAAAAATTAAACTTTTTTTTCTTTCTATTTTTCTTTTAATGGAGAAAAAAGTTGTCTTAACCATTTTTCCCCCTGTGTTGACTAGAGCTGAGACATTGACAAATGTGATGGTTTTTGGAGAGGGTGTCTGTAAGGAAACTTCACCACATTCTTACTTTGCTTTTGCTTTTCTTTTTAGACATCAGTTACTGACCACAGAGAGGAAGATACTGCTGCAGGAAATGGGGTTTATGTATGACCAGATGCAGCTAACCTAATGTTTTCATCTGTATTATGCTTAAACACTGAACCTTGCTGAAGTACATGAGTGCCCCTACAACTGAGCAACCTTTCCAAGCTCTAGTAATTGATGTGCTCAGAGGTTTGTACAGAAGAGATCTCTGTCAGCTTCTGCCTTTAGTGTCACCCTGGCATGCAGCAAGGTGAGGAGAGAGGAAAAACAACTGTTCAGGAAAGAGTGAGACATTATAAACTCCAGGAGAACTGGCAAAGGGACTCGTGGGCAATGGGGAGTGATAGACATGGTACACATTACTTTTACCTACTTTAGTCATAAGAAGATTAAAAGCCCAATTAGAGTAATGCGTGAGGAAATGAACAGCCCCAAGGAGGGCTATTTGGTATTAAAATACAGCCTTTTCTTTAGGAAGTTTCAAAGCTGTGGATAGCTGGAATCTAGGAGGAAATATCACTGCACACTATAGGGAAAAATCACGCTGCATTTGCTTGATTCTTACATTCTTTCCTCAAGCATCCATGCTGACTAGGGACAGGATGTGAGATGAAGTGGACTTTTGGCATGAATCAGACTGTCCCGGTCTATTTAATGTTTTTGAAAGAGCAGGATGGGTTTCAGGCCAACAGCAGGCCCCAAGATCCAGCAGGACCTTCTGAAGCTTTAGCTTCCCACATTGCTGGCAGGCAGCAGGAAGATGTAATGGCTGAGGGTTGTTCATTACCCATTTAGTGCAGTCCTCTACATATAACCTGGGGAACAAACAGTTGTGTAATCCAATGAATTTTACTATCTGAGGCAGAGTATTCTTCATTATTGCCGATTTATTTCTCCACACTTTTAACAGGGTGAATAGATCAGTGATGTGTATGAAAAAAGGCAAAAAACCTCAGCTTGGAGCAGCTTTTTTATTCAGTAAGGGAAATGTGTCTAGAGAAGGAAGCAGGAGGAGCAGCCCTGCTGATCTTGAGGGGACTTTTCCAATCTCCCGAGGAACTCCAGGAGACCTGCATCAGACACCGATTCAGATTCTAATGCTGACAGTGCCCCCAGGCATCAGTTGTTCTCTATGTCTGTGCATTTAGGTTGGTTCCTGATCTTATTTGGAGGTGAGGGAGGAATAATTTCACTCAGGTCAGCAGAGTTGCAGACCTTTAAAGCTTTGTGTAGTCTGAAAAAGATTCAGGTAGGGATCCCCGTTGAGCTTCTGGTGCTGCAGGTATACTTATAATGACATTTCCTCTATGTGGCACTTTCCCCCTAACTTCACTTGGAGGGATGAATATTGATTCTCTACTGCTGCTCAGAGTTTTCCTGCTCTCTGTGGTCCCCTGGGACCAATTTTCCATGTACTTATCTGGTTTTTCTCACTCCTGGCCCACAACTCATCCAGCTAACTCCAAATATTTTTCTAAAACCCTTCCCTCTGGGAGGGTAATTTTAGCAGCAGTGGCCTATTGGGTTAATATGAATGGGATAAATATGACATAGGATAAAGCATGGTTCTTGTCCAGACAACTGCCCTCTGTGCCTGTGACCCTGGTCATAGAATCACTTAGGTTGGAAAAGACCTTTAAGATCATCAAGTCCAGCCATTAACCCAGGACTGCCAAGTACACCACTAAACCAGGCCCCTAAATGCCACATCTAAAGGTCTTTTACAAACCTTCAGGGATGGTGACTCCACCACTTCCCTGGGCAGCCTGTTCCAGTGATGCCAGGCCCTGAGATGCTTGCTAACAGTAGCAGAAAGCAAGTGCCAAGTAGAAACGTGACTTTTATATTTGGCATTTCCATTTTCAAGTTGTTGATGGAGTGAGAACTGTGTGCATGGTGTCCTGCCTTTTCTCCTGGCAGGCACTTGGTCTTCCATGGTTCGGCAGGGATAATAACACCATAAAACAGCTGCACTGCTTTCCTTGCCTCACTACACCTCATGGTCTTTCAGTGGAGGAATGCCAAGCAAGATTTATCTGAAGGCAGTTCTTGAACAATAGCCCCCACTCCATCACCCTCTCTTTCCACAGCTGGCCCTCCCCTGCATTCCCTTCTCTCTGGGCAGTTTTCTCATTTATTTTTAATTCAAAACGGCATGTTGTCTGAAGCCCGGTGCTCAGCATTTTTCTGCTGCCTGTATCCCTTTCTTCCATCTTTTGAGCTCTGTCATGGCCTTTCCACATTTTAATTACAAGCTCAGCAGGCTTCAGGCTTCCCTGTTCCTCAGGGCTGAGCAAAACCACTCCTTTTATTTTCTCCTTGTTTCCATAATCTTCCACAACCCACCTGGGTGAATCTGGGGAGCTGATGGGCAGCATATTGCAGAGCAAAGACTGAAGATCCTCAGTGATCTTGCGATAGTGAGGGGTAAAGTCCCTCCTGCTGCTCGCTGTTGCGGTGGCGATAAGGCGGCTCCGAACGCAGGGGCGGCTGTTGACTTCTTGGGGTGAGGGTGCCTGTATCTGCTGGGCTACAGGCAGAGCCCTGGCCATTTTCAAAGGGCTTTGAAGTACCCTCTGACAATCTTCTGTGGGAGATAAGAGATTGCAGAGAGAGGAAGGCGTTCCTGGAAACAGTTTTAACAGCACGTATGTTTATCTAGGCTGGGTAACCCAGAAGGAGGCCAAAACCCAGGCTGCTGACACCCGAGAAGATATGCAGGGATTCAAGCAGAAAATGCAAAGTAATGCCGAACACTGGGGTTTCAAAGTTTAGATCAATCAATTTTTTTAGCTCAAGCCTGCAATTGAACAAGGCAGGCATTTGTGGGTACATCCCTTCCTGATCCTTTCGGTATCTGCATGGAGCTGTTACTCATGAATTTGCCTTCTCCCTCGAAGATATGTCTGTATCTGCTCAGGACAACTGGCCTGAGGGGTCTCACACCTCTGGGTGTGGAGAAGTATTTTGTAAAAAAGTGTTTGCTCTTTGTTTTAAACTGAGCTCCCTTCATTCCATCACAAGTGCCCCCTAGCTCCAGCATTGTAGGAGGTAGTGAAGAGCACTTTGCAGGTAAATAGGTGGCCAGGTGACAAGGAAAATGTCAGTGTGACTTGATCTATTGCCTTCTCTGTTTTGTAAACCACCACTGTGTTTGCTTTTTTCCTCCTCAGCTGAAGAATCCCAGCTTTTGTATAGCATCTCCTCATAGAACGGCGGTTCCATCCTCTCAATAATTTCATCTGCTGTCCCTTTGGGTGTACGCTAGCCCCATCATCCCACTCCTGAGGGGCAGAGGGCAGAGCTGCAGGCAAAGTCTGTATCCTGTATTTTGTTCTTCAGCACTCTTCCTGGTACTGCCCAATATTTTACTCATGGTGTTTCAACAAGTTTTAGAGCTGAACTTTCTCTAAAATTTTCTGGAAATCCAGCCATCCTGTCCCTGAGCCTCCCCTTATCCCCAAATATGCCTTTACCCCTTACAACTGCAGCAGCTTTCCAGAAACGTTTCCCTTCAGAGAAGACTGGCATTTTCCCAGCAGACCATATGGTCCATGTGATCCATTATGCTATTCTTTATTGTAGCATCCACCCTCCATGTGGACATGTGGGAAATAGTCTTTGTTGTGAGAGTTAGTACTGGGAAGGAGAAACTGCCTCTGATCCAAAATTTTCAATGGATCTCTGATCTTGACAAGTATGAAAGTCAAGTGACTGCTTTCTGCATCATCCTCTCCCTCTGGAAGACACAAACAGCGCAAATTTCCTGCTGCACCACAGTACTATAAGGCTCCAGTATCCTAGGACAAGACTTTCAGGTGTGACACAACTCTTTGCCACTTTGCTGGTTAGCTCACCAGGGATTGCTCTATAGTTTTGCTGATCACTGACCCCTTGGAAATCAAGTCCCTTTATCATTAGTCTAGGTCTGATTGCCCTAATGCCCAGTTGCATTTTGCCTTTAGGAGGCCACAAGTTTTTGTGGTGCCTGAGGTGGGAGGCAGAGAAGCGGCACAAAATAATGTCCTCCTGCCAAACTCTTTGAGAAAGAGGTCTTCATGTCCTTCTTCAAAGTATAACTTAAAACTGATTTTGACTCATTGGATAAATATTTTGTGCAGGATGTGTCATTTACTCAGAATGGATACGCTGTACATTTTATCAAAGTTACATTGAAAATTTTCCCATCATGAATTTGGTTGTTAGAGGCACTTGTGCAATTATAACATTTATGATGGCAATGTGGAGAGAAGATTTGTCCTAGTAATTTCAAAATAGTCCTAATTTTCTGGGAGATTGTGAACCCAGGATTTCAGCAATATACCTTTGCTCTTGCTTGACTTCAGGCAATGGGGACATTTGATATACTGTTGCTCAGGTCATGAAAAAACGGAGTATGATATTATTATAGCTGCTGCCTTTAGCAGGAAAATGCAAAAGAAGCAAGCAGGTTGGACTCTAACCTGATTTTTAAGAAGGTGACTCTTCCCCTTGTCACATTGGGAGCTTACTGTTAGGATGCAGAGAGCAGCCTGTGGAGATGATCAGGCATTTTACTCCTGGGAATCCAGAGAAGCAACTGTTGCATTCAATGCTGTTGGGAGCAAGATCATCAAAATACTGATGAGAAACCCACAGGAGGCACTTGACAAACCTGATGATGGAAGGATGCCTTGATAAGCACCGTTATTGTTTGGGATCCAGGCCAGATTTTTGGAGTTCTTCATCTGAAGGGTCAGCTAAAGCAGTCGCTAAACCCCTTTAAAGTGCCACAAATCCATCCTAATTGGGACCAGGTGGTTCTGACTGGGGGCTGCATTTGCCGGTAAAGTTTGGTGCTGTGAGGCTGGACTGGCTGACCAGGAAGCAGCCCCAGATCCTCATTGATCTGCAACGTTTCAAAGTGAATTGACGTGTGCCAGCAGCTTTCTTATGGGTCCTTTGTGTCACTTTACTGTACAGCTGAGGTCTTAACATTTATGAGGCTTGAAATGTTGACCTATGCTTAGGATGCAGACGACCACAGAGGAGAGACTGGCACAAAGGACGACATGGAAGTGGCAGTGGGCAGAGTCAGGGCTGCAACCAAGCAGTGCCTTGGGGCTGCTGGGGCTCTTTGCAGTTCTGATAATTGTCATTTCGGTAATAAACAGGCTAAAAAGGTGTTTGGGGCTGGGGAGTGCTAGATCCTAGGGTGCCAGTTTAACACAAGCCCCCATTTGCTCTGTAGTCCAGTCCATTGGCTTCAGAGGCGTGTTTTCACCAAAGGACAACAGTTGCTGCACAGGTTCCTGTTCATTTTCCCCTGACACTCTGTATTTCTCAACCAGGCACTTCTGCTTCTGATGATTAGGAATCAAGGTGGTAAAAAGATAGCACCTTCTGGTATTTACAATTAGCTTTGTCTCCCTGGGTTGACCAGAGTGGAGGTTCTCAGGACACATGGCCCATAAAATCCCCATAATGCAAGGGCTTGGTATGGCTTTTTTTCCCCCCACATTTCCCTTTTCCTATTATGGTTGGTGGTGTTATTCCCAAAACCAATATTGCGGATCGATAATTTCACTGGATGCTGCAACCAGGCTGGAACTTGTGCTTCAAAGACTATTCCATTGCCTCCCGCAGGTCCCCACAGCCAACACATGACGCCTCTCAAAAGCCAACACTTGAGTGGGAAAATGTGCAATAAATGGAATGGCAACATTGATGGTGCTCATTTGGAAAAGGAGATAATCTCCTTTGTTTGCACTACCACATGTTAACGAGGGAAGCATCTGCGAGGTTTGCTCAGTAAAGCTGGTGCTGGATTTTTCTCCATTGCCTAGAAAATCTTCTTTAATCTTGTGAAATGCTATCTCTGTAATAAGAACTATATCATGACTTGCATTGGTTTACTTTTCCCCCTCTGTTGTCTCGATCCGATGTGATGCCAATTTGCAAATATTTAGCAGGATTAAAGCATTAGGGTTGTGTGAGGGGGAGAGGCACCATGTAATGTGAAAAGAAAAAGAAAAGACAGAATTTATTGTATAAATGTGCTCCCTGACATTTTTTACTCAACACTTAAAGTCTTTTGGTTTTGTTTCTCCTCCAGCAAGCAATTCATGCCTCCACCTTTTATAGCTGCTGATAAAAATTAGATGTTGTTTGGTCTTTTTGGGCAGCATTTTGACACATTAGTTAAATAAAAACCTGATTTATCTGTGATCCATTTGGTAGTGCTTAGAGGTGGGATTGTTCTGGCTGGGCAGCTTAGGAAGGCCTTAGCTTTGTGTGCTTTTCTAAGCAGGCAGATGGGGCTGCCTGTGTGAAGAGAAGGAGAGTTTAAGTGAAATGAAGAGGGAGAGAGGTTGGGTTTTTGCTTTGCAGTCTGGTGCTTTGGCCTGCAGGCTCAGGTCCCAAATCTGCTCCCGGTTACATTGTGTAACTCTAAAATAACTTGATTTACAACAGCCCATTCTGGATTTAACTCTGCGTAATTGATGGCAGAGTCTGGTCCTTATTATTCGTTCTGCACCCAGCCAGTTTAAAGGGTCAGGGAAAATATCTGAGGAACAGAACTGCCTTTGATCTTTGGTTTAATATTTCTGCTACATTTTACATACACAAAGAACTATCATGGCCTTTTGCTGAGAATTGTTCAGCGAGGAGAGACGTGCAAACTGGTCTCTGTGACGGTGAGGAAGCTACTGGGGTGAGTGAAGTGTAAAGTAGAAACAGGTGAAGGAAGGTGTATTTCTCCCTCTGTTATTCCCACTAATAAGGCCATTTACAGGTAAAGGAAAGAAAAACTGTTAGTGAATATACGGCCTCTTTCTTAGATCTTTTCATTTGAAATTGTCAGTTTGCAGGGACACAGAGAATGGCATTTGTGAACACTAACACTGTCACTGTAATACACAGTGGGGTAGTTGCACACAAAAATTCTCATTTTTCAACATACACCCTACACCTGCACACACACAAAAAAAAATACAAAAATTCAGTTTACTGTTCGCACATGCTGACTTTTGTGACACCAGTTCTGATACTTAATTTCCACACTGTCGCAGAATGTAACAGGAAGTGTGGAGAGGGTTATGGGGAGGTGATACATGTATCTGTAACATCTGTTCCGGATATTCACCAGGGCCCAGCTAATAAGTTGTATTTGACGCTATCTGAGCATAACTTGCTTTTCTTCTTTGCTTTGCAATTCACCTGTCGCAAAACAATGTATGGAGACTTGAGAGGTGTTTTTCAACACCTTATGAGAAGCTATGTAGCGTGGCTTCCCTGGCATGCCAGCAGCTCA
Source organism: Climacteris rufus (assembly GCA_013398175.1). Taxonomy (NCBI): domain Eukaryota; kingdom Metazoa; phylum Chordata; class Aves; order Passeriformes; family Climacteridae; genus Climacteris; species Climacteris rufus. The sequence goes on from VZRZ01008641.1 coordinate 1,504,491, forward strand.
GGTTTTCCTTTGGAGACCCATCCTTTCCGAGTTATCAGCCATGCACAGCAACCAGTGGTCAGAGGGTCAAGATTAACCCTCAGAGACTGTTTCAACAGGCTTCCAGATATTCCTGTCATCCAACAAGTTTCCAGGCCAGACTGTGGTGGCTGCTAAGTGTTTTGGGGCATCAAACAGGAATGAAGAGCTCTGTTAGAACTGTCAGAGCTTAAGTCAGGTGCAGATTGTGCAAGTGACTTTCTAATGGTCCAGTGGCCCAGCTCTTCACCAGCAAGGTGGGAGCAAACATGATGTGGGAAGGAAGACAACATATAAGCGCACAGAATCTGCTATAGGGAGAGAAAGCCTTAGGCAGTGGAAGGGATGGGCTTAGGCTTCAGAAATGTTTTACTTTTAAATCCCTACCCCTGGTTAGAGAAAAATCATTACCATTCTGTGTTGAGACATCTGTGGGGGACCTGCCTGCAAAATGATAGTGTCTACAAAAAATATGAAATAAGCATACATTTTCAACTAATTCCTTGTACTGATCAGAAAATGAGACTGTCTTTAAAGGCTGTTCCAGTCTTTCATCTGAATACATACCAGGAATGAAGAGCCCTTCAGGTCTGTAGTGACATTTTAATCCAGCAGCATATAAAGCACTCTTCTATAAAAAAACAGTCTGGTGTGTGTGTGTGTGCACATTTTGTCTGCTTCTTTTGCGTATTATTTCCATAACTTGGTAATATTCAGGCTGATGCTGTGGAAAATTGGCTATTTTCACTTCACACAGGGAATTAATTATACTTTTGCAATTCTGACTTGCAGAACTCATGCCAGATAATTTTCATGTAAGATTAGGGGACCAAGCAAACTTATAAAAAGCCAAACAGCCCTTCTCCCTGCACCATATTGAGGGACAGGCAATCAGAATCCAATTAATGTCCCCAGAAAGGTTTATACATTTCGGCTTGCATCCAAGTGCAAACATGATAATGGCTGGAAAAAAACCACATTTGTCTACTGCCTGTGCCAACTTTTTAGCTTGAAGTCCATGAATTGTTCCATATGTGACAGACTGATAGGACAACCCCATGGACAGACCTGTGGGTCTTTGCCCAGAGAGCACTGGGTGAGCAGCAGCAGCCCTGCCAAGTGAGTGAGATGCCTCAGCCCTGTTTGCTCATCCTGCAAAAAGGCCCCCATCCTGCTCCCTCCTGTTCAGGAGAAGCTGTCAGCAGGACAAGCCTAAATTACCTGGATCCTTGGGTTACTGCTGTGCAGGGGACATGTACCAGTTCTAAGCTCCCTGCTCTGGGTGCTGCCCCAGCTACACCCAGCCCCTGCAGCACTAAGTGGTCCAGGAATCCCCAGGGTGTGCTGCACACACCCTGCCCACACAGGCCAGGAGAACAGGAGGGCATTGCCTCACCTGGAAATACCTGAAATACCTGTAGACCACACGGTGCTCCCTCACTACAGGTTTACTCTGTACCCCCAGTAACCTTCCTTCCCTACACTCCAGCTTTTCCTCTCCACCTCCTCACTCCTGGTCCTGCCTAACCTTGGCAGGGCACAAGTTCACCCTGTCCTCCCCTCCCAGGGAATGCATGTCCTCTCCTGGACCATGCAAGGGTTTGGGTTTGGATTGAAACTTTGCCTTGTGGGGCCATTCCTAAGGTTTTGGAGTGGATTTTCCTTTCCAAGAATCTGCTCTCCAGTACAAGAACAGTGAAGAAATTTCCTCTTGCAATTAGCCTTTGAGCTTTAGAAAAAAATGCAGCTTTTTAAAGGGGAAGGGTTTTAAACCCTCACTGAAGAGAAGGCTCTCTGCTCTCTGCCTCACTGAAGGTCAGGCAGACTGACCCATTTTTTGATTTTAGTGTCTTGGCAGGGTCAAATCCTGCTTCCAATGGACCATAAAATGAGATGTGCTTTATAACTACATGCCCAAAAAAAGGTATCCCAGGCCTTCCCTCTTGCTGAAGGAGAGCAGTCAAGGGTCAAAATCCTCTCTTTCTTTCCATGGATGAAATGATACTTCTCCATCATTGACTTTCAGATCCATTCTCAGATGGGAGCTGAAATCAGAGTTTGATCTGGGGTACTGTCCAGCAGAAAGACCAGTTGTACCAGGAACATGTGAAATTTTCCTTTCAGTGACAGGCACACACATGCCGTGACAGCCTCTGCCCTAATTCATCCCGCTGAGACCACTGCATGGTTGGTGGTAACGCAGGTTTAGTTTCCATTGGGAGAGGCTTTTGGCAGGGAGGTAGGAGCAATGGGAAGCTGTACATCGAAGCAGCATTGCAGAGGGAGCCCTACCCTTTCCTGGGGTGCCCAGGCAGGCAGGAGCTTGCCTCAGCCCTGTCCCAGGAACAGGGTCTTCCCTCAGTGCAGCCAGCACAGGGTGACTCCGAGCAGAGGGTGGCATGCAGGCAGGGAGGGCTCTGGGACACCCAGACTCCCCAGCCCTTCCCAGCTCCGAGCTGTGCAGCTGAAGAGAGCTGGTAGTCCCAAGCACACCCTACTGCTGGCTGGGGAAGGGACACTGAGTGTGTGGGGCAGGCCTCAGTATGAAGCATCTGAACTTCACTCTCATATCCTGGTAGGAAAGAGAGGCATGCAGGGCCTGGCTCCCAGGAAATGCATTTTACAGGAGCTGTGTCCTGCCATGCAATGGGAAAGGCAGTGTGCTTGCCCTATACCCAGTAACTGGCCCTTCCCAGAGGGAAAACTGATGGGTGCTGCCGTGTTAGAGTGCCTCGAGCCTTCCAGCTAGCGGTAGAAGATTCCTCCAGGATGATCAAATCTTTGTAAGAAGGTAGACCAGCACCTGGACTCCTGTGCTGAGTTTGCACTGCAGGGTTCAAACTGGCATAACGTCTGTTGGAGTTTCTCATCTGAGTTTCTGCAAAACAGAGGAAAATCTGTCTTTCTTTGAAAAAGGCAGGTTTCATTCGGTGAGTGTTTTATAAGTGTTATACAGACACTTTTTTGTTTTGAACATAAAGACCAATATGGGGTTTATGTCAACACTAAGAAAATTTCAGTTACCCTTTAAAGTACTTTTATTCTTATTAAAGATCTGCATTATAGTTGAACTTGAAGGGTTGAGCAGGATTCCTCTCTCAGAATTCCAAAAAACATGCTTCCATGTTTCTCACAAGGATTTTGATCACCCCCCCAGAGAGAGATCACAGTTTTCAATAAGTGCATTAAACAGGATGTTGTGCCCTGAGGTTCTGCCCACAATGCAGACCTGGCCTATAATCCCAAAGTTTCCATTTTCCTTTGTGTAATCTCAAGGTCTGCCTGCTTGGGTCACACCAGCTTCCTGGCTACCAATGCCCCTTGGCCAGACCACAAGCTTGGAGGTTTTACAGCAATATTTTCTTTGCGGCTGAGTATCTGTGTGATCACCCATTCCCTCCACTCCCTCCATCACCGGGATCGTGTTCACAGCCCTTGCAGAGCCAAGCACTCAAACAATACGCAGACATCACCAGGCATTTTGATCTTTATTTCACCAAGACTAGAGCACACACGGGTGAACACACACGAGTCACAAGTGAGTGACCTGTGCAGGAAAGTCTCTCCCAGGCCTCACAGACAGAAGTGGCTGTCAGTGATTTAAAGCTGCTGTCTGCAGAAAACAAGGGGACGATGGCTCCATTGCTCTGCACACAGCAGGGAGCAAGGGAGCAGATATGAGGCTCAAGCAGGCCTTGCTTTGTGTCAGCAATAACCGCAGGGTCACAGGAGGATTCTGTTATTAAAGAAAATAAATTTGGGTAAGTTGGGCAGTTATTCTCCAGTGGGCTGTTTGAGACTGATTGATTGGCCCACAACTGGTACTAGGATCATGAAGGCTCTCTGACCGACTGCTGCTTTTACAGCCGTACTTCTCCCTCTCTCTCCTCTTCACTTTGTTTTCTTTAATAGATGAGGAGAATAAAATGCAGGTGAACTCTGTGAACTGCAAACAATGGGAGCTCAAAGCTTCTTGAATTCAGACATTCAGGGGCAGCACATGATGTACTTTGTGCTGGGGCAGGGGCTTTAGTGCTTCTGGAGGAAAGCAAGGCACTTGTTTGGAGCATGCACAGCCTTAAAGAAAATAAAATAATTGCACCTGAGAGAAGGAATGAAAGAAAGAATGAGGAGAGGAGAGGAGAGGAGAGGAGAGGAAAGGAAAGGAAAGGAAAGGAAAGGAAAGGAAAGGAAAGGAAAGGAAAGGAAAGGAAAGGAAAGGAAAGGAAAGGAAAGGAAAGAGATATGCGCACTTTGGCCCATGATCAAAGAAGGGAAATCAGCCCCTCCAGACTCTGATCAGTGACTGCAGCATGGCACAGCTTGGGAGCAGATAACAGTTGAGGACTTGAGAGGAGGCAAGCATGACGGTGCTGAGAAAATAATTACTATGTGAATGCACAAAAAGGAAAAATTAAAGTGACAAGGAATTTTCTTCAAGAACTTGTGTACAGGAAGGGATGTGATTAAGAGGACAAAAGAGAGGAAGACCTCCAGAGGAATAAAGCACAAATTTTGTAGGCCTCTTAGTGCAAACAAGGACCAAACAGGGTAACTGGGACCTGGTGGGTTTCTGGATACAGACCACATGTTTAAGTTAACTTAAAAAGAGATTCTGTAGTGTATGTAAATGGGGAGGTAGACTATATTGCCCATGAAACAGCTTGGATCGTTTGGAGAGACCAAGAGATGTAGCAGCAAAGTTCTGCATCAGGAAAAAAGTAGTAAAATGAAGGAAGTTACTCAGGAATTTGTGTCCTACCTGACTGAGACAACAAGAGGGATTCAAACCAATGGAGAACAAATGCAGGTGGGAAAGAGGAGATTAAAGGCACTTCTGTCTTACAGGACACCTCTTCCTGCTCGGTATGAGCCTGGCCTGGGGCATAAGGCTGAACTCTGAATGCCTTGGCACCTGCTGAGGACTGAGAAGAACATCTCTATGGACAAAACATCAAGGAGGAAAAGGAATTATCCATTGTTTTTTTGACATAGAAATGACATTTTAATGGAGCTGGAGATTGCCTGGAGTCTGTGGAAACCTGGGGAAAGACACTATCACTGCCATCTCCTTTGGACAAGGTGGGAATTTGTCGCTGGGAAGGGTCTGTCCTTCCCAGCCATGGGGCTGGAGAGGGAATTGATCCCTGCAGCACTGGTCCCTTAACATCAGCAGCAACCAGCCATAGTGTGTGATCTCTGAGTTGGTGAAAACCTATTTTGTCATCGCATTCCTCAGAACGTATTTCAAGGAAAGAAGATTTATTGTCAGACTGCCTTGGGTATTACCACAGGATGGGTCCTTTGGCTGATGTGCTGGGAGTATTTCTTGATGTTGGACAATGGGCTGCTCTCCACACAACAGGGAGGCTGCCTGGGTTGTGTTTAGCAAGAAACATTTGTCATCTTCTATGGGAATGGCATGTGTGGTGAACAGCCAGTGTCCAGCAGAAATATGATAGTGAGGTGGCAGGAAAAAAGTCCTCAGTCACATAGCAGATGTGACAGACAGCTGTCACTGCAAAGTCACACTGTTTATGACTTGAGTGAGAGACAAAAAGGGGAAGTAAGAGAACAATTATTCATTTTAGGCAAACTGCTAAAATCTAGCGGTGTCCATCACCTACGAAAGAGTTAATTCCTATAAGACTTCTCCCAGCACAGAAGCTGGGAAGACTGACATCTCCCTCAGGCGATGATCAGCCATTGAGATTTTTTCCTGATGATGTAACAGTTGTAACGTGACATCTTGCACACATTTCCTGGTTGGGGTAGTTATCTGCAGAACAGGAATGATACCCCTACACATTGTTCTGTTCGTTACCATAATGCCATGAAACCGAGTTGATTTATTTTCTTTTTAATGGAATCAATTTTTCCTTTTAATAAAATCAATTATTATTTGATTAATTATTGCTTTGTTCTGGAGCACTCTGGGCCAGATTCTTGGGTTTCAGCTATTCCATCACGGAGCATAAATGTTAACATTTGGGATATAAATGAAGGGGTGCAAAGGAGGGAAATTAATCCAGCTACTCCAAAAGTAGGGACCCGCATCGTGTTGGTAGCAGGACAGTGAATCCTTTCTCTGGTGTTCAGGAGACACGCTGGAAGGGCATTTGTCTCCTGTAGGCTCCTGTACATATATGTATATACATGCCTGCCTGTGTAAATGTCTAAAATAAGGTGGAGCAGCTCAAAAAGCACCAGGCACCTAAATCTTCCAACACAAGTCAAGGGCTGGACTGCTTTTCCAGAATAGATTTATAGTTTGTGAAGGGAAACAATCGTTTTGTGATTGCTGTGGGCTATTTTAGGTATCTACCACAGGAGAAGATGAATTGTTTCCTGTAAATGCCTGTTTATCTCTTTTAACTGAACCCCGGGTGTCTGGCTCACGTGTAGATGTCATTCACATGTAAAGACATTTCAGACAATTTTACTGCAAAATCTGGGAAGAGACCGCAGGCAAATTTCCCAAGAGAACTCAAACCTCATTTAACAAAGAGCTAAGAGAACAGGTCCTTAGATTTTAAGGAAACAACTGAAAACATGGCTCTTATGGCTCCTGAGATGCTTCTCCTATGTTAACTAGATGGTCATGCAAGTCTTTGTTCCATTTTTGGAAGTGCTGGTAGCTGAGCTCAAAGGGCAGTGCTGGAAGCAGCACAAGCACTTCAGAGAGTATCAGCTGTAGCACAGCCCCAGCCTGTCTGCGTGGCATCTGCTCTGGAGCTTGACTGGATATTTATCACAGAATCACAGAATATGCTGAGTTGGAATACACCCACAGGAGCATTGAGTCTGGCTCCCAGCCATTCACAGCTCCATCCCCAAGAGTCACACCTTGTGCCTGAGAACATTGTCCAAATGATTCTTGAACTCTGTCAGATTTGGTGCCGTGACCACTTCCCTGGGGAGCCTGTTCCAGTGCCCAACCACCCTCTGGGTGCCCAAAGGCAGAAAGGCCAGGACACTTAGGCAGTTAAATGGTAGGTATTTCCCAAAGTTTTTGAAAGGGGGTCTAGTGAAAAAAAAATAAAGGCTAGCAAGGTTTGGGGCTGCCTTTAGAGTAGATGTGCAGCTCTGACTGATACAGAGAGGAGCCAACTGAAGTAGAAAAAATCCAAATGATCATCGCCAGAGTGCTGCAGGGGATGGAGGAAAGGCAGGAAGTTTAGCAAACCTGGATTTGTCCTCTCAGAGAAAGAGGAGATAAGGAGGCAGGGCTGTTATAATAAAGAATGCTCTGCTTTTCTCTTGCACCCTCCAGCTAAGGGCATGAGATATTCACATCCTCATGTCACTGTGGGGTTGCCACTTGTTTCCACCTTTCACAGAGGGAAGCAGAGAGAAGGACTGTTGTAAGTGAGCTCACACAAAGCAAGGGAATGGCAACACTGGGAAGAGAGCTACAGCTTCCAAGCCCTCATGCTCTACTTTGTTGGCAGATTGTGCCACATATACTGAAAAACTGAGGCCTCAGACTACCTATACAGCATCAGGCACAGCAAGATAGATACTACTTAAGGAAGAGAAAAGGGACAAAAAATTGAAAGAAACATTTTAAAACTTTGCATGCCTAGGGCAGTAGGAAGATTGCTGAGGTGATCAGCGATTCTGAAGACAAGTGAGATGCGCACCACGATTTGTGGTCGCAATCTGAAAGTGTCTTTTTGAACGGGAATTCCTGTTCAATTTCAATTAAGATATGGCAAAGGCCACCCACAGTACTGCTCAGACTAGACAGAACCATCATGCACCTTTCAAGGATCCATTAACATAGACCCTTTTTTTTACTTCTTCAATGAGAATCGTCATACGGTATCTGAGTGTGCCTCAGTTTCCTTTCTAGGATGGAGAGATCAATACTGCCTGACTGTGGGAAAGTGAGGGGAGAAAAAAATGTCTCTGACATAGTCACTCCTTTAGTTTCTGATTCTGAGGCAAAAAATGCGCAAAGTACAAAGCCTAGTAGTTGTTGCTGGTACAGAGCTAAACAGAGCCCTTCAAGAAGTCAAGAAGTGCATCTCTGGGCTAGGGTCATGGGATCACAGAATAATTCTGGTTGGAAGGGACACCGCTGGACTCTTTAGACCAAGCCCTGCTCAAAGCCAGGCCAGCTCTAAGGTCAGGCCAGGTTGCTCAGGGCTTGATCCAGCTGGGGCTAGAAAGCCTCCGGGAATGGAGACAGCACAGCCTCTGCTTGTCTGAGTTGACTGGTGGGTGAACCTGGAGGCAAGAGAGAGAGACCTGTCAGATGTGGTTCCATTTCAGGAAGACATTAATGAGCCATAAAGCTGAAGGATTTCCTGCAGTCAAAATTCCATGCCCGCTTCCAAGCCCACTTGGCCCCAGTTTCACTGCAAGAGCTGTGGTGCAGTGTGGTGTGGCACTAGTGTGACTGTCTTGGCACAGAGCAATGGCTGGAAGATATTCCCAGTAGATGTTGCAGGCCACCCTGACCTCACACTGTAACTATTAGACCTGGGTTTTATTAGCTTGCTATTAAAGTCTGGGTGTGTTAAATGTATTAGATCAAAAGTAAGGCGAGTGCATCTACTACACAGATCATCATGGTGACATGCAGACATGCTCTTAGAAAGACAGTAGGTAAATATTTAGAGAAGATACGCCCCTGGCTTCTGAGAGAAAATAAATTATATGTAGTGGTATATGATGAAAGCAATGAAATCAGATATTCCTTTTGGCTTCTTCTCTACTTAGAGCTTTTTTCCTCTTCCTAAACGAAAGCCCAAAATATTAAGGATTTATTCTGCAGGAGACTGACATTCTCTGCTTAAAGCCCTGAAGGCTTAAAAAAGTTCAAATCCAGACATTTGTCAAATGAAATGTTATGTTCAGTTTGAAACTCAGCTTAAGCACTGTCTGTGTTATCCCCTTAGTGAGGCTTCCCTAAATCCCATTTGCACATCAGAGCTTCACATTGCCTTACAGATTATTATGGTTACTTACAGTGGCCTCTGACAACACTCCTAGTTCAACAGTGTCTCATTCCTGCAAAAGGGGTGTTTTTGGACAGGATTGAGGGAAGGAAAAAGAAGACTGGGAGTAGCAACACATTTCAGGCACATCTTCTGTACCTTCAGCAGAGACTGACACCTTCACTTGGAGCCAAAAGTAAATCTTAAGACCATCATCCACAGGAGCTGCCCCATGGTGCCAGCCTCCCACTGCCCACCCCAGCCAGTTCCTTCCTTCTCCACCAGGATTTCCTCTCCCTTGCTGTGACCTAAAATCATCACTAGGCACAGATATGATCCTATGAGCTCTACCCAAAGAATCCCAGGCTTTTGGAGTGTTGGTCTCCAGCCAGCCAGAAATCCGCCTTTGCAACTTGCTGCTTGCTCTCCATAGAGAGCAGGGGTGAGGCCATCTTGCATCTCCCATGCTGGCATCTCCATGCTGGCATCTCCCAGCTTGTCCCAGAGCAAGCAGGACAAGCAATCTGCAGACACAGCTTGATTCTGTAACAGTGCAGCGTGGTTTGGCACACGTTCAGCTCTACACATGCAGAGGAACTCCCTTTTCCCATCACTGGAAGCAGCTTGGCAGAGGATGTTGGGAATACCACCTTGTCCCTGCTAGTGATGATGAGGAGCACAGCGAAGGTTTTGTCCTTCTGAGCAACAAGGGGCCAGAAGCACCTGCAGCTGCAGACAGCTTGCCAGCATGGGGTTTGTCACTGTTCTGGTATCCTCCTGTCATATTCAGATTGTCACTGTTCAAACCTGTTCCCAGCTGTGGATGGAATAGACCTTGGCAGACATTTAGTAGTCTTCAGGGTTTTGAGGAGAGAAGGAGAAAGGGAGGAAAGGGTCTCTGTGGCTCAGACAGCCTTTTTTCCAATTTGTCCTTGCACTTGAAAGGCACTGGCCTGGCCCCTTCATTGTGTTCAGAGCTGGCAAACCCAGTCATTCCCTATGGTGAATTGACTGACGTGCACACAGAACCCCCTACAAGCTCACCTTTTTTTGTGAAGTCAAAGCAATGACCTTTTCAAAGTCTTTCAAGGTCTTTATTGAACAGCAAGTCAACCATAGCCAAATCTCGTACTTCAAAATTTCCATGTAGTGGCTCTGTTACAATTGTCTTTCTTGGATGTGAGCTGCCAATCATATCCCCAAAAATATGTACATCTTGGATCAGTCCTTGGTTAAGATGGGAGTACAGAGTGGAGGCATTATGTTCTCCTTGAGCTATAATACCTCTAGATTCACAATGACAATTAAGGCAGCATTTGGTCTAAGGGTCCAAATTTTGGGCTGAGTCATTCTGACCCACTGTTTCTCCTGACTGGTCATATAAGTAGTACCATTTAAGATTGTTAGATCTTATGATCATAAGCTTTGACCTTCCTGTATTTCATCTCTATCTTTGTCTCTCCACTGGATAGATGCTTGGAGGAAAACCAGGGGACTGTCAGAGGGACTGGGGCAGGAAATGGTTTCATGAGCCAAAGGGAAATTAGAGAAGGTTAAAAATTAGCTGTCTGAATTCTCTGCTGATATCAGTTGGCCTAACATAATAGAGCTGCATTAATTTACTCTAGGAAACCATCTGACGCTACTCTTTGTGCAGGACTGTGCTGACACAGTAGCAACCTGTCTGGCAGAGACAGGGAAGGCGTCTGCATCCCGTTCAGCACTGACCCTTTGGTGCGGACTTTGCACGCACATTTGTGACTGCACAAGCTCCACAGCAAGAGACAGTGAGTTTTGTGTATGTGAAAAATATTGAGTCTGGATGCAGGAAAGCCTCTGGAAGCACTAAATCACACTAACTTTTAAGTCTCCCCTGAATATGGCCCAGTGTTCCTCAGTAACGTAATGTTCTATAGATTTACAGTGTTTGCTGAAAACAGTTTGTATGAAGCCTGACCACATGAAAAAAAGAGCCTGAGAACATCCCCAGCTTGCAGAGCTGTCATTAAACATTAACAGTGAGCAGCTGGGCCTTCCATGGACTGCACAGACTTGCACTGCTGTCACTGCTAGTGGGAGCAAGCTCTGTAAGGAGAGGGAAGAAAACACACCCTGGCATGCACAGCCCAAGCCATGAGTCAGAGGAACAGAAGGGCAATGGATTTACACTGGGACTGCCTATCTTTGCCTCTGAGGATGAAGTGGGAGGCACGTGTCCCTAAGATGAGAGGCTGGGTTAAACAGGGATGGAGCTGCCTGAGGCACAGCCATTCATGCTGCTGTGGTGTTCACATCACTTTCCATCCAGCTCAGCACTGCAGCCTGGTCAGGCAGAGAGGACATTTCACAGGGGTTTGGGTCCAATATCAGACAACAGAAAAATAAAAAAAAGGGGGTTCATTGATGACATTTGAGATGGGAACTTTGTGGCACTTCTGTGCTGTACTAGCTGCTCCAAGCAGATTTGGGATAGTGCAGGTGCCTTCCCACGGCAGCACCAATACAGGAGATGGCCCCTGCCAGCCTGGGCATCTTCCAGGCTATCATTCCAGCAGGTAACATTGCTTTTTGCCCTGTATACAGGTGAGGGCATATGCTTCTACTCATACGGAGCCAACAGTATCTCTCCTGCCACTAGTCCGAGATACAGTTCAGGAGACAGCTGTGCTAACTCCATGGAAATCCTTCAGAAGAGAATTAGTGGAGAAAGGAGACAAAGATAGACAAAAGCTTAGGGGCTGAGAACATGAGCATCCCACGTTGTACTTGCCATGTTGTGCATTGCTCTGTGGTAAATGCCCATGGGCATCCACTTGTTGTTAGGGCAAGAAGCTCAGCCAGCCAAGGAGCCTCCCTTCACCTGTGCCATGATACAACCCATGAGTGTAGGCAGCTACCACAGGTAGCTATGGCACGGTGCCCATGGCTACACCTTCCCTTGGCTGTGCAGTCATACCCCTGGGCTTGCCTTTAAAGGCCCCTTTGCAATCACCTCAGGGACGGAAAGCTGTGGTAGTGACCCTGCAGACCACCAAAATAACCTGTCCAGAGCCCTGACCAAATCCTCCTCCTGGCCTGTTTGCTTTGCAGCTCCACACAAGTGCAGGTTGTGCAGACTGTGGCTGAGGGCTGGTGGCTGCAGAGCCTGTGGCTTCACCCATGTTGGTTATGGTGGGGACCTTGCCCCAAGCCTCAAAAAAGGCAAACCCAGCCAGTGAGGGGACATGCAGTTAGGTAATCAGTCTAAGTATCTCCTGATGATCCATGTTCAATGCCTCTCTTAAATGAAGTAGAGTCTGTTGATCCAGTGAAGACTGCCTGGGGACTGATTTTGTACGGCTAAAGAAAAGAAACCCTTGGGTTTGGACTAGCAGATTGATTTAACCTGGATTTTTCTCTCCAAGCAAGATCTGCTAGATACCTCCATCACATCCTTATTCATATAAAATATGAATGATTTGCAGGAGTCACTTCAAGTAGTACCACTTAACTCCACAGAATCAAAATGAGCTGGGCTCAGGATGAGTGTGCTTTTGTATCAATCCCACCCCCTGTATTTACATAGGAACTTGATGACTCTGTTTCCAAAAGGAAGCAGAATCCACTCTCTCTTGGAGTGGATCTTCAAAATCTTCAGACATGAAGTTAAGAACTGCCACCCCCACAAGCCAGCACAGCAGAGTTTTTAAAGTGTGTCCCATAACCTTTTTTATTCTTCTTTATAATATTTTTTTTTTATTTAATGGACGTTTCTTGGAATGGTGACACATTTTTATAGGCTAATCTGCACTTCTTGGGTAACAGAGTTGGTGTTTTTCCAACCTAGACTCTTCAGCAATTCATGTTAGAGCACAGGGGAAGACAATACACAGGAAGTCTTTAAAATACAGGACAAGAGCATGTGAATTGATTAAATAGTAATTGGAAGCTCTATTCATCAGAGTATTTAAGCATCTGACTGACTCTGCCCAGAAAGAGTTCTACTCACTTCACTAGGATTAATCTGAGACTACAGATGAATACTTTAAAAGTATCCTGTAGAATCATGGCCTGAACAAACAAAGCATTTGGGTTTTTTTCACATGTACTTGTTTCAGAGCCTGCACTTTACTAGCTGGAGACTCTTGCAAGAGCTTGTTTTACTGGCAAACCTGGAGTACATTTCAAAATCCTGCATGAGGAGTCATGGAAAACAGATTTTAAATGCCCATGCTCAAGCAGTTGGGCCAGAAGAGCTGGTGCCAGTAGGGGACGAGTCCCAGTGTCATGTGATTTATTTGTCTGAACAACATAGCTTGGATTTCATGTATCTGCAATCCAATATTTCATGGAATAAATATCCAAACCGAGTTCTGCTTTAGATACCTGATACATACTAGATGTTTGGATAATTAATAAATCTGAAGAAATCCCACTATTATCCAGGCAATTCCACTCACAGGGAAAAAGAATTGAAATGCTTCCCTACCCTGAGAGCCACTCACTCAATCGCAGTAATAATACTTCACTTTTCCAAATGCTTCTTCCATTTCAAAGCACTTTTCAAATGCTAATTAACTCTGACCATAGCCTTGCCAGAAAGGGAAATATTATCCCATACTAGACAGGTGAGGAAGACAAAGACCTAAAGAAGTTCCTTTTCCTTACCCCAAGTCTCACAGGACTCAGTGGTGGACAGAGCTGGGGAGCTCTTTTTTCTTTTTTTATTTTTTCTGTGTCTGGTCTTGTGCTTTAGCTTCTTGCCTAATCTGTGTCTAGACACTGCTTCCTTGTCAGAGCAGGGCCAGTGTGGGGGCTGCCTCCCTGTCTCTGAGCAAGGGTGAGGAGTGGGAGGTGTGGACCTCCACAGCAGCACGCTCACACTGAGGTCACCCGTGGGTGAAGAAAGGAGACAACGACTGAAAGGGCTTCAGCCTCTGCCTGAGACCAGGGGGACCGGTGGGAGGTGGAGCAGGGGGACACCATCCAGAGGAGTGCAGAGCCACTTCTTGGCACCTCCAGCAAGGCAGACAAGCTTCCCTAAAGCACTTTGCCCACCTTGGCCTAGGGCATTGGGGCAGCAGTTCCTGGGTTGGCTTCTCTCCCCCAGAAGAAGGTGGGGAACAACTGGGCACTCACTGTTTGGGTCTCCAAGCCCCACTGGGAAGGGGTCTGCAGCCTGGATGGGCACAACTGACAGGACTGCAGCAGGTTAGGCTTCCAGACAGGGCTGGGTGTTCTCTAAAACCTCCCTGAAAGGCGTTGTTTGGAGAAGAGAGCATTAAGTACCAGCCAGAACATGGTAAAAGGGTTAAAAAACCTAATCCTGTTGTAGAAGAAAAAGTGTTTAACCTCAAACTGGGCACTCAGTGCTAGAAATGGTTCACAACCCCTTTTTTCCTCATCCTCCTTCTTGCCGCATGGCCTTGCAGATGAGAAGGGAGAGGATATGTGTTAAGGATATTTACCTTCACAATGTGAAAGCCAGCAGTCTGAGGGCTTGTCTGCAGCAAAAAGGACTTGCTTATCTGTCCCAGTGAATATACAGCTCCATCCTAGAAAATAAAATCCAGATTGTCCTTTTGGTACAGCCCAAACCTGTTCCTTGACGGAGATAAGTTATATCAGCAGCACAACATAGTTTCCTGTGTAGCTACACTAACAGTAGGAAGAGCATAGGTTAGGGAGATAAAACATATTTCATTTACTGCCATAACTGATGTAGCTATACTGAACTACTTTTTAATTACACTGCTAGCACTGCCCTGCTGCAACAAACCTTGCATTTTCCCATTATACCTTATATTTTCCTATTTCTCTGCCCAGCAGGTTGCAAACCACTTCAGCTGTGATTAAAGCATCTCTGGGCTTTTTTGCTGATGTTATAATGAAAGGTGTTTAGTCGGCAGAAGGCCTCCGTGACACTCGAATCCCCACAGACGGGCTCCCCCTGACCCCCAGCCCTGCCCTGCCCTTCAGCACAGTGTGAGTCCACCCAGGGGAAGGGCTCCAGGAAGAGGTTCCTGGCAGGGACTGTCCCTGTTTCATGCATGAGCAAACCGAAACCCAGGAAGATTAAGGAGTCCTATTCCCCCAAGCCAGCACGGGTGTGATGGTTACTCTGTTGTGATTAAAAACGCAGGTGGACAGAGCTATCAGGGATTATGCAGGGGGAACGAACCCTCTCTCCATCACATCACGACAAGGGGAGCTATTACAGGGGATGGGCTGTTAGAGGCAGACATCTCCCTGCTCACAGCCCTAGGTCCCCGCACCCAGATACTCCCACAATCAAGTGTACAGTTCCGGGGGACCTACACAGGGTGAGATGTGAAATGGGCATGTGGGAGCCTTATTGGGATGGGGTCGCCAGCACTGCAAGGAGGTGGGAACCATCCCATAGCCTGTTGGCAGCTCCTTCACTGCTCTTTGTAGGAATGAATGAGACGTGTCTGTGTGTGTGGGGAGGGGGGGTAGGCTGGGCTGAGCCACCTGTGCTGACAGTCTTACCACAGAGAGTAAGGTGAATCCAACATAACTCACCCACAGTGTGTGGGTGCCATGAGACTCAGAAGTAGGGAAATTAAAGCATGGAAGTCTCTACATTAACTCCCATTTGTGTGATGATAAGAGACATTGAAAAAAAGAATGATTAAGTGTGTGTGTGACAGAAACATACTATTTTATATTCTTGTAATTCATGCTTTACATAGTTAAATACATGTTAGTCAGCTTACACGAGAGGGTGAAGATGACAGTCTGTGCTCATCACAGAGAGAGAAAGAAAATTTGCTGGATCCACCCATAAGATGAGGATCTTTCTGACTTTCTTCCCTTGATATTTACAGAAGGTTTGTTCTCATTAGAAAACTCCAGAACTATCTGGCAGGTGTGTCTTAAAATGTTTATGACCATACTCAAGACTTCACATCTGTGAAACATCATCTGTGCTGGAGCCTGAGGGATAGCTGCAAGCATCTTCCCTGGCCGTTCCTCCACAGTCCTCTCAGCACATTTTGGCACCTCTAGTTTTTACATGAAAAAGCAGATGGGAGAGAGAGCACTTATGAGAGGGCCTAACACCTTCTTAGCACAGGGATATTTTAAGCATAAATCTGCTAGAAGACCTCAGGAGGCTTCAGGCTCTCAATTCTCTCAAGCAACTGACCCAACTCTGGTGTCCCATGTTGTGCAAATGCAGAAATGGTCATGAAGGACGTCCAGAGGCAGTGGGATCATTCCAGCCATGGCAGAATCACACAAAATCATTCCAGCCTGAACACTCAGTGAACAGAGGGGGAGAGCCAAATTCACCATGCCAGAGAAAGTACCAAATTGTCCTGAAGTAAAAACACATTTGTCAGTACAAAAGTGGCCAGATGAGCCTCCGTGGCTGGCCTGAGTGAATGTTAGGAAAAGCAATAACAGGGAAACACCAGGGTTTTGGAGCTGGGTGTGTGCCTCTGCCATCGCACAGCTTTGTTTCAGTACCAGCAGGAGCACGGTGACCCCTGTGGAGGAAGGCAGCTTGCCAAGAAAGCATCATGGCACAGCAAAGAGCTGCCACCCAGACGTCAGAACAGGCTGTACCTGTGCTCCTGACTTGTTCCAGCTGGGCAGTGAAGGTTCTTCGGCTTAGACCACATGGAAAAGAAAAGTATTTGTTGAGGGAGGAAATACACCAGCAGCTGTTGCTTAAATGAAGCGGGAGCTATAGTTTGACCACTGATTGGAAAGGACTTTTGTAAGAGCACTATTCAAACCTGCCACACTGCTCACCTCTCCTCCCCGGTTAATAATTACAGTCACAGTGCCGCTGGTGTCAAGTTGCTATAGAGGCACTGACTAAGCTTCTTTGCAAGCTGTTTAATAAATAGAAAAAGATCTTTCCCGAGATTTCCCAAGCTTTCTTTTCGAACAACCAGCTGCAGGGCAGCCTGACTCCTCACTGCCTCTCTGCTCCCTGACCCAACATCCCCCTCAGCTCAGCACCCTGGTCCTCTCCAGATAACTTGCCCCAACCGCAGTGCCAGGAAACCTGCTTTCCATAACAAAGTCCCTGCTGACTGCTATTCAACACAAGTGCCTCTTCAAGTGCAGGTGGAGAGCTGCTGCTTGGCCCGTGCCAATCTGCTGCCCCTCGGGGCTGGCACTGTTTACTGCGGTGCCCCCGTGTGTTCTGTCCCTGCGTCTTTGCCACACAATGATGGGGCCTGTACCTCACCATACTGATACCACTTCACAGATCAAATGCTTAAACAAGCATTAACCCTTAATTTCAAGGGGAGGTTGTTTTAAAACTTCATGTATCTCCCTACTACACTACACAGTGCCTATCCTCTCTGTCTTCAGGTTTTAGCCTGCCCCTGACTGAGTTGCAAACAGCAGTATCCCAGCATGACTGCTGTTTCCTATTCCCATCACTGGCCATAATTAATAGCTGTTAAAGGAAGATTGGGACTGCCTTTTATATACATTTACCCACCCAGCACTCCCTCAAGCTCTGTGTTACTCCACTGGAGCCTTGCTGATTTATTAGAGCTCAGGCAGACCTGTAGTCATAACAGGCTGGAGAATATTTTCTGTAGAGGCTCAGGATTAACACAGGAGTTCAGACCTTACTCAGAGAAGGGATTACAGTGTGGGTGAGTGGACCCCTGGTATACATATATCTAATGAGCCCAAGAAGCAGTGGCTGGGAGATGACAGAAGACACTGCACAGAGCCCAGGCCACTGCTGCCAGAGCTGCAAGCAGCTCTCTGGGCATGCAGCATTCCATGTCATGGCACAGGCGTGGGTACTGCCACCACTCTCACAGGCTCACCTCTCTCTCCCTTGGCTTTTTTTATCATCCACCAAAGACACAACCAATTTTTCTGTCCCTTCAGGAGGCAGATAATGAGGTGTAGCATTTCACAGGGGCATTTTCTGCCCTGTAGAAGGGCACATTCCTTTGCCCCTGTAATCATGAGATACATTCATGAGATGAATTATTCCAGGCAAGCCTGTAACATCCTCCAAAGAGCAAGGTGCCATCAAGGAGGGGTGGCCCATGGTTTGCTGCCTTAGCTACCTACTGCAAACTGTCATCCTAAAGCCACCACCCTGTGCTGAGTTACGTCATATCATAAAGTAACGTCTCTAAATCATTAATCTGTCTTACTTGTGGACTAGTGCCAGAAAAGCCGATGAAGGCCAGGCTGAGTTCATATCAAACCAGAGGACATTGTGGTTACATTTATGGTTTTTCAGAGGATCTCTCACCTGCAACCACAAATCTGCCTTTATTTGGCTTGAGCATGATCCAAAATTACCTCAGAGGTCAACAGTGCATGTCTTGTGGATTAGTGAAAAGTACTGACTAACTTAACGTAATGCATTATGACTATTACTATTCCGGGAAAAAAGGGTGGCTGCAGTCTGTTGTTTTGTAATAAAATCTAACATTGATTTTCCCCTTTTGCAAAAATACAGCAAAAAAAGAAAAAGCAAGAAGAAAAAGGCACAGTGGTGTTTTGCCCTCTTCATCTTGCTAAATGTCATAGCTTTTGTTGCAAACTGTTCATTGTAGGCAGCACTCTAAATCCCCTTTACAAATGGGAATTTATGAAATCTCCCAGCACCTCCACAAGGTAAGGCAGAGGGGCTGAAATCAGGCTCCAAAGAGGAACCATGACTCAGGCTGGTGTTGGTCAAGCCTCTGAGGGAGGATGTTTGCACTCCCTGGGATGCCTGGATGCAGGCCTGGAGCTCAGCTCCTGCCCACCACCGGGCTGGCGCTGGCTGTTTACTCCAGCTGCTCACTCCAGCTGCTGCTGTTCAAAGTCCCTCAGAAACAGTGGTAAAAGCACCACTGACTTTCCCCAGTTTGAGATTAAGTCACCTTTGCCCTACTTGTGTACCTGCAAAATGGGAGTAGTAATATTTCCCTGGTGCCCTGTGGCTGGCAAGAATCTCCCATTGTTCCCGTGGGTAAGAAGGCTGCAGAAAAGGGAAAGGAGAATAAATATTTACCCAGAATCTGATACAGGTAAATCCATCTGTGAGATTGTCCCCTCCTCCAACAAACTTCCCTTCCTACGGGAAACTCTAGCCTCTATTTGGTTAAATCATTTACGTACATTAACGAACAATTAGGGAGGGAAGAGGGGAAAAGCAGCCCAGAAAGCCTTCCACAAAAGAGCTGCCCTCGGTTTGGCTTGTTTGGTTTGGAGTAGGAGGGAAGTAACCTGACTGTGATAGATGAGGACTCTGTCACGACCCGGACCGTCTGTAAAATCAAGTCTGGGTGGGAGATTTAAGACAAAGGGCCAGACACAGTGTTGGTTTAAACCATTGTAGTTCCTCTGGAGTTGCTGGAGCATTGAGAGTTATATCAGAAAGGTCTGGTCCCGTGGGTGCTGAGAGAGGAGGGAAGGGTTGTGGCAGCCCCACACTCTTGGCTGAGTTCTGGCTCGGTCAGAGGAGTTGTGAGTTTTGCTCTAGGTCATTTAATTCACACAGCTCAGCCTTGTGATGGTCCCTGAGGCCCAGCTGCTATTGAGAGCTTTCAGCTTTTCACATGAGATCTATTGGATGTGACAAGGTACACACGGGTCATATGCTGCTCTCTAAGTAAGCCATGTTTAAGTACAGCATCACCATAAGAACAGTAAAACCCCAAACCCACCCTTTTCACTCCAGTGCAAACTGCCTCCATTCCAGCTTTTTTTATGGACTCGTTTCCATCAGTGTTCCGTGTTGGGAGCTGCACAAGAGGTCCATCCAATAATCCTCTGCACATCCCAGGGCTCTCTCCATACAAGGAGTAAGGAGACAGTGAGATGGCATGCTCTCCCAGTACAGATTGGCCAGAAGAGACTAAAACCCTGAAGGCATGTCCCTGTTTTTATGATCATTTGGGCTGAGCAAACAGATATCTGTGAGCTGGAACTTTGGTTGCTAATTCTGACTGAAGTTCATCAAAGCTAGAGAGATGGAGTGCAGAGCACAGAATAAACTAGAGTGGCTTTGTGCTGAAGCCAAGAAATTCAGATCAAACAAATGCAAATTCAGGGAGAAACATTGTACACCTATAAATCTTTGTATAAAAACATCTTTTTTTTTTTTTTTCTCAAAAAACATGAGAAAAACAAATATAGTACTGGCATCCCAAAGTCCTTTCAGCTCTGAGCTGAGCAGAGCACTGCCTAGCACTTTGCAGAGTTCCCCATGCAGCTCTGCTAATTCCTTCCTTGGAGGATGCATCTGAACTGTTATTTCAAACTACCTTCTCCAACCAGAGAAAACCTATAATTTAGAAATAAGACACTGAAGCAGAACCTCCAGGAACACCCAACTCATTCCCAGCATTGCTGGATCCACTCCTTTCTCACATGTTGGAGTCATTTTCTGTCACAGCAGCCCTGGGACAATCTGCTGGGTTTTGGGACAGGACTGTGAGGTCACAAGGGACACGCTGCCCTCTACAAGCCAGGTGGTGATGGTTAGAGAGACTGACAGCCTGACTGGAGTCTGCTTGGTTGTGTAGAAATCCTTTGACATGGCAACTGGCCATTACAGATTAGAGCAGACCCAAATCCCGGCGGGTGTTTGAAGTTAAATCTCCAGAGGTTCAAATATTAGCCTACTCCATCACCTGTCCATCAAACATTAACTCACTCCACCAAGAGTACACTTACCCAGTCCCTTGGCTCACTGCTTCCTGTATTGGTAATTTTTCCTGAGACAAATGCAAACCACTGCACCCTGGATGCTGCTGCTCTTGCAGGAAGAGATAAGCTCCAGCCCAATTATGGAAGAACATTAAGTACCATAGATTCATGGCTGGGGATTTATATCTGCATAGGGACTGAGGTCAGGATAAAGAAAAATAGTTTCAGTGCATCTGTGAGTCAATTTATGCATTAAATCTGCCTTCATCTTGGTAATGAAAGCTGGATTGTCAATGCCATGTATTTAAAAAACTTAAGTCACACTCCTAAACCATCACAAGACTAGCTTGAAAATCATACAGCACGGTGTCCCTTCAATTGCCCTTCTGGTCCTGGAGGTATCAGGAATGTGTGATTTCCCGTGTTTCTTATTTTTCAGGGTGAGTTCGATCTGTGCACTTGTTTCTAGGAGTGAGGAAAGGCTTGGATAACCCACTCCCTGGGGAAAACAGAGCTTGGAGGAAAACAGGCTACAACTCATGATGAGAGCTGGCAGCACTGCACTGGCAACACAATCTGTCTTGTCTTCTTTGCCTTCACACATTAGCTGAAATCTTCTGGGAGTCAGAAAGTCTCAAAGGAGCTTGGCCATCCAACTTTCTAGGGCTGCTCTGCCCCAGCACTGCCCACCCATGCCTGGCCAAGCAGGCATGGAAGAACCCGGGAGCAACAGTCAGTGGGACTCACTGGAGGTGGCTTGCAGGTAAAAAACTCTCTCTCTCTGTGACTGAAAGGTTATATAGGTAGCAGGTTTCCCCTAATTATTCTGAGGTGCTTATGCAGCTTCAGTCCCACTGCTTTGGAGAAGTGGGAAACACTGGGGTTGCAGGAGGCGGCCTCGCACTTGTTCTAATGTTGGGTCTTTGCCTAGTCATGAATAAGATTATTTCTACCTGTATTACCAAGATCATGTATTATATTCACAAAAAATTGTTTTTAACCTCTGTGTATCATGTACTCCAAACTCATTAATGATTAACTGAGAGGGTGTATTCCCGGTCCTGCTTCTCAGCGGTGTTAAGAGGCTTAATTGAGGTGCTTTGAAATTCTAGGATAAAAAGTACTGCTGAAGTGCCACGAATTGTAATTATTACCTATATAGGAGGCACGTGATGACCATACAGTAATCTAACGAATGAATGGAGATTTCACTTGCTATTCCCTCAATCACAGACATTCTCAAAGAAGAGAGATTGTGGTATGAGAACCTGCTTAACACCATAAACTTCAACAAAAATGTGTAAAGAGTTGGGCTGCTGGTCACGCTTTCATCATCCCTATGAAGGAAAGTGCTTTGGACGTTTTTCACTGTGCCAGGATTCAGCATCCACAGCTTCCTTTCTTCAGGAGTTTAAACTCCGCCGCCATTGTTATCATGCTATGATATTTGAAATGGTTTTACAGAAGGACTGCACGAGACAGTCACCTGGCTGCCAGCCAGGGAGAACAGACTCCTTTCTCAGGCAGATTTCTCGGTGATATTTTTAGCTACAAATGCACTGTCTGATGCAGTTAGTACTCGACTTGCAGGGCTGCAGGACACATCCCTGCAGCTCCTGCTAGGAAATGTGACAGACGCGTAGAACACTTTCCAAGTGTGAGCGCCCCGCTCGGGTGGCTGGCCCGGAGCCGAAGAGGAGCCCAGCATTGCCGGGAATGTGGGTCTCAGTTCCGGGAGCGGAGAGCCGTGCCAGGCGGGCTGGCAGCGCTTCTCCCCACGCCGGAGTTGGTTAAGTGCGTTACAGGACAAATCATTAATTACTTTGCTAGTAACAACATAATCACTGCAATTACGTCAGCTGCTGTTAATTACTGAACCAAACTTTCCAACCCCAAACCAAACACAGGAGGGGGTTGGGCTCCTGACAGGGCTGAGCTGCTCCAGCCTTTCCTTGCAGGCAGAGGTGACCGTGAAGGTCTACGGTTCATATCCCTCCCACAGGGTGTCCAGGCTAACACTCTGAGCTCAGCTAGAGTGAGGGGAGTACGGACTATTCACCCAGCCGTGTGGTGACTGGGTGTGTCTCGGGTCCCCAGCCGGTGCAGGAGCGGAAAGGCGGTCACTTGCCTTGGGATGTACCAGGTTATCTGCGTCTCTCGTCAGGGAAAGACGCAAAGTCACTTGCTCCACCCCTCTCATACCGAAACCAGCCCTTCTGTAGAAGCATGCTCTGATCTCAGTGCCTCAAAGTCAATGACAGTGAGTTTCCCTGAACGAGGTTTTCCAGAGGAGTATCTCCAAGGGGGTAGTCACCTCTCCTCATGCACGTGGCAGTGGGCTGGAGCTGCAGCCAGGTGAGAGTTTACAGAACCTCAGGCCCTCTTCCTATGGGACTGCGGTGAGAAGGGGACACCTTTTCTAAGGAGACATTTATAGTTGTTTCTCGCACTCAGCATTCAGGCAGATTGCAGCTTCCCTCCCAGCAAGAATAAACTCATTGCAAGAGGTGACAAATGCATGAACACGACTTTAAATACATCTCAAGTAGATTGTGATATTTCTTGCACCTTTAACACAGCAAGTAGCCAGAAAACAGATGCTGGTAGACCAGGTGATAAAATGCCAACACCTGAATTACTCCTCACAGTGTTTCTGGTACATTATAGAAATAGACTTAAGATCTAACAGCCCAGGAAAGACTATCACAAAGACATAGTCAGTCCATCTGTGTAAAACAGGAATTTCACTTCAGTTTTTGGACACCAGCTTGAGTAATGCTTGACTTAATTTTAGTATTAATGTAGAAGACCTAGTCTTGAATTTTACAGGTGGCAACTTTACACCATCCTTGAGTGAATGCTTTCAGCAGTCATTTATCCTGGCTGCTAAAACTTGCACCTCATTTCTTGCTCACACTTCGCTATTTCACCTTACAATTTCTGGCTTTCCAAGTGCTCTATAAAATGCTGGGGTACTAAAAGTGACAGGGAAGACCCAAACACTTTTCTCTGACTGATGCAGCAGCCATTGGGAGTCACAGCAGCAGCTGCTGGCCCACGGAGAGAACTGGGATGCAACCCTGCAGAGAGCTGGCTGTAGCAGGTTCTGCAGCAGTGCACTGCTGTGAACTGCTTCCCACTCCTTATCATGGCTTCTTTTGGTGTGGGTCAGTACCATGTAGGTCTCCTGCAGGAAAACAAAGCTGGTTTAGTTGGACCAACCTGGTAAAGATTTCCACAGTCCTCAGCAAATATTTTAGAGGTGAGGTGGCAGATTCGTTCTTACTCCTGTGCACATACCTACATATATAAATATAAATTGATATAAGATATAGTCTTTCTACCACTCCTTTAAAAGATTTAAAAATCTTTTCCCCAGGGTGTGTGTGGAATCTGTCATATTTCCAACATGTTGCAAATCTGCATTTCCTATTGATCTTATCTACTGTGATGTGCTACAGCAGTCTCTGTTTCACAACGTAGCCTCGGGGCCTCCATCCTCATTAGAAATCCTTTCCCAGGAGACTGGAGATGCACCAGCTGATCACAGATCACAGTGGTAACAGCCAGTGACTAAACTCTCTGAGCCCCAGAAACAAAAACAAGAAGGGGTACATGAAACACAAGGTACCTTCCAAGCAGGTTTTCTAAACCCCTGGTCCTGTTTGGCAGCCACGACAGTCACCAGCCCTCTCAAGCACTTCACAGCATTTGCTGCTGAAGGAAACAGCACGTGCTTATCACTGAAAAAAACAGCTGAAACGTTTATCTTTTTTTGTGGGCATTAGGCAGTGTTCTCACCTCTCGTAGCTCATACGACAGAGTGATCCCACTTCTTTATTTCTCACGGTACCTGTAAGCAAACCCTGCTGTTCCAGCACCACAGCCCTCAAAGCCCCCCCAAATCCTGAAGCCCATGGGGCTTTGAGCATGCAAAGGGCCTGAACTTGTGAGACCAGGATGGTGACTGAAGTTATAGCCCCAAGAGATAGTTTTAATAATTTAAGAGCTCTGACCTGGCTCTTTTAGCCCATCTTTGCCCCAGAACTGCTTGTCAGGCACTGCCTGAAGTTGCTGCTTTTCTTTGACATGGCACCTTCTGAAAACATCATGGTAAACTGTTCCTGGACTGCATCAGACTGCCTTTCTTTTAGTTGGGCTAGGCCTGATGTGTAAGGCTTTCGCAGCTACAAATCTTAACTGTGCGCCTTAGCAGGGTATTAAAATCCATGCTGAAATCAAAGTGGTATCCTTCATTCATTTCTCTCGTGGTCACAATAAGCTCTTGAGCCCTGTCTTGTACTGTGACTAATGCAACAGGACCCTGGCTGAAAACCAGGGATCCACCAAGTCCAATAAAAATAATACATAAAAGTTTCACTTTATATCAGCAACAAGAAAACATCAAACTCATATCCTTTGTAATATACAACACATGTGAAAATCAGATACAGGGGCAGAAAAAAAGCTTTTCTGAGTCATGCTTTTCTAGTCAGAGTTGCTGCCCACCCTGCTTCCCACAGCAGGCAGGGGAACCTCAAAGGAGCAGGTGTTTTTCACGGATGAGACAAGTCCCTGGTCAGTGCTTGTAATCTGCTTGAAACATGCCACTAATCTTCAGTGGGGTCTCTGCTCAGCTGTGCAAACATGGGGTTTTTGGGGGGATTAGGTTCAAATTCACATGAAGTTTTGTGGTTGTGTTTTAAAAAGAAAGATGAATCCAAAAAAACAATAGCATGGATTACTTTCCGTTTGGAGAAACAGATTGCAAGATTTCCTGCAATCTAGGGCTGGACTGACCTCAAAATTATACATCCCTAGCATCTTCCATTTGTAGATTTCACAGCTCTTTATTAGAGGGAACATGGTAAAACATTGCAGCTTTCATGGGTTAGAGATGGGCTTAAAGGATTTCTTAAGGTTGTGGAGAAAGTATTGGGCACAACCAGGATCTGAACTGAGTCCTAGCTTTAGGAGGTCTGATTATGAGAAAAACTGTCTGTCTCCCTGTACTCATGAAAACAGAGTGGGAAGAGTTGTCAAGAAACTTGTTAGAGAAACTATTTTATGTTTCCTGCTGTTCTTCCTCTAGTCAGCCCCACAAGAGGTGCAGAAGAGGCAAAGCGCAAGCAGAAACTGTATAAAAAGGAGAGGAGGAATCAAAGCTGATACTAGGCATGAGTTTTGAGCAAAGGTTCAGGTTGTCCTCTTGTTTATTCCCTTCCAGTGAACCCCAGTCACTCTGAATGCATTGGCTTGAATGCCCTGCACGGAACCTTTTTATATTGGCTTTTTCTCCTTGTAGGACAGTGAGGGCTGTGACTGGCACCACAGGGAGCAAGTGGCTGGAAGACTAATGATGCAACATGCTGATACCTTCATTTTTATTACATCCAATTAAGCAATAAATGATTCTGGTGGAAGAGTGGAGCACACAGATTATTATGCAAATCAGGTTGCTTTGCTACCAGCGGGCTCCTGCATTGCCCGAAATAGCACCGGTAGGAGATTAGTGCAAATGTCACCTTTCTCCTCTGTTAGTTATTGCCTCCCATCTCACCCATCATGCAGCTTCCCAGAGGCCAGAGCCATGATTTCTTACAGACTTGGGAGTGCAAATGGATTTTAAAGAGGATTTTTAACAAAGCTTCAGTCGCCTTCCACAAATATGCTAACACATCCAGAGCTGGTGGCCTGGGAGACTGCTCCACTGGCAAAGTCACCTGAAGAATCCACCCTGAGGCAAGCTACAAACTGGTTTGTGGACATGCTCCAGGCTAGCAAAGGCACCTACTTTTAGGGAGGTGCAGGACAGAGGTGCCTGAAAGCAATAAGCTGAGGGCTCTAGTGGGAATCAGGTTTTACCACCAGTTTACTTACACCATTAAAAAGTAGAATGAAGAAGCAATGCTGATTATTTTGAAACACTTTATTTCCCGAGTTATTTTGTCCTCCCTACTCGCCTCAAAAGGATCTCTTTTGCTCTCTCTGCTCTCTTGCTCTGAGTTCTTAGAGTGAAATGCAAGTGAGATCAGAAGCGCAAGCTGCTTGCCCCACTGCGAGCTGTTGTGAGCAGACAAAGGCTGTTGTTTGCTGCCACTGGTTGTTGTTCCTGTGGTGGCACCAGCCCCCAGCACCAGCCCTCAGCTCCGGGCCCTGTTTGTACTCGGCACGGCACGAACAATCGCACAGTCCTTTTCTGCAGATGGCTGTGATTTAAAGAGAAAAATACATTTCTCTGCATCTTCCCACAGGCCACAGGGGCACAGAGATTCATGGGCTGGCTGGAGCCACCTTGGAGCTGGGGGGCAGGAAGGGAGAAATCATCACCTGTTGCTATAGTGCATGGCCCAGAACAAGCATGCTACAATCCCTCAGGTGGAAAAGATATCGCTCCATCAGAGGCACTGTGGTAGATCTGTCCCTCAACTGCCAGATCAAAAACCTTGGCATTCATAACAGAGGTCAGTGGGTTTGCTGCAAAGTCCCCATCCCTGTCCTTGGTGCAAAACTAAACTGAACTGAATTGAACCCATCCAGGTTTTGCAATAGGAATGTAATTGTCCATGGCCAGTGATGCCAAGACCTGATCTCTGGGCACAAGGCTGATAGAAAAGACGAATGCAAGCAAACCCAGCTATATAAATGTGCAAATGTTCTGATAACAAGGAAATTTGGATCATTCAGTGACTTATCCCAACACTCACAGAACAACTCCAAGATACCCAATAAAACCTGATCAAATTTTGTGTATTGGTTTAAATTTATCTTGGAGTTTTTGAGTGTTTACTCAAACATGGTACTCAGGAGACAGTAAGGCATGTGGTCTGAAATAGCCAGGAGGGCCACGTCTCAGCAAACCAAAGGTCCTGCTGCTCAATATTTCTGGGGATAAATGATATTCACCACCATAAATAAATTTTACTGGTTTAGCATCTGATCTGTACCAGGGTAAATGCAAAACTGCCTAACCCACCTCAGAATAAAATAACAAAGGGGAGAGAGAGACTGAGATCTTTCTTTTCCTCTACAGTCATCAAAGCAGAATTCAATATTTCCTTCCTATGCCTGGATTGGAGAGAAAGGGATATTTTTCTTTTCAGATTGCAAATTGAATTGATTCTTGGTTACTCCTTTGGGAGGAATAGAGTGCAGTGACTTTTTAAAATGTCAGGAGACTGGTACAGATGGGCAAATCCCTTTGTCACTAGGCCATGATGCAGAGCTAAGGAGTGTCCATCACCTCCTGCAATCTCCAGCTCACTGTGATTGCACCAGGATTTTGAAATAAAAGAGAAAAACAGGAGGGAAATACACAGGTTTTAGAGGTTCCTTGCTGCTCTGACAAGTTGTTTATCAAAGAGCAGCAGAGCAGTTTCGGGGTTTCTTTTGCCTTGTCCTATTAACTGGCTTTGCCCCAGCAGAAGTGCAGTTCTCAGGCTTTGTGCACTCTGTGGCATAAAACCACAATGGATTTATTTTGAGCGCTGTGTTTAAGCACAACCTATACTGGAAAGCTGCTATCAAGGAGCCTGATGTCTGTCCCACTGTGTCTTCTGTTCCAGGTGCCTGTGGTGAGAATGCAACAGGCACAGCCCGGCTGTGCAACACGCGGTGGGGGACACATCCCCGTGGTGGCTGGGGACTAAAGCACAGGCATTGCCCCCTCCCACGCCTCCTGGCTCTGTCCTTCCTGTGCTCCAGCCCGTGGCTGATGGCTGCCATCACATCATAGAGGCAGCTGGAGCTTGCTGCAGCCCTTCAGAGACTAAAGAGCTTCGTGCTGCCATGTGCCTCTTGTCTCTGGCCAGCCACGGCAAAAACAGGGGTTGGAAGTTTTGTCCTGCAGTGCTAGGAGCCCGTCGCTGAAATGTGGGAAGCTGACTGGAGATGCAGCACTTCCGCACAGCAAGAGTTTCCACATAGCACCGGTCACGCAGAGAAGCAGGGAATGCAAGATCCATCTTGTAACAGAGCACGTGTTAATGGCTTAATGGCTGTTGCCACCGACCATAGACTGTAATGGAGCCCAAAGTGCAGAGGGTACCTTCTGGTCACATGGAAAGGCAGGCTAGGCTGTAAAAAAATATTGGTTTTATACAATGTATATAAAACTTATTATTATTTATTTATTAATACACTTATTTTAATGCCTTGATTCTCCAGAGGTACTATCTTATGTCTCAGAATAAGTCATTGTCCAGCACAGGCAGAAAGTCAGATTTATTTTAAGCTGGCCACACAGCAGAGGCCTCCCCCTTTTCTGGGGACAGGTAAAAATCCCCACCAAGCTGATAGCCTTGACCAAGGAGGAGCAGAGCGATAATGTAGTGAGAAGCTGGTGGCTGTCTTGCTTATAGCAAGCTTTTTTGTTGAATTTTTCCTAGTTACTCTAGTAATAATCGTGCAGGCCCTTTCTTCTTCCTCCACACTACCTTCCAGGTTTCACCAGACAGGTACAACAGCAATGGACGGATCACACCTTTTTTCTGAAACTACTATTAAAAGAAAAAAACAGAAAACTCTGGCGACCAGGGACAGGACCCGAGAGAATGGCATGACACTGTGTCAGGGGAGGTTTAGGCTGGATATTAGGGAAAGGTTCTTCTCCCAGGGGCTGGTTGGGCACTGGAACCGGCTCCCCAGGGAAGCGGTCGCAGCACCAAACCTGACAGATTTCAAGAAGCATTTGGAAAATGCTCTCAGGCACCTGGTGTGACCCTTGGGGATGGTGCTGGCCAGGGCCAGAGGTTATATTCAATGATCCTTGTGGGTCCTTTCCAACTCAGGATATTCTATGATTCTGTGATTAAAATCCCCATTAAACAAAACAGAGGAGCGTCTTGATAGCGTTTCTAGTAGCACCTTTACATCACCAGTAATGAAATACCGTAAAGAATCTCAACTGCTTTTCACATTTGTGCTTTTAAAATCTCCTTTTGATTTTCCCATCTCCCAGTCTGGCCAGTGTCACTGCCAGGCATTTTCACATTTGACTGGAGTCCCACTATCCCATGGACGTGACCATGTCCCTGGTGGTATCAACCTGCACCCAATACAGCCACAAGCCCTAAGATCCTGACTATGTCTCTGGCTCGGCAAGAGTAGTTCCCTGTTCTGCCTCAAGCTGGTGGTGGGGATGGTGGAGCCAGTGAGATCATGGCTCTGAGATCCTACACTGGGATCAGTTTTCCACCATCCCTGGCTGCCATGCTGCTGGCTGGCTCAGTGACCAGAGTGGAAAGGCTCAGTTTCCCAACAGCAGGCCCCACTGCATGTCACTAGAGCCATCATCCATGCTTAGATGCCTCAGAGTTATTTTTTTTTCATCTGGATTTCAACGAGTTTAGCAGGTCTGAGGCAGAGCCCCCTGGGCCAGGCTTTCCCCAGGTGCGGATATGGGCTGGCTTGGAGACATGGGCCCAGCTTCCAATGCTCACCAGTCCTCTGGGTCATGGACTGGGTTTAGTGAGAAAGCAGGTTTTTGTTAGTTTGGTCCCTGAGGTCTCCAACACTTCAAACAGGTCTTGTTGGTATTTACCATCTGGGTCCAGTGATACGCAGTACTGAGTTCATTAATTTGTTTCAGCATCTCCTCTTTCATCACCTCAGGTTCTTCTGGTGCATTATTTTTATTAACTGAGCGCAGTAAGCCTCTCCAGCCCCTCTGTGGAAAAGTGATCATTTAAAGTGAGCATTTAAAGTGTTTTTTTGGTTATTCTCCTATAAGATTACTGCTTTGCTTAATTACTCTCCTTCCAAATGACCCAGTGGATAAAATTATTTTCTCATGTATTTCAAAGAATAGGTACATTTGTGTTGTCATTTGCTCTTCCAATTAGCTTTTCTAATTTACTTTTTATATTACATTTACATTCAGTGGTTTGGGGGTTTTCATAGAATTAAGAAAAGGCAAATTATTTTCTAAAAATTCTAATTGCATTTTTAAAATCTAAAACGCGTAAATTCTTTCCATTGTGCAGGAGCCTGATGCTAAAATAAAAGCTGCCTTAAGCAACATACCCATTGTACTCCCCAAGGCAATAAATCTTCCTCACCTAGAGATTCTGCCACCCAGTACTTGCCTTCCTCAAGCACTCCCAAAACTGTGACGCAGTCTCCTGGCTGCCCAGGGCCCCAGGCCAGCCTGTGTGATCTGGGTGCTGAGTTCAATGGCCATTTCTAGCAAACTGCTGCATACACATATGTGTATAC
This sequence comes from Climacteris rufus, assembly GCA_013398175.1. NCBI lineage: Eukaryota > Metazoa > Chordata > Aves > Passeriformes > Climacteridae > Climacteris > Climacteris rufus. Next base: position 1,535,303 of record VZRZ01008641.1, read on the forward strand.
AGATGTATGTGTCTTTTTGTGTACGCATGTAAAACCAAACCAACATACAAACTGGTTAACTATTTGTGTGGAGTGACTTTAAAAGAACCAGGGGTCAAACTGAAGCCAGCTGTCAACCCTCAGTCAATTCCAAATTAATAATACAACACGAGACGGCCCACTAAAGGTTTTTTAATGTGTTTATATCTTCGCTTGATAAACATAGTCAAGAGAGACAAGATGGAAGAGGCAGGAAACTTAGCAGGGTTACTTTTCTGTAAAAAACAACTTGTGAAAACATCTGTGCAGCTCGCAACTTCCCAGATGTTCTCTTTAACAGAGCACTTAAACTGTTTATATTTTGCCTAACACTGGAATCGTGGCAGATTATTTTTGTTGCAGGGTCTTTGCAACATTTTGTAGGTGGTCTCGTAAAAGAGAGCAGATATTTAACCCCACCACCACCTCCTTCTCCTTTGCCCTGGTTGTTTACACAGCAGAACCTGGTACCAGTTCCCTCCGATAGTGTGTGCATGGGGGGCCTGGGGGCTTGGCTATCACTCTGCTTTTGCACCAGAGTCACTACGTTGGCTCTGCTCTGGAGTCTGGAGGCTAACAAGAGGGAAAATGTGAGATGACATGATTCAGGCATTTTGATTCAGCCTGGGATGCCCGAAAGATGGCCTCAAACTGTTATTTGCTGCCTTTGACTTGTTCACAGCAGCAGCAGTGAACCAGGGGCACCATCTCAAACTTGCACAACTTGTCCCTCTGAAGCCTATGTGATGCCCTGTGTAAAAAAGTGTGCCCACACAAAAAGGATCTACTGGTCAGAGTCTGTGTATACAGTGAACATCTGTGGATTTTCTATTTGCATGGGTTGGAGAACCATATCTATGTATCTTTTACTATGTACAGGTACGTACAGATGTCAATTGGGAATGTTTTATTTTCCTTGACTCTGGTTATTTTGCCATATTTTCAGGAGATGCATGAAGCACTTGTGATCTCCAAAGCTTCTTGATGTCTGAAGGGCTTTACCACTCCCTCAAAAAAATCCCACAACACGATTCTGTGTCATATGGCACAGTTGCAGCTCCACAGGCTTTCAGATGGGCCTGTGTCTCATGCTCCTGGCCAAATTTCTCCGCTTCAGCACATCTGGGCTGATTCGTGATTAGATCATTTTGTGGATGGCACATTCTCAGAGGAAAACCCGGGAGCTGGAGGAAATGGTGTGAGCTGCTTTTTATGCTCAGCTTGTAGCTCTGACGGGAGCTGATGCTCTTCGCAACCTGCCCTAGAGGGCTATTTCTGCAGCAGGAATACATTTATGAAAAGCTGTTAGAGTGTGGCCCAAAGCGATGAGCAGAGCAAGGCTGGATATGTCTCCTGGGGAGGGCTTGCACAGCTGTAGCTGGGAGCTGGGTACATTGCCCCCAGAAAGGTCAAACAGGATTTACCATAGATGTCTTATTGACATTGCTGTCTTAGAAAATCTTTTTGAACATGTCTATATGACTGACAGGCAGAGCTAAGTCACATAGGCTGCAGACTTAGAAAGTCTGATATTACTTTAATTCTTTCGTTTTCTGGTTGTTTGGGTTTTTTGGGTTTTTTTTTTTGGTTTTTTTTTTTTTTTTAAACTTAAAATGAATTAGTCCTTACTGCACTGGGTGGATTGAAATGAAAGACAGGCTGGGTGAATTTAAATGAAAGATGCTGTTGAAATACTCTACGTTTCCCAGTAACGATATTTGCAAGCTGTGCTGACAATATTCCATACTTCTGACAAAACACAGACAGTTATAAAAAGCCATTTCTCCAGAGCCCTCTGTGGTTAAGTACCTGAATTCTGGAGTACAAGCTGACAATAGTATGTGGCTGGGATACAACTTAGCATATCATCTAATGTACTCTTAATTCGTGCTTTAAATTCACAGTGCACACTGAAGAGTATGCAGCCAGCTCTTTACACTGGTGTGCCCAATGTTAGCCAAGCCTACTCTCTCTTTTTCTGGATTGGTTTCTCAGACCAGTTTTTTCTGATTTGTTGGTGTTTTGTTCTTCCTTTTTGCCATCTATAGCCACTCCATTTGGTTTTCCCATGTGTGGGAAAAACATTGACTTTCAGCACAAGAAGCCGCTCTGCGGGGAATGGTGCCGAACGCACCATATGGTGCAGGCGAAACATCTGTGAATCTCTGACTCTGCAGTTCTGCTTCACGGGCCCTGGGTGCATTTCACATGTGTGCTAAGGAGAAATTAATATGACACAAGTACTTTTCAGGAGCCTTGATGTATGAGAAACAGAATGAATTTGCTAGAAGAGACTGTAAAAAATCAGAACGCTACATTGTGTTAAACCAACTTCCCTAATGGAACAGTCTTGCCCATATTTGCTCCCTTTCCTGTTAAATTGCAGTATCTATTTTCTATTGCCATCATGCAGTGCTGAAAATAAATCTCGTGGTGAACAGAGATGGCTCATCTTACAACTTGTAGAAAGGTTAATTAAATGTGCGTGGTGCTGGCACTTGTTCACGGCAGTCTGAACCCAGGGATGACAGATTGCCGGGGGCGTGTGAGCAGCGTCCTCCCTCACCCTCACACAACCCACACGCCAGAGAGCTGCACAGGGCACTGCATCCAGAGAATGTGTCTGCTTGGCAATAATTCTGCTTGGCTTCTAGAGCTGAAGTTATTCATATATGCAGGGACTTTCTGGAAAAGGAAGTTCAGTGCCTGCATGTTTCAGACAATGATTTTGTGGCAGTTTTCCAGTTTTTCAGAAGGCTCATAGGTCTGCTTACAAGTGCCTTTTTTTTCTTTTGGACTTGTCATGAAGACCTTTTGCTTGCAATTGTCTCACTGTTCTGCAGTGGTAATGATGTGGCTGAGCACTCAAATGGAGGCTGATGAACACTTTGAGCACATTGTCTTGTCTTGGTTTTGCCCACATAGCGGGGCACAGCTCCGTGTTCAGAGCCACTGGTAACATCGAGCACCCAGACACTGACGGACAGGCAATGCTCAGGATGCCTTAGCATTAAAAGCACTTCACAGGGACTGCTGAGACTCAAATGCAGCTGATGGCTCTGCAGAAATTCCAGTAATATCTTGCTAAAAAGTACAACCATAATATTTAACTGTGAGAATAGCAAATACAGGAGCAGAAAAAGTAATTGCTGCTACTTAGGACTGTAGTCCAGTGTCTGAAGTGCCTTGCTGAGCCTCCTGCATTTGTGGCTTCCTTGCCCCTTCTTTATTGCTCTGCTTAGCCCTGTTAAATGGAATGTGGGAATGTATTGGGATCATTAAGGAGATTTAGGAGAAAATCCTAGTCAAGTCTGTGAGAAAAACTCTGTTAAGTGGCACCAGCCAAAGGCCCCATTCCCACACATACTTATGCACTTGAGCAACTGCACCCACAGGAATAATCACCCTGGAGCTCGGTAGGATCAAGGGCAGATTCCTGTGTCACCATCATCATCAGTGGGCATCTCAGTATGAGCGTTGTTGCATGGCTTTTCCTAGTGTATCTCCCACAGTGAGCTGAAATGCTGTCCCAGGGTCTTTGATCAGGACACACTTCAGTGGGATTTGAATGTTGCATGGGCCTTGACCTGCAGAGAGAGGAATTTTACCCTTCCATAAATATTCTGTGCCATGGCAGGTCCTGCTCTCTGGGACTGGCTGGAGCTTGGGAAAAACTATCCAGCCACATAATTTCTAATGTGGGTATGTGGGGTTTGCTCACGCCTGGCTTGCTGGTGCACACAGGCCACCCTGCGCGTACACTCTCCAGTAATTTCCAGAGAGGCAGCAAATCAAAAAAGTGCTGCATGTGTTTCCTGAGCTCCCATCCAGGGCTGTTGCATCCACTGGTCCAGCCTCAAAGGGCAAGCAGAAATGGTGCCAGGAGTGAGGATGGTTGTAGGGTCCCTGAATACCTGCTGCACGTGATGAGGCTGAGACCATGGACTGTTTTAGCAGAATTCATGATGTGATGATTTCCAAGCCCTCACAATGTTAATGTGAGAGGCACCAAGTCACTGCCCTCCTGGGCACTGCTCTGGCATGTGCAGCATGAGCTACTGTGCAGCTGGCATGAGCCTTCCTCTCCCCTGGAGAAGAGGCTGAGCTGTGTATCAAGGATGCTGACAGTGCAGGGCTGTAGATGTGCCAGAGTACAGTTTGTATTTTCTGGAGTGGGGATGCAGAGTGTGTTTACCTTGACTTAATGATGAGCACATTTAGAAGTTTCCATCACGGAAGACTGAGGAGACTGATAAAACCAAGGTCTGGTTCCTCCCAGACTGTAACACAAATGTTTCCTTTGGCATTCTCTTTTATTGGCTCTGTTCATGGTGGTCTCTGAGGAGCCCATCAGAGGCCTTTGTGCTTGTTGAGTTCAGAGCATGGTTTCTACAGACAATTGCCTGCAGCTCGCAAAGATAGATTTGCCAAACCACATATAATAAATCAAAACACAATTTCCAAGTGCTAGAACAGACAAAAGTTATGTCTTATTGTAATGCACTCTTTCCAGGACAATTTCTCAGCCTTTCTTTTTCAGGAAAATTTAATGAGAGGCAAGAAAACAGGTGGGTAGTAGAAAAACGAGATGGCCCAGGTAGGTATCTCATTGACTTTACCTGGTTACTCTGAAAAGCAATCATTTTACAATTGTCAGAGTTCCAGTCTTTAGGAGCTGCTTCATATTCCCATATGCTAGGAGCTCGCACAAGCAGCCAAGGAAGTTCAGTTACAATTCTCCATCACCCTTCAGAAGTAAACTTCCTTCAGAAACAGCTGTCTTCTCTCTAGATACAAACAATCCTCCAAAAACCTAAAAAATAAGGATGTACATAGTTTCTGTACGGTTATAATAATAGATTTTCCTACCTCCTAGATACTTACAGGTTCGTTTTTTTATATAATAACAAAACTTCTCATACTCAGCAAATTGGTTTGGCACCAATTTTTAACATCAGATTTCATTGGATCTGTGTCAGAACATTCTTACTAAAAAGATCTGAAAGCAAGGAAATTGTGGGTGTGATTAAAATAAACCCAAACATAAAAGCTGGGCCTGCTTGAAGATCCTAGCACAAGCCTCTGTTTCTTACTTTCAGTTCTCTTTTTCAACTGAAACTCACCTGAGTTTCTGCTTCTATCAGAGATTTCAACAAGATGCTTCCTGGCAGCTTTTGCCTGTCACTGCCTGGAACTCTCTGTGAGGTTAATATTTTCAACAGTGGATGCAAATGTATACCATCCTGTAGGATTCACTCTCAAAGCTTTATTGTGTGGGATCTTTCTGACAGCTCTACAGCCAGACTTTTTGCTTGCATCTCACAGTTGTCCCTTTCCAGAGAAAAGGCTTCTAGACATCCATGTGACACATCCAGTTATGATCCACAAAGCACAGCTCTGGCAGCTGATTTGTAGAGGAATGCATGTGAACCAGAAGTTGCCCTGAAATCCTTTGGAGAGTGGGCTTATCTGGTTACCATCTTTCATTAGATAAATGTTAATAGGGTGAGATTTGCTCTCCTCTCCCCCTGTCATTAAGGGCAAGGTTTGTAATGCAGACCTGAATCTTTAATTCAGGGAGAACTCCCAGTTAAACCCATGTCACCACTGCCTGTCAGGAGCATCCCTTCAGCTTGGATCCTCAGGAAACATCATCACCTGAATTTTGCAGCTTGCATTTCCCTGTCTCAAGCGCTGCTGCAATATCATCCTTTCACTTGGGAGGCCCACACAGGTATCAAAGTCAAGTACACATGCGGGGGAGGAATATTCCTCCCTTATTTTCCAAAGTGGTTTTCGGGGATTCTCACACTCCTGGTGGGAATGAAGCATACAGCTAACTCCCTTTAACATTAGAGTTTTAACTTATCCTTTAGCTAAAGCTTAATTAGTTATTGTGGAATCCATGCAAATTACATACCAAATACATTACTCATGCCTGTCAGTTTTCTGCAATCTTTAAAACATTTAGTATTTTTGAAGATGGCAAATCACAGAATATAATCATGAAATGGTTTGTGATGGAAGGGCCCTAAAAGATCATCTAACCCCTCTGCCATGGGCAGGGACACCTTCCACTAGACCCAGGTTGCTCGATGTCCCATTCAACATGGCTTTGTTCGCTGCCAGGGAAGGGATATCCACAGCGGGATATCCCTGGGCAACCTGTTCTAGTGCTTCAATACTCTCGCAGTAAAGAGTTTTTTTTTCTGTATATCTAACCTGAATTTCCACTCTTTCAGTTTGAACCCATTACTCCTTGTCCTCCACTACAGTTCCTGATGAAATGTCCTGCTGGGGCTATGCTAATACACTTAGCACCTGCAAATGGGTCCATAAAAAGAGACAAGTTCCCATTCACTGAAGTGAGAGAGAGAAGGATGCACTGGGGTCACTGTACCTGCATCCTCCTCCACAACACACCTTCAGGCATATTCCTCTCCAGGGCTCTGGTGTGACTAATTGCAAATGGCAGAGGAGGTGTGGGATAGTTTCTGAAGGTGGAGCGAGTACTGAAGCATTTCCATCTGAAAGTGCCCTCCTTTGTTCAGAATTTGCAACTAAGTCGGGGGAGGGGGGAAGCAAGTTTTTGAATGATGCAGTGAAAAGCACTAAAGATAACCTGGGCTGTGATCTCCGTCTCAGACAAGCGTTAGTGTGCAAAGAAAGCAAGGAGAGAGAAAGGCTTAGCAGCCCAGCAGAGCTGTCAGAAACTGGTCCTCCGGTCTGTCCCTCTCCTTTTCTAGCTGAGGGAAACTGAGAGGGGATTTCCAGATCCCTTCTAATAGCCCTGTTGGGAAATCTCTGCCTCTCCCAGGCTTATTGTGTTTCTTTCCCCTTCTCTCTCGACACTTTTTCCCCACCACCAGAGTATCCAACATCTTCCATTTAAAATAATTAACTATAATGAGGTCCCTGGTGAACTTCATAGAATGACGGTAATTTCTGCCTTTTCCAAGGGAAATTCTGCCTTTGACTGGATAGTCTGCCTCCCCATAGGGATGATGAGACCCTCCTAGTATCCTTGAAACCATTGACCATGGGCGAGGCTGATCTAAATTCCTTTAATAGCCTGTGAGCTGGGCATACAGCACGGGGGATGCAAACCAGGAAATATTCCCTCTGCCCAAAACCCGATGTCTTTCTCTTTATTACTTTCAAAAAGCCACGATTTCTGGAATTGGACACAGGAACACCCGGTTTCAAAGGACACCCTTTTCAAAAGACACAAGAACACCCAGTTTTGGCAGAATAGCCTGAAACAATAAAGTCACAAGGCTCAGCCTCTCTTCTTTCCCCCTTCACTCTCTGAAAAGGAAGACAAGGCAGGAGCTGGAGAAGAGCCCCACATTTGGGGTTTATGGGGCTCTCAGGTCCCAGACAACACCAGTGCAGACACCTGACAGGGAATGCCCTCGTTGGCATGGGATACTCATGCCCTGAGTATGCAGGGTCTCTAGTTGTGCATTGTGCCCCCTGAGGTCCTGTTACTACTCCTTCCCCAAGGGCACAAGGGGAGGAGGAGGAGAGTTGGGGGTCTTGGTTGTGCAGTCCTTTTCCAGATTTTCCTCTGGGATGTAAAAGGGGCAGTTTCCCTCTGTCTCCCCCACCCCTGCTCTCAGCCAGCTCCAGGTCTAACCCAGAGTTGTGGGGTGGCCGACGTGGTCTATGTACCTCAAAGTTCCAGGGTAATCCTCGCAGCCCTTGGTCCCTGTGACAGGCCTCCTCTCCATTCCTAATTGCTAGCATCTGTCAGACAACCATTTCAACCACATGCAACATCCAAGGTGGGGATCTTTAGGCTTTCCACAAGAAACCACTTTCTTTCAGGATGGGATTATGCACTTCCTTGAGCCATAAGAATATGCAGATGTCAGAGGGCCAGGCAGCCCTGCTACTCACCAGGGCAAGGGTAAATTACCCTCTTATTTATTGATTACATGAGGTGGGTGTCTGTGTTTCCACTTCCTCCTTGTGTTCACACACGAGATGCACAGGCAGCAGAAGCAGGAATTTTGCCCACTAGGCTTCTGCTCTAGAAAAGTGACCATTTTCTGAGCTGAAGGCAGATGCAAACCTCTGCCTCCAGATATTAAACCAGAAACTCCCACTCTTACTGCTGCTTTTTGCAGTGCTGGTACAGCAACTAGTGTCTGGTGTCTGTAGTGACAGAACTTACCGTGCTGGGTAATTCTGTAGCCCTTCACCTGTGCCTCCAGAGGCCCTTAATCATGGAAAGGCAGTGTTGCTGCTGCCTCTGTAGGCAGGGGCAAGCAGGCACAGAGGAATGGGCAGCTGCCCATAGTGAAGGCAGGAACAGGATTCCCTTGCCCTGACTTTGTCTGGGGTGGACTCCCCTTCCCCCTCACCTCTGTCAAGCCATCAGACTGGGATGTCCTCTGTTACCTTCCCAGTACTGCTTTCCTTCTCCAGCAGCTTGCAGTGCTCCATGGGCAGCCAGAGGGTTGTGAAAGGGAGAGATACTTCACTTCACCTGGGGTTCAGGACTTCAGCATTTCCATTTGTTCCAGATATGAATGAGAGGCAAAAAGAACCAACCAAAAAATCCCCACAGTTCTCCATGGAAGATACCAAAAAAGATTTTAGTTTGACTGAAGTGCTTTGTGTCAATTTTTGCTTTTTAGTTAATAGCATGTTACAGTAGAGATAACAACCCTTAAAAAGCAGTCACATTAAAAGGCTGTTCCTGAGAAATCAAAACATTTAACTCTGTGACAAAACTGAAAACCTCCACTTCCCTGCTTTCAATCTTCCTCACTGCTCCCATTTTTCACAAAACAGTGTTGACATGACTGGCTCTGACTGCATATTCATAAAATTAAAGAGTAAGATTTAAAGGCTCATGTGATGTGATGGCTTGGATAGCTGATCTGGGTTAAAAATCTGCCCCACCTGACTCCTTCTGTCTCTCAAAGACTTCCCACCTTTGTATTTGTGTCTGTATCCATATCCATACCTGTATCCATACCTGTACCCTGGCTGGACACTGGATTACTCTGTGGTAAGGCTGCTTTTTCCCATGCCTAACCAGGGGAGTCCACATCAGGACATACAATACCTGAGCTAATGCTGAGCAGAAGACAAGCTTGTAAAAGAAAGTGGAAAATTTTCTAATTTATCTAGGGCTGATAGCTAATCTACATTTGCAATTCTCTCCTCTCCTAAGCAGGTTGTGGCACTGGATAAAAGGGATGTGGATAACATGTTGGTGCCAGCCATGTAATTAAGGAACTTTTTAAATGAGAAATGGTCAGATCAGACTTTGAAAGGTAAATCTTTACCTCCCACTCCTGGTGGGATTTATGCTGTTAGCTGCCATTGGCTCCTTTGTAAAGTTCACTAAAAATTTTTGTTGTGTCAAAACCCTAAACTCTGGGTGTGCACAGTTTGTACCAGGTTTTCTCCACTCCTAAATGTTGTAAGATGATGGACTTGTCAGTCGTTTTCACAGGGCTTCTCTGCAAAGAGCTGTGGAGGGTCTGGGGCCTCTGTCCAGAAGGATGTTCTGGGCTATCCTAAGCACAGAAATATTGCAAGGCTTCAAAAACTGTGGGAAATAGACTCTCGCTAGACTTTAATCTTCCCTCAACATATGGCTGATGTGTCCACCATTGCCCAGGCCTTTCCTTCTGAAAGGATTATTTTATCACAGAGCTCTTTTCCTCATTAAATTAAAAAATAAAACCAAACTAACCAAGACCATAGTTTATTTTGTTTCATGCTATGGATTTATTTTAAATGTATTAGATTTCCTTTAAAAAAAATGCAATAACTGATAACGAGTGCATATGGATCCTTTCAGTTTAATGCTTTGTTTACACTGAGCACTGGTTTGCTGCAAAATGTGTGTTTTAAATTACTCTGCTTTTTTTTTTTTTAAACAAAATATTAACCTCTTTGAGCATGTGTGAGAAAGAGAAGGAGAAAGGGAGATGAGAGGGAGCTGGATGATGAGGACCATGTTGTGTGCTGCATTGTTGGGGGATGCCTCTTCCCCTCCTGCTCCTGTGTCATTCCCACTGCTTCTCTCCACCACCCGCAATATAAGAGTCTGAGTTTGTAGCAATGTAATATAAGGTTTGTGACACAAAACACGAAGGGAGACAGCAAAGAACCTCCTTTTTTTGTCCAGCCCAGAGGGGCTGGTGGGGTGTAAGTGGCCTTTGGTGCCAGTGCCCAGCTGTGCAAGGGTACCGCTGCACAGTACCCCATCCCTGCTGGTGAGCTGAAGGATGGTGGTGTCACCATGCAGAAGGAGGCATGTGGGCTACAGCATGTTCAGCTAGGGGAGGTCCTTGTGGTCCCTCATTCTGATCCAGGATTATCCCAGCTGTAGTAAGGACCCTTTCTCCTGTGGAGGAGCTCAATTCAGAAGACCACCAGGACAAGTTAAAATCACCACTGCTGTCCTGTGCCCTTGGGCTGGTTTTGCCATGAGCCCCCATTGCTTCTCCTCCCACAGAGCCCCATGGCCCCAAGGTGCCTGGGCTTGGAGGCTCAGATTTGCAGTGGCTGGAGCAAATGTCCGTACAGTGTTGAAGCACCATGCATGAGGGTGTGATGCTCCACCTAGACAATTATTTGTCACCAATTTGCCACTCCTGCTATGAAGTCTTGTCCACATCTGCAAAGCAAACAGGTGAAAAGGTGTGTTCCCCCTTGGGGCAGCAGCAGGGTAAGGAGTAGAGGCAGTGCTGTGAGTCGAAGCCCAGGAATAGTTTACAGGGATTGCCAGACCATGTTGAACTAAGTCTCCATCAGGAGGAAAATCCAAATTTCTCCTACACTTACAGTAATGTGCGTGCTTGGTTAGGACCCTTTCTGAGCCAAAGCCTGCCTGCAGCAGCCTGTCACATTGAGGAAGAGCTATTCCTGGGCTTCCCTTAAGCACATGACAGTAATACAAAGCCCCAAAATGACTTTACAAATCACACTCAGTTTTTTGGCTCAAGCTGATTCAACTTCTAAAGCAGGCAAATCCACAAAATTTCTAAATCTCCTCAGTGTGTTTCTAAACACAGACCCGACGTTACACGGTGCTTCCTGTCTGCTGGACACATACCCCGGTATTAACTGAGTGCTAATATCGCAAATTGAATCCCCTGGAATATCTCCAGACTGCCTAGAAAACATGACCCAGACTTGAATTAAATCCTTTGTAACCAGAAACAAGGCTTCTTGCAAGCACAAATCATGTGGGTTTTAGTACCTTCCAAAATGAATCTCAGCTCTAGGCTGGAGCTGGCCTCACACATCATTCCCAGTCCACAGCTTAAATTTCTCTGGTTGTCACTGCCTCTCCACTTGGTTGCAAATTCATCCCTATAAAAGTGTATGTTGTCCATCTGTGGAAACTCTCATGAAGATAAATGACTTGAAGGGAAGGACAGGAGCAGCACAGAGCCCACGTGTACAGGTCTGGGCAGACCTTGATGTAAAATAGCCCCCTTTTTTTCCTAATGCTGCACACAAACCCTGTCTTAGTCCCATTCTTCTTCTGTTTGTCATGTCTGTGTCAACTTAACTTAGCATCACTGTGTTCTTTGTTATTGTCATAACACCTAATCCCAACTGTGGCTCCATTGTGCCAAGCACAACCTCAGAAGGTTGTCTCTGCCCCAGGGAGCCTCGTTATTCAGATGCAAGACAAGGGACAGCAGACGGCCCTGGGCAGGTGGACATGAGCAAACACTGGCTTGTGGTCTCTGCACACCAGACACGACATTTTCCAGCCCATGGTCTGGTAATGATGGTCTGTTCAAACTTTTCACAGCAGTGGGTGAAAATACACTACACTTCTAGTTTTTAGCAAGAGAAAACACAGGGGAGTGTGCTGGAAGGGAAGGACAGAGCACAGATTTCTGTGTTATTGTTGGAGGTTGACTTTTTCTATCTAGCCCAGTAAGGTTGTGTTGCCCTCATCCCCACCACTGTCCCAGTGTTGCTACTGAAGAGAGAGCCTGTGTGCCTGCTGATGCTCATGTCCTGCAAAGGAGGCAGAGGCCTGAGAAGATATAAAGGTTTTGAAGAGGAAGGAAACTGAGTTATCTCCTTTGCTGGGGCACAGAGCAGAGCTGTGGGAAACAATGGGTCTGCAGCTCCTGGTATTTGGCATCACTTTGTGTTTGGCTTTCCTCTATAGGGTGAGCAAGTTCCCTCTGGTGAGCAGAGAACCAGGACTTTCACTGCTCTCCCTGTGGAATGGCCATGAATAGAAGGCAAGTGTTTAAAAAAAAAAAAAATCTCTCTGAGACTTCAGAAGAAGCCAAACCTTGCCATTCCTTTAAAGTGTCCCCGTAACACTTTCTCTTCCAGCAGACCCTGTGTCACAACAGGGCCATTATGAACACGGTGAGATGCTGTGGCTGGCCAGGGACAAGTGTTCCCAGGCTGTTTTGCGCTACTCAACCAGAGTGTTTCAGGGAAACTCCACTACTTTAATTGCTCAACCACAGAGTTTCAGGGAAGCTCTGCTCCCTTGACAGGGTAAACCCTCCAGATTTGTCAGCATCCAGTGGATTCTGGGATGCTGCCTCTGGCTAATTTTTTAAGCAACATGGGCGTTTTTTTGAAAACTTAGCCACTATTTTTGGGCCTGTGGCAGGAAGAGATGACATTTTTTGCAAATAATTTCTTTTAGAGGCAAATTATAAAGGAAGGTGTTTGTAGCCGTTCAGGGAGTAATTGCAGTTGTCTGCTTCACAAGTCTCTTTCATCCTCTCCATTCCATCCTTCCTAGCACAGTTATCTGATGTCTGTTAGATCAGAGTTTATCAGGTTTTCACCTGGGAAACACTGGTAAGATTTTTTCCATTTCTTCATCTGGAAGAAAAATAGAAGCTTTTAAACCTCAACTGTCCTGTCAAAATGGTTGGTCAATGAGTTGAAAAGCTATTGTCAGCAGATAGTGGCAGATGAACTCACAAAGCCTGATCCTATAAGCCTTGTTTACTCAGGGACACAGGCTAAAAACAGCTGTAGCCTAGAGATCATAGTATTTCCACTCAGGACAAGCCTTTCCTCTAACACTCAAAGTAACATCTCCAACTCCATCTGTAGCAATTAGCTGGCAAGATGTGTTCAAGCAGTTTCCAGGGCAGCTTCAAAGCTGCTGAAGTGGACCCACACTGATAAACGTGTCTCTCACCACCCTGCAGCCTGCCGTGCAAGCAGTGACAGGCATTTGCAGGCCTTTGCTGGGTGGATCTGCCTGGAAGGGCAGGCATATTTTGCAGGGAGATGGAAAAAGAAATGAGCTGGATGACCTGGAAGAGGGGAAGCTTCCTTTGTAAGGGAGGGCCACTACAGGTAAAGAGGTGCTGTGTTCTTGTGTCTCTTAAGAACCAGTATACATTATTATTTAGGATTAAACGTCCCTCTGTCAAATTAAAATGCCTTCTTTTGAAGCTGCATATCATAGAAGAGTGAAGCCACAGACATCTCTGTATAATGTTTTTTTTGTCCATCATTCTCTGAAGCCTATTGAAGCAGAAAACACATTTGCATTACAAAGGATGCAGTGTCTTTGTGTCTCAGTGCAGTGTCTCAAACCTGAGCAACCTTCCTTTCTAATGATGGTCAAGTAAAAACTATGATCCGAACTAATCTGTGGTGTGAGTCCCATTACTTCAAAAGAATTACAGCAAGAATAAGGGCTCCCCACTTTTTAATCTCTTTTTTTCAGGCAGTGCTCTTCCCTTTCATTGCAGCCTGTTGTACCGACTCAGCTACAAAGAAGACAGCAGCAGAGTCCCCAGGGACCCAGTTCTTCTTGTTCCCCTCATGGTGGACATGAGACTTGGCAAGAATATTCTGAATTAAGACAACGTAAAACCTGGAGTGAAAGAAGGGCCAAATCACAGAGTTTCTACTCATCAAGTCCACCTCCAGTATATTGATTTGAAGGCTCAAGCATGTTCATCTCCTGTCCCAGTATTCAAAAACATGACAACTTCAGCCCAGCTCTTTCTAAAGAAAAAGTTTTGAAGGTATCAGCTGTTTTCCAAATGCTTATGCTACCCCTCCAATCTGTCTAAATTGCGGATTTGTAACATGGATTTGTTTCTATGCTTTCACACTCGTCTCTAAGGCCCTGTCCTGCTTGCTCTGGTTCTGCTGATAGGATCTTGCCTCTTTCCCATTAAGAAGTGCTCTCTCATCCCGGCCTCCTGCAGCACAGACCTCGGTGGAAAGCCCTCCCTGCACGGGGAGGACAAAGATACGAGGGTCTGCATTGACGCCACCAAGAGAGTGAGCAATTGAAGTGCTCCTTGCCAGAAAAGAGCTGCTGCAGACGGCTGCTGACTGTGGACCCGGTTTCTGACAGCAGCAGCTGACACACAATGCTCCCATTCAGCTGCTGACAGGTCCTCAGTGCTCACAGGACTCTGGCTTAATTCAGTATGTAATGGATAAATCACATAAAGGCTTTGCTCCTTGCGCTCACCCCAACTGGGAAGCCCAGCACCGGGGAGGCCTGAGCACCCTTTGCCGTGTTTTCAGCCCCAGGATTTGAAGGAGAATATTTCACTGGACACAGTTTGTGACTGCCTTTCCGTGAAACCTTGAGTGTCTTTTCTACTGGCTTTATCAGGTTTCCTTGTTCTCACTTTGAACCTCCACACATTGCTGGGTGCCTCCTGTCACCTGGAGCTTCTGCTGTTGTGCAGTGCAGACCCCTCCCTTCCTGTGGTATCAGTGCTGTTGGTCCTCGGTGGAACCTGAGCATCACTGCTGGCACTGTATGACACAGTGGGCAGCAGGAACAGCCTCTCTCTGCCACTTCAGCCCACGATGTGGATTGCAGCTTAGGGACTTCATTTGGATTTAATGAGGTGGGATTTCTGTTTGGAAGATAAGAGGTGGAAAGGCAGGTCAGACAGTGAAAGTGAGGGATTATGGTTTAGGAAGGCCTAGCATGTGACTCAGAGGGAGAGGATAGTTTGGAGGCAGACAGAATAGAAAGCATTGTAGTGATTGCTAAATGCTTCTTCTTGCTCCCTCCAAAATTTTCTCAGCCAGTTAGATCAGGGGTTCACTAAGAAAATCCCATCGTGTTGCTGTTCCTGTGTTGTAGTTTGACTGACCTCAGCAAGGAAAACCATATTCACACTGTACACTGCATGCAAACCTCTGGCAGGCTCAGAGTAGAAGGGATGTGCAAGCTCCAGCTGAAAGCTGTGTGACATTGTGAGTATGGTGCTTGGCCAAGCCAGCACATTCTGCCCCCCAGCTGGGCTTGTGTAGTGCATGCGATGCTGTGGCTGCTCCATGCAGGCAAGAACCATCCCTGTGCTCTCCATCCCCACTGGGAAAGAAGCCTTTGACAGCAGAAGAGTCAACCTGCAGCTGATGAAGCTGCTCAAAACAGGGCCAATGAGACCAGGTTGCCTAAGGCAATGTCCAGTTAAATTTTGAATAATTATGAAAATGAAGATTGCTCATCTACCCTGGAAGCCCACTCCTGTGCTTAGCCACAAGCATAGTGAAGTTGTTTTTCCTAATATCCAATGACTCATAGAACAATTCAGGTCATGATGACTAATATTATCTTATGACAGGAGGACATCTTTCCTTGATGTGCACGACCTTGTACTTACAGCAATTTTGGCTTAACAGTTGTGTGAGCGTAAGAGGAAAAGTAGAACTCTCAGGACGTGATGCAGGGCTCCCTGAAAAATGCACAAGGGTGGCTCTGACTAAAAACCATGCTCCTAAAGCTCTTAAAAGGCCTAGTAGCTCAAGCTTGGCTGAAGAATTTTGAAACCTCATCAATGAACAAGGCTTAGTTTATGGCTTTAGATAGAAATCAAATAAATGTAGAGTTCTGGCTAAAAAACAAGTTTGGAATTAATGGCTTGTAGGATTTAAAGTTAACTATATCATTGAAATTAATCTGGGAGTCCTTTGGTGGTCCTACATTGTGAAAGCTGCCAGAAACAACTACAAGCTGTGGGATATATTAATGTATTTTTCATAGATGATTATGAGGGATCCAGTTCTGCCTATGAGGTCTCTTCCTAGCAGTCAGTTCAGTATGAGCAATTAGCTCTCTGAGAAATGGTGCGTGCCTGCCCTTGGGATACATCCAGTTTTGGATTTTGTTGCTCTGATGTTATCACCTCAAGTCCTGCCATTTTGTGGTTGTGGGGAGCCCTGGTAATTTGAACAGGCAGCTGGGACAGCTGTCGGTCTACTCTATGCCTGAAACAGTTCATAACACAATCAGGAGAGAAGTGCAACTCCCTGCACAGTATTATTGGTGATGGATATGAGCTGTAGGGATAAGGAGAGAGGGCTGCGCACTTTGGAGAGGCAAAGGCAGAACAGGGCAGAACCCTGTGGTCAGGCCCATCCCGTGGCACTACAGCCATGCCCCAGCGAGGTGGGACTCGGCCGAGTGATTCCTCACAATGCACGAGAGCCGACAGCTCCACATCAGACACTTCAGCCCAGTGGGTCCTGGGTGAAGGTCTGCCTTAGGCTTTGCAATCACCATCTTTTCCCGTGGGATTGTGATTTTGATTTCATTTGATCCTCTCACCATTCCACCAGGAACCAAAGAAAACCTTGTAACTGGTTCCCA
This sequence comes from Climacteris rufus, assembly GCA_013398175.1. Classification (NCBI taxonomy): domain Eukaryota; kingdom Metazoa; phylum Chordata; class Aves; order Passeriformes; family Climacteridae; genus Climacteris; species Climacteris rufus. Next base: position 1,551,927 of record VZRZ01008641.1, read on the forward strand.
GAGCTGTGGACAAGCCCGTATCAGAAGCTGCTCTGCTTTTTTTGATAGGGTGAAGATTTCCATATTCTCCTGCTCAGTGAAAAACCCTGCAGGTCTGGAAATTAATTCCCTACAATCTCTGCCAACCATGCCAAACCCCTAACATTTCAGCAGTTAAATCAGATCCTACCCCACCCTGCCCTGCCCAAGAAATCATTAAGTCGGGATATGCTTCTGGAAAGCCCTCTCCACCAGCATAGCCAGAGTAACTTCCCCAGTGCTGCCATGGGTCTTTTTTTCTGCTGAGCCTCATAACTGAGATACTGCTTAGTGGCACAGGTCACCCTGGCTCTCTGTGCCGCACTGTTGCACAATTCATGTGTAAATGCCAAGTTTTAGCAGATCCCAGCCGTGGCCCTGGCCCTCATGCCACAAAAAAGCATGAGCAGGCTGCTGTGGGACATTGGGGAGGGAACAATAGCTGCTGCATATGGGACAGGTCAATGGGCTGCCATATGCCAGCTCCCTCAGCGCTTTGCTGCTTAATCCCCACTTTCAATATCATTATCAGGGTGCTGGATGCTCACTGCCTCTGCAGAAAGGCAGTTTATACTCTGCCTTTTAATGTGTTCTTGGTTTTAAGTCTAAGAGTGCTTCTGCTTTGTTGTATCCTTATTAAGATGGAGGACAGATTAACAGGGAAAGGTTAGCTCTCTGACAGCCGAATGAGTCCACAGCCAGCCTGGGAAAAGCATGAAATTCATCTTTTAGCAAAAGGTTTCAGTCATGAAGTTTAGTTTGTGGCATTCACCCTGTGAAGCAGCAGGGCTCTTGGGCAGGAGTACAGAAAGGGCTTTGTTCATGCTTCCTTGGCTTGATTTATATCATGAAGGGGTTCTTGCACCACATAATATTTCATCTGTGCGTGAGGTTGTGGTACCAATGGAGCATGAAATTCCCCAGTGATCAGAAATGAAGTCTCCACTCAGCAGCTCCTTATTCTCCATCCTTCCCAGTATCTTATTCCGCATCCATGTCCAGCAGCACAGAGTGTCTGGTATCCCCCAGCTGGCAAAGTAGGCAGGGGGTGCTTGCACAGACCCCGATGGCTCCTCATGCTTCACCCAGCATGACACAGGACAGCATATGTCTTTCTGGTTATAAATGAACAATGAGGCTAACCAGCTCTCCTTTGGACAGCAGGCTGTGCTTGCAGCAGGATTTCAGGACACCTATGCAAAGGGGGACACTGATAGGGGCATCTTGATCCCAGAAGGTAATCTTGATCCCAAACCACTCAGGATGGGGATATCTTGAATAGGATGGCCTGCCTGGCAGCAGCTGCACAGGACAATGGACTTGCCGTGGGAGCACAGAGGGAACCTGTAGGGAGGAGAGCTGGCAGCCCACAGGGCAGCACTGGCTCAGGTGGGAAGTAACAGTGCTCTGGGGGTATTTTCTGCTCTGGCACAACACCTGCATTGGCAGGGCTGGAGGGTTTCCCCAGCACCACAACTGGCACAGCAGAGCAGTGGGTTCCTCCTGGATTTCTCCTGCTGATTGATCCCAGAATGTCCTGCAGCCCTCCTTGCCATTCCTGTCACCACCATTCCCTGCGGCAGGGGAAGGCAGGTTCCTTCTCTTGTCCCTCCTGACAGCTCCCATTCCTCTCCACAGCACCATGTTTCTCCCAAGCTCTCCCAGGACCTCTCTGGCAATTCTCCCATCTTCTCCAGTGCAAGGTGCTACAGTCCTGCATTGTTCCAGCACTCCCAGCTGCTTTCGCACAGACAGTTGTGCTGTGGACGTTTTGGGGTTAGTTTTGTTGTCCCCAATTTTGGCCCCAGACTTGAACAGAGGTGGTGCTGCTTGTTCATCTTCTTTCCTTCTGTACAAAAAAGCAGACAGGGGTAGGGATCTAATGCAATTAAACTATCCAAACCTTTAACTCTGAAGACCACTTGGAGAATACAGCTGAGGCTACTGGTTCATATATCCCCACTGAAGATGCTTATGTTGGTGGGCCTGAAAAATGCTTTGTCAGGTTAGATTACTCCTCAGGGAGGTATAACAAAAAGGCAGAAAGACTGGCAGCCCTTTTCTGACAGCAAGGCTCCAAACAAGAAGTCTGCAGTAGATTAATTAGTAGGTGATGGCTGGGAATCTGATGAGCTGTTGCTTAAAATTACAGCCTTCCTCTCTGCTTATGGGACAGCTGAGCAACACTTTCCAAAATCTGAGTGTGCCTGGGTGTCTTAAATTATGAAACAGATTTTATGTTAGAGAATGAGGCTCTACTATAATGCTGGATGGATATTTCATTTCAGACATAAGCACTGCACACATAGAGCTACAGGTCCTCCCAAACTTAGTAGTGATGGTCTGCAGCCAAATACTACAGTTGTCAGAACCTGAGGCACTCAGACTTGACCAGGGAGAGAGAGATTTGCACTGCAGGCTTAAAATAGGTTTTGAACTGAAATTTTGCTTTAGTCCACCTCTAATCCTAAATAATCCTTAATATCTTCTTTTTCTCCCTTAACATATGAATTGATATCACTGGTCAATGGAGCAATAAACCTGGAAACGGAGAGTCCCAGTATTACGTATGGACATGCCTAACATCACACTATGCTTGACAATAAAGTTGTATAAGCAAAGCTGAAATGGTTTCTGGTAGCATCAGATGCCCTGGTACAACCTGACTCATCTGATTTTTCATTCTCTTTTGTTCCAAATTTTGTTAGACCACAAAAAATTTAACCACAGAAAATCTCATTAAAGATCACAGTCATTCTCTCTTCCTTCTGTTGGTTTGTTCTCTGTATGACTGCAGCTGCTGCCCCTGACTGTAAGCTGGGAATGCTCCCCATCACACAGAACTTGCACACTGCATTTGGGACGACAGAAAACAGTGAAATACCCACAGTGCCATCATTACAGGAATCACAAGGCTCCTGTTGCTTACCCGTGGCTATGGTACAGTCACATTTCTAAAATGCTGCCTTTTGATGTCTTCATAATGATCATCAGACCTCATATGGCCCTCAAGAGAGCTGCTCTTAGGTTGCTCTTTCCCAGCAGGAATTTTTGTCTGCCATTAGGAGCTAAGGCACAGGAAAGGCAGCTCAACAGCCAAACACTAGAGGCAGTGAGGATGCTTGTACCACTGCTGGGTGGTTTCTTTATTCCTGGGCAAAATTCCCCCAGGGCCATAGGGGTTGTGCCAGGGACCGTGTGAGCACAAGGCTTTTAGCCCAGGGTCTTGTCCAGGCTGCACTCTCTGTGCTGAGGGGTTCCAGCAGTGCTGTGAGGGTCACAGAAAGGTGAAATTTCCTCTCCTCAGTCAGATTTTTCTACAACTGTTGCCTTCTGAGGTACATATCTCATGTGCTTGGTTGAGGCCCAGGTGAAAAAAAAAGTTTAATAAAATCCATTCCAACTCTGCTTTTTTTCTTTAATGCAAAATCAGCACCTGTGTGCTCCAACAATGAGGTCTAGCAGAGATGAGAGGAGGGGAGGGGAGAGGAAGATTACTACCACTTGTCAGGAAAGGACCTATTACAGCTTGAGTGCAAAGGGTGGCTGTTTCTATAGGAACCTTCCTATCAGTTTCTTAAGCTTGTATGATAAAAATCTCTAGGCTTACCTAGGGATCGACACAGAGAATTCCTTAAGCAGTCAGGGCAATGTCATGTGTATTCTAGTGTTTATCTTCTGTGAATAAAAACTGTCATTAAATGACTTTGGAAAGTGAGTATAGTGCACAGCAGCTACAGCATTGGCCTTTTAAACATTTAATTAAAAACTTACATGCCTGCTTATTCTGATACCTATTACTTATTAAAATAAAAAATATCCAGGTGAGTCAGTGACAGAAAAGTCACTGTGGGGTGATGTAAGAGAAGAGTGAAAGGCCTATTGTGTTCTCTTAGGTGGAAAAGACAAGCTCAGAGATGTCGAGTGACTGATTAGGACTAGTCTGCCCCCTGTGAGCTTAATCCACCTGGCACAGTCACTGGCAAAACTCATCAATGGATGTTTGTCCATTGGCTAGAGAAGTATTTTGACAGATTTTGTTAAATTTTAGCCTCAAATAATGTGAGACGAAAGGCACAAGGATGCTTTTAGCCATGAAAATTACATCTGTACTAAGATAGCTAGAGGTTTCTTGTTTCATAATCAGAAATCTTATTTTATTAGTAAATGAAGACTGTCAACTACTTTCCTCTTTTTTTAGCTCCCACATAAATACTTCTATTCATATATATTCTTTCTATTTTCCTAATTGGTTGCTGCCTTAATATTTTATTGCTTTGTTTTCTTCAATTTATTAAATTTACAAATAAACTTATTATAAAGAAGACTTACATGATGCTATTTTTAGTACCATTAGAAAAAAACTCCAAACCATATGAAAAGTGTGTGCTGCAAGCAATCAGAGTGATCATCCTTCAACAGAAACTGTCTTCTCCTTTTGTGTTTGTAGATCTGGCTGTCTAAATTCATGGGTCAGACTATGGTTTTGCTTGTTTCTACTGGAAGGATTGGCAAGGCTGGAGCCAGGTTCCTGCTGTTTCTCTTGATTAGAAAAAAGAGTTTGGTGTTATTGGGCCATCCTGGAAGAGCAGGACAACATGGATGGCTCTTTCTGAAGAGATTTTAATTTTAGTGCAAATTTGAAATTTCTGCATCTAAAGGGAGTTTGTGAAGCACCAGGGGGGTGTTCAAGCGTGGAAGGGAGAGACCACTGCAGCTGCCCACCCAGTGCCAAAGGAAGTACCTGTAGGAAGGCCTTTTCCAAGTGTCTTCACAGTCAGTGCCATTTTCAGTGGTGGATGGAAAGGAATATTCACTCTATCTTTTGACAGCATAAGGGAGAAATACTACAGAAGGTTTCCTTTAATTTGTATCTGGTTAATTCACCCCAAACCAAGAGGTTAGCCCAGATGAGAACTCCATAAATCATTATCTTTTTATCATAGATTTACAAGGAGCTGTGAGTAAATCCTCTAAAAATATTAGCAACCTGATGCCAGATCCTGGGAAAGATTGGTCCTGGAAGAAAAACCTACATGGCACTTCTTTGGTCTCAGCTTGCATGCCTGCATTGGTTTGTGTGAAGACTCATTTTCCAGGAAAAACTCAGCAAATCTGTGGGTTTGCATCCAAGGCCTGCAAAATGAGCAGCGTGCCTTTCTAATAGAATAAGGCGAGCTTCCATTTTTCCTTGACAACTGTCAAGCAAAAGTTCTTCTTTGTTGTTGGTTTGAATCAGAAACTGCAAGTGACAAGTAAGAAAGTCACTACTGATATGACCCACTTTCGAAGTAAGGGAAATTCCAACGAGAAGCCTTGGAAATGAAGACAAGCAAGACTTGCAGAGCATTGCAGACCTCAGAGCAAGGGTAAAATGATGACAAATTTAGTTAATAATGTTCTTCCTCTATTAATCTACTATGACAGAGAATACCTTTGTGAGCTGAATGAAATGTCTCAAAACAAAAGTAAAACAAAAGTGAATGAAAAGATCCCCTCTTCATTAAGAAATTTCATAGAAAACATTACCATAAAAAAATTGAGAAGAAAATGTCACTATCTGTAACATTACTTCAGACATTTGTTTGTTCTTTTCAAATAGGAAATACTACTAATACTAATTGAGGGACAACCAAAAAGCAATATTGAACCAGTATATTTTTAAATGAATGATACTATTTTAAAATTAATGATACTATTTTTAAATGAATGATACTATTTTCTTTTTAAGTGGACCTTCATTCATTTTGGAGGTGGAACAATGGAGCAGCTTGCCAGATACATTTCTGGGTGATTGGAATGACAGAATCAAACATCAATAGTAATGCTCAGGCTAAGGCACTTTACTTCATGCCTTATTTGTATGAGATGGCAGAAGCCACATTACTACATGCTGTTCTATAAGCTGGGAAATCAGGAGGCATTATTTGCAGGTTTTCTCATGCTCCCAGCTGGAGGGTGGTTTTGCATGCCCATGGCAGAGTGCCAGCTTGTTGTCAGTGAGACCTATTAGATCATTATCCAGCATCATAGCATATCACAGAGCCATGCAGTGCTCCTAAAGTGATGAAATCCTGGTTCCCTGGTGAATTTTAGAGAAATGTTTATAGTGGCACTTGTTAAACTTAAATGTCTATTAATGGTCCTACTAAAATCCCTCTATTTTGTGGAAAGCACACTGTATTCAATGATTTAAACTCTTTCTGGGAAGAAAGGTGGTATGTGGGAGAAGTCTGAATGTTTGTAATTGTTGATTTCTGTATTTCTAAATAAAATGCTTTCGATTTTTCTTTTTTTTTTTTTCTTTTTCCCCCAAAAGAAGTGAGCACAGGAAAAGCCATAAGGATTAATTTTTAGTATGTGCTTTATGTTCTTTTAAAAATCCTTTTGGGAAAGCATTTCCATGGCCTGTAATCTAATGAATTTATTTATATATAATCACAATAAATAATCACAAATGACTGGGAAAACAAGTCTTACTCAGATTTTGCTTGAGTGGAGGAGGGTTTCAAAAAGGTGTTGCAATACCCTGCCAGTGCCCATTGCACAGCAGGGGTTAAATGCAGACTGAACATTGTTTCTGTTTTATCACTCCCATATTTACTGTTATTGGTATATTTTAATGTGCAAGTTACATGGAAACCAACTACATTTCCTCGCTGACACTCTTGGGCAAGAATGTCAGTGTTCTTATGGAGTGACTCAAGACCGAGGCTGAACTCTTCTTCAGAGAACTGTAAGAAGCTGCTTGCAAAGCTGATAGACATTTCTGCCTCCTATCCCACCTTGAACTGACGTAGAGGTTCCCTCGTGTGCTCAGACCAGCAGATGTGCACAAAAGCCTCAGCATGGCAGAAGCTCACCATCTGGCTACAGTCAGGGACCCCTTGCCCGAGGTCCTGCTGATCCACCTCAATCTGCTAAGTGCCAGAGAGAGGATGGTGGTGCCAGGCACAGGCAGATGGCCTGCTCAGGTCCTTTCCCTGCTGCCCCTGAGGACTTCCTAACACCAACATCAGGGTGACTTTTTCAGCTGTTGCCCCACCTCTGTTTTTCTGTTACTAGATAAAAACAGGAGAGAGAAGAGGCTTACTGTGCAGAGACACTCAGCTGTCACAGGCTGCCTCTTTCCCAAGATCACGAACCTCAGTGGGGTTTCCTTCCCAAAGAGCACATGCCTGCAGCAGTGCAGGGTCTCTGTTGTCCCTTGTTTGCCGTTGCTGTGCTTGCCTATTTGAGGGTGGCTCCCCGGAACACCTGTACTCACAAAGTGCTCTGGGTGCAGATCTAATCTGCAGCCAGCTCAGTCCTTTTGGACTCTTTTCACCAGTCTGGGAGCACCAGCAGGACTGACTGGACACAGATGTAGCCTCTCTTCAGCACCTGCTTGGTGGATCAGTTTTCATTGGGCTTTTGCTCAAGCCTAAATCTTCCCTTCGTTCTCCCCAGGCAGGTGCAGCCCTTCGGTGCTGGATCTTAAGAGAGATGTGTTCCGTTGGAGCCAGCCAGCATTGGACCTGCTCTCTAGGAAGGATCCTTGCTGCTGCAGCTCCCCTTCAGAGCATGTATTTACAGCTGAGCCATGAACACTTGAAAACCCAGGGTGCTGGCAGAGAGAAAAGCAGGACTGAGCAGTGTGAGCTGCAAGGCAGCAGCTCCAGCTATAAAAATATCCATTTGCAAAATGAGCCCCTGAAGCCCAGTAGAAACAGAGACCAAACCGATTACTATCATTATTATCCTTATTACCTCACCCTGTGCCTGTGAGGACAGCCATGTTTTATCCATGGAAAACATAGGTTTTGTGTCTTAGCGTGCCTCCTGCCCTGCTTCTCCAAGTGGCTCTTGCTAGGATCTGTAATGCCAGCTCAGTTTGCCAGTGTGGGAGCCACTTCCCTTCTTCCCTGTTGCAGGTTTTCTCAGCCAACTTCTCTGCATTGCGGTGTGGAAATCAGCCAGACAAACTGGGATTGCCAACTCGGGGGTGTCTTTTATTGTCACAACCTATTGAGAGGGAGCATCAGGCCCCAGAGATGGGGGTGGCAATGGATTTTTTACTGTCTTGAGGCACTGGATCCAGATTTGCCCTTTAGCAGCCCAAATATGGAGAAACTTCAGCGCTGCCTGAGAGGCCCTTCAGGAATAATGCTCCTTCCAAGCTGGTAGCCCTCCAGTACTGTGCAGTTCACTGAACAGACCAAAGCAGGTTGCACCAAAAACTGGACTAAACATTAAACCAAATCCAGGACAAAACACACCAAACCTCTAAAAAGGGTAAGAGAAACATCCTTTGTACTTGGACTGTGAGAGCCTCCAGTATTTATTATCAGTCTGGGATGATCAGTTATTCCTCACAACAGGGAGATCCAGGGTACATAACTTGCTGATCTCCCCCCTTTAGGCTGGATCTATGACCTGCTAAAATCCAGGGAACCTCCTCTTGTCCCTCAACAGGTTTTCCAGGTAATCCTCTGTGTTGCACTCTGACAGCAACTGAGTTTGGTCCAGCTGAAGGGCCATGGAAAGCAAATTTCAAAACCCATGGTGGCATCCCCATATGAAAGCAGTCTGAGTGTCTCAGAAGAGGAAGAATCTGTGCAGGTGTGACTGCTGTCACCTGGCCTGGGGACAGGGAACTATGGACTGCACCAGCCTTTGAGCTCTGGACAACTGCATTCAAGATATGTAACATCAAAATTTGAGCCCTGTGAGCACGGCGGGGGGAAGTTTTGCAGTGGTAATGCAACACAGCAGCAGTAACAGCCCATTGGAGCAATAGAGCATGGGATTTTGGGGCATTAGTCTTGGGCCCTCTGGAGCCATGGCAAGCGGAGTGAAGGGTCCATAATCACAACTTGTAGATGTGATGTACAGCAGCACCCTGCTCTTGCCTGAAGAAGGGGATTCACCATGACATGGCTTGTCCGCTGTGATGGGCTCAGTGTGTTACTTGCCAGTTATTTTTTCCTACCAGAAACAAATTGTATCTGTACCACTTTTGTTGTCTTTGAAATGTTAAGTGGTTTATGTCTAACAGACCTGAGCTCTTAACTTTAGGGGGTTCCACTTGGCTTGCTGCCCAGCCTGCCAAATCCCCCAGGAAGATATTTAAAGTCTTTCTGAAAGAAAACAGCTTTAATGGCACAATAAATAAGTACAGCCACCTCATAAGGAAATGGCACTGCTCATGGAAAGGTGACATCCATAAGGAATTCACCAGCTGGATTATTTCCAGGAATAACGTCTTCAGGCTACTATCAATTGCTGATGCTTTAAAAACACTTGAGGTATTAAATGTTTTCTTTTAGTTTCTCTCCTCCCACTTCAGGGATGTGGTGACTATGACGTGGAAGGAAAAAAAAAGGAAGGCAAGAAAAGGAAAGGAAAGGAAAGGAAGAAAAGAGAGGCAACAAGAAAAAATAAGAGAGTGTATAAAAGGCAGCAACAAGATTTTTTCATGTAGTGAAGACCAACTTCAAGAAAATCCCAAGTACCTGGAAAGCAGCACCCTAAAATGTGAAGTCTGCAAGCAACACAGGAATCCCTTACCACGAGTCTCCAGCACTATTCTTTCTGTAAGTCTATCTCTCCAACAGGCTGGTTGACCAAAGTGGGAGAAGAACTTTACCAGAACACAAGGGTTTCCAGCCTTGGTGGCAGGGAGGCTGAGGAAGAAAAATGGACTCCTCTGGTTACCTCTGATGTGATGTGTATCTTTTCTCTTTCCGTCAATTCCCTCACAAATGTTTAAAGGAAGGAGTTATTCCTTTTCAGTGTTGTCACCAGCTGCAGAAAGGGATGTTCAGGGCAAACCTCCTCAGCTGCAGGAAACAACAGTGAAGCACTCAAACAGACAGCCTGTTTTTCACCATTGCTGGGTATTAAGCACATCACTTTTAACACATGCTACTACCCAGAGCCCAGTTTTCCCCAAGTTTTAGAATAAAGACAGATTTAACATTCTTGCTTATGTCACTTTCATAGTGTCAGCTGAGAGATGAAGTAGAAGAACCAGAAGAACCACCACAGTGGTGTGGAACCATAGTCACCTAGATCTTGAATCTATGCCATGGAGACATAGTTGCTTGAATCACTTCTGCAAATGGAATAAGGGGCCTCAGGCAGTGAACTTCTGCACCCCTTTACCTGGAAAGAGGAGAGCAGCCTTCCACACTGCCCATGGAAGCACAGCCACCCTCATCCTAAAGCACAGGTAAGATATAATTAGCCTCAGAGAGGCATTTTGTACACCAGTTCTAGCTGTATGCCAGTTCCTGCAAGTGTATACAAATACCCTGGAGGACATTTTTGCTTCATACTCTGACTTTTTTAGATAACAGCTGCTCCTTTTTATTATTTATAGAGACAAACTCTATTCTTGAGTATTGTGGATTGGTTTCGCCTCTTACAAGCTTGCCAAATGCTTCCCATTCCAGGAGCCTGATTTGAGGTGTTTATCAGTGTTTCCAACACTTCACCTTGCAGGTTGAAAGTTTACATTCCTGGGGATTGCCCTAGACTGAATTTTTGGTGAAACAGGTTAGCCATATCTGAGAAGGCTAGAGACTAATGGCTATGTTGACAAAATCTGATGACACATACTTCTACAAGCCCAAGTGCTCTTCTGATTTGGAGCAAGGACTTAAAAGCACTCAAAAAATGAGGAAGCAAAGCAGCAACTGCCTGCAAAAAGTTTGGATGGAGTGATGTGTTTAACACCTCCAAGGTGCTGAGCAGGAAGAACTTCATTATCCGGGGCAGCAGTCAGCCACTGAGAACCACGACCTCTCTTCTCTTTTCTAGATCTCCTCCTGCCTCTATCCTTGCTTAACATGTTAAGCAACTTGGATTAAAAAACCCTGGCAAAGGAGCTGTGAAGTCTAAAAGAGATTCTGGGAGAGTGTCATGCAAGCATTGTTGTTTGCCTAAGTTGGAAGAATGTTTTGTTTGGAGCAAAGCCAGCATAAGCCCTTCTCCTTTCCTAGTCTTCACTCCCATCCTCATCCTTGTACCACCCCTGCAGGCTTGGCACAGAAGTGGTATGGGCTAGAAATAACCATTAGCTCCTGCTGAGGTATTTTTCATCCACCAGCTCCTTCACTCCGTTGGCCATCCAGCATCGTGCTCCCACAGCTGCAGGCTACATGGGAGGGGCAAAGGCTGATACCTCCAACATATTCAGCCAGCCCTGTGGGACCGCTTTGCCATGGGAGTGTGTGGTGCTGCCCTGTGTTTGACTCCTCCTGGGAGCAGCAGGGAGTTGCAGAGAACACCCAAAAAACGTGCCCCTGGGTTCTCCCACTCGCAGCAAACAGGCTGCACAGAAACCACAGCAGCTGCTAAGGGAAGCATTTGCATTGAAGTACAGAGACAATGTAAATTCTATTGTTTCCTAACTTTCGAGTACTTGGCTTTTCAACTTTAATATCGTGTCTGGGTATAATTATAATTTGAATGGTAATCCTGTGAGAGTCCCACTCTGAGCACTGTTTAGACATTTTAAAAGGCAGTTCAAAGAGGTTAGTGGACAGAGGACACAGACAGAAACACAAGGCGCGGGCTGTTTGAGGCAGACCACTGCGTACAGTGCACCCGGCTGTGCACCCAGGACTGGGACCTACATTCCCGCTGAGCTCAGGCTGTCTTGCTCAGAGCAGGGGCTCACACAGCCTCTGTAGGGACCCTTTTTGACTGTCCCCACTTTCATGGCAGGAAATTTTACCCTCTGTGTTTGGGACTATCCCTGAACCCCAGCAGGCTCAGTGCAGTCCAAGAGACTCCAGGAAGGTTCTCAGAAACCCAGGCATCCTTCCACCCTTGGCTTCATAAAGGAGCCACCTGTGCACAACACCGACCCCCACACTTTGTAAAGAAACTGTGTTAGGTTTAGTGAAGTGAGGCCATGATAGAGCAGGGGAAAGCATACAGTGGGTCCCCAGCTTCACTGTGGCCCGTGTCTACAGGACACAAAGGCAGTATTTTTTCCTAAAGCAAACCCCACCTGTGGCTCTTTCCACACTGGATTTGCTGTTTTTCTCCCTGTTGTTTGCTGCAGAGCTGTGAGGAAATCTGAAAGTGGTGCCCCTGTTGTTGTTGGCTTCCGTCAGCTAAGGGTGCTCCCACTGGCTTGTTCACACAGGTTTCTTCTGCTCTGGTTTTCGTATGGAAAAGAAAATACAAAAGAGTGTGTTTGAATGCTTGTTTTGAGAACAAACACAAAGAGTTGCTTAGGGTTTGTAGGTGGAGCTGAAAGAAAAGGTAGGTCCTGAGATGAAAGCCTGTGAGCCACAGTGGCATTCCCTGAAGCACACTTTTGTTTGGCCCAGAAACAAACCCAGCACATCTCTGTTCCAGATGAGAACAAAGGTCTGGACATGAAGGGACTGAGAGCCCAGGATGCTACCCACTGCAGCAGCTATATTATTAACAAAGGCAATGTAAGAGAAGGCTGCACCTCCAGCTCACAGAGCTCAGTGCAGATCCCTTGGCATCAGCAGAGTGAGGGCGGTGCTGGCTGCTGAGGGCCTGTCTCGCCGTGGCCTGAGGGTCACTGTGTGAATGGCTCCTCCCATGCAGTGCATGCAGCGCTGATCCACTTGCACCAGCCGTCCTTCCGCTCGGCTGCCTCCCCTCCCTGCTCACACGCTGGTATTGCCATTAAAGAGAGAGCCCCTGTCTCAGGTGGATGTAAGTCATGAGGCACTTGAGTGAACCCACGGTCATTTTAGATTGATCAGAGATGGTCTTTTGGGGGCAAGGGGTTTGCCAGTAATGCTATCTGCTAAGCACTCGGCTCTAGCCCAGCAGTGCGTGGTATACAGGCATGCACATGGACAAGAGACAGCTTTATTGATGGAAACAGTGATGTTCAAGACATGCATCCTGTGCTTCCTTCTTATTCCCAGCTGTTTTCTGTTGATTTTTTTCCTGGGCAACATCTAACAACTCATCTGAAGAATATAGCTTATCCCAATGACTGCATGGCTATGTCAAATATTGCTCTACCTCTGATGTGAAGTTTGAATTTACAGCGTCCTCCTTAGAAAGCAAAAGTGGGGTTTAACAGCAAAGAGATCTTAAGAATACAAAAGCTGATGCAATTTCAGGTTGGATTCACCCGGCTCAGCCTGTCATTTCTGCCAATGGGCAGTAGCACGTACCTAGAAAACTAAAAGCAGCAAGACAAAGGAGGAAGAATCCTCCCCTCAACCTGACTTTCTGGTTTCAGGCTTGAATCCATACAATCTCACAAAGTCTGGGCTCAGTCCCTACTCTTGGGGACCATCTGGTCTGTGTAAAGCAGAGCCTAGGTTGAGCTATCCAGGGCCCTGTCAAATCCAGTCATGAATATTTCGAGCAAAGGAGAGTCCAATTCTTCATGCTTGCCTGGTTGGCCCAACCTTCCAGTCTGCCCAGGGCTCTCTGTGTGTTGATTTTTCCTTCTGACCATCTGTACTGTCCTCTTTAACCACTGCTCGTGGGCCAGTCTTTCTCAAGTTCATCTGATTTTTTTGCTACACCTGCTTAAGCATTTGCCTTTGCAGCTTCATCTGGCAATGAGTTCCATAGTTTAAACTAAATGTTGGTCAAAAGAAGTACCTCCTTTAGTTCAAATCCTGGTATCCAATCTTTCCATCAGGGAATAATTTGAGAACTCCTGTGTGCTAGTTTTTAACAACAGTTCTAATGCCAGCATATAGTCCAGTATAAAGATTTATCAATTTACCATTACAGCCCAAAGACTGAATGTCTCCATAACACAGCCTGCTATCTCAGTGGACTCAAGGCCTGCACAACTTTTGTATTTTCATTCTGGAAGCTCATTCTCAATCCATCTGAGACTTCATGTGCTTGCTGCCACAATTCTTGTCTACAAGCAGTTAGAGGAGTGCAAAGTAATGCAAGAAAAAGCAAGAAGGATTAGGACAGATGAGGAAAATGGGCTTTGCAGTCCAAACGCGGCATGTCCTGTTAGGCATGAAAACATCCTCAACTCCACAAGCTCTTCAGTGCAGGATGGAGAAAGAGCAGATCTCACTGGTTTTATAAGGAAGTAGATGGCAGCTGGGACCGTATTTCTAGCAGTGCCTCCCTGCTTATCTGGTAGGATTTGTTTTTTTATTTTAATTGTGCTTTTCCAGAGGTTGCTGAATGATAGAATAGTAATTGCACATAAGTAACACCAAAGCAAAGGAATTCACAAAGCGTCTCTTGAATTATCAGTTCATGGATGTTTTTGCCAAGCCAGAGGCGGTTGCTCACTATTTCTTTCATCTGCTTTTCCTGCTTAACCAGCTCATCCTCAAGGAAATCATTAGATGGCTTATTGAAGACCTCAACCCTAACAGCTGATGTGACCCCTTGTGTTCTTCTTCCTCTTCTCAGCGTGTAAGAAAAGAGTAAGGTCCTGTCCCCACTATTTGACATGAATCACGGTACTGCTTTCTCCAGGCAAGAGCAAGCCTGTGAGATTAGCATCTTTGAAGGTGAGCACAGCTGAGTGCTGTACCTTTTCTTCAAACCACTTCCAGCTTAGCTGGCCCTCTCTGTCTCAATGCATGACAGTGAGCCTCCATCCTGGCACATGGTGACCTTTATTCATTCAGCCTGGAGCAAAGGCTCCAGCCTGGGCTTTTTCCAGATCTCTGTCAGAGGGCTAAACAAAGATGTAGAAGGCAAACACGAAGCCTGTCTTCACTGGGTTGTAGGCTAGTTTTGATCCCCTTTGTTGATGAATATGAAAAAGAGGGGGTGATTTTGCAAGGAAAGGTAACCTGGTCATAAAAGCATAGCTGAGTGCTTTGTGTGGGTTGAGAGTCTCAAAATGAGAAGGATATTGGGATGCTTAAATCCTATTGATTTTCAGAAGAGACATATGTCTAGCTCTTTTCATTTTTAAACCAAATTTCCTCCTTTGGAGGATGTGAAATGTATTTGGCATTCTCCCTCAAGCAGCAGAAACCTCAGGCAACATATGAAGTACACAGAGGAAAAACTACTTTTCAGCTTTTCTTTTTTCTAAACAAGGGTTTTGTGTCACTATGGACAGCAGTATCTTTACCCCATGTGGCCCTTTCTGTCTCAGCCGTGGTCAGCAGCTCTGCTGTGGGAAGCTTTGCAAGCATCTCTGCTCATCTCCCTCAGGCTTGTAGTAATCAACCTCTTGCTGGGCTTCAGACAGATGCTTTAGCAGAAAGTATGACCACTAAATCCCAGCTCACATCCCATGTATCTCCATGTGCTGTCTAACATTAGCTCTGAGCTTCAAAACCAGTCTCTGTTCAGACAGATGCACTAAAAATTATGCTTTTGCAGGTATCAGCTCCGTGGTGTTGTAGACAGCAGCACACCCATACACAGTATAAAAGCTCTGGAGAAAATAATTGGTCCTATTATCTTAGATTTCTTTGCTGAGTTTCTCAGAGACCCTAAGCAGAGAAGGCTGACATGGATCAACACAGATATTTTCTTTGGTCCTGTTTATTCTCGGCACGGCGCAAGCACTCTGAATGCTAAACTCTGAAGTCACTTGGGTTTTACCCAGAGTCACCAAAGCAAACAGCAATGAAGGTGGACAAAAGATGCACAGCATTTCCACTGGACAAGAGTGTGAGGTCATCCTGGGAGGTGTCCTCCTGCATATCACAGGATATGGAGCTTCATACAGCTGCCTCAGCACTGAACCCAACAAACACGGTGTGATCACCAATCTTGGTGCAGCAGTCAGGATTCCCGTGCTTCTCATCCCTCCATCCTGCCACTCTCCAGCATAATAGGACTCCATTATCACCACCCCACAGATGGACCCCAGATGAGCAAGCACAACAGTGTGATTGTGAGGGGGAGTGATGACATTTCAGCATGCATATTGCATCCACGCCAACGAGCATGGGTAGGAAGGGAAAAGTTAAATTAGCCACATGGGGTGGGGGAGGAAAACCACATCAGAGGAGCAGGGTCTTACCACAGAAAGAAATTACTTGCCCAAGAAAAGAGTGGAGGCTCCACTGCTTGAGATTTCTGAGAGGAAATTAGACGGGACATGAAGACAAATACATCTGAAGGGCTCCCGCCTGATTGCAAAGCAACAAGAGTAAAGGGGTCTTATTGTTCAGCAGTTGTTTTTTTAAGAGTTTTACTGCTACTGCAGTTAAGCAGGTGAACATCTGTCATCCACCTGACCCACTATAAAACTGCAACTGTCAGGAGCAGGACACACTGTGGTATGATCAAGGGACAAAGCTGGCTTATTGTGAAGCCTGCAGACTTTCATTTGCATCTCTCCATCCCATTAACAGGCAGCTGAGCATCTGTTCAGAACAGACTCACCCCAACCAAACAGCATGTGAGTGCCTGCCAGAACAACTGGCGTTGATTCTTGGACATATATGGGATAAATTATACTTTTTGTTATTATTAAGTAGCTGCACTGAGTTCTCACTTAGGGGCGTGGATATGACACAGCTTTTGGTAGGTTTGTATGTAGTCCCAGTGACAAGGGAAGCATGAAGAATTGGACTCTCTTTTGCTGTCTAACTGTGGGCAAAGCACATTTCTTCATTGCACTTAAACTTTTTCACCCCTTAAATGGCAATAACAATGCTCCTCTTTCTTTGTAAAGAGCTCTGAGCACCACAGGGAGAAAGCAATCCATTATTACTAAAGAGCACTAATACAGAGTAGCACTGCGTGTTTTGGCTCTCTTGTTCTTGAGTTAATGATTAGGCATTGGTTGGGAGATTCGCTGCAGGATACAGGATTACTCTGTAAGGTGTAAACAATTAAGAAACCAGGACCTGATGTTGGCTACAACAGTGTGAGCCAGAGAAACCATTCAAGGCTGACTCCCCTTTAACATGAAGAAGTAATAGGTGAAAATAAAAGGTGTAGTGTGGTCCTATCTAGCCATACTCATGATGAAGTGGATCCATGGCCGTACTATTAGCATTTAATACTTGTTGAAATGGTGCCAAAGAGTCTTGACCTAGGCAGGGCTTGCTGTGCTGGGCATTGCACAAATGCAGATGGTTATTGTTCCCCTAAAGTGCATCCAATAGCAATAGCAAAGACGTGACACACTAGTGAAAGGGAGGAGTGGGGGGGAAGCAGAATGGAGGGAGAGAATACGAGGAGCAGGGTGTGTGCAGTTTCTAGCACATCCTGAAAGAAAACATAGCATAGAGGAGAGAGAGCATCCTGCACTGCTCAGAGTGAGGCCAAGGATGTCATGTCACCACTGGATAAAAGTTGGTGGCAGCTTCTGAGCTGTAACAACTTAGTGTTGAGTGCTGGATCACTGCGGAATGAAGCACACAATGGAAAATAAAATTCCCTCACTGCTTCCAATTAACAAGCAGCTTCAGTCAATTTCCTGAAAACAGTCATTCCTAGTTAAAAGTATAAATCCATGTGCATGAAACAATCTTGGCTCTGGTAGGACACAGCCTAGCAAGGACTTCTGCTCACCAGGGCTTGCTAGGAGTGCTGGTGGGCAGCATCTGCACTGTGTCCAGGAGACCTGGGTGAGGTTTGTCCACTGACGGCTCCTGAGGTTCTACTCCCTGAGGATGGTAACTGGCTGAGCCCCATGCAGAACCTTCCCTCTTTCCATGTGGTTTTCAGGCAGATGCCAAAAGCTGAGGCAAAAGCTCATAACATGCCAATTACCCTGGCCTCAAAACCACAAATGATTGTATACAGCTGTTGGCAAATGAAACCTTGTTCCAAACATTTAATACCTAATTGAATAAACTTGCGGAGCTCGGCTCTGGGTTCGCCTGTTCTCCTGCCCTTGTGTCATCATTCCAGCCCACTGCCAGACCCTGTGTTCCAGTGAGAGGGGTAGGAGGCTTGCCCCATGGCTTCCCATCATTCATAAAAAATAACAGAAGATTCTGCCACAGCATCAGTTTCAGATCTATCAGTTTTCTGTCAGAGCACTAGCAGGGTTAATTATAAAGCCCATTTCCCCTGTCTTCCCTGCACCAGTTTTCAGTTAATGGACAAATAAACCAATTCATAGTGGCTTTCAGTTCTCCAGTAAAGATGCAACAAGCGCTTCATTTAGATGTGGTGAATGGTAATTATGTTTGATGGGAAAAGTGGACAATTTTTCTTTTCTTTGTCAAATGCCTTCGATAAATTGTTTTTGTGACCTTATCTAGAACTCAAAGGTCTAGTCACCACTTAAAATTACAAGGTAATTCATGAAATACACTCCTGGATCAGACAAAGCGACCAAATGTGACCTTGCCAACAATAACTTACACTGCAGAGAAAGGTCGAAAAAGGTTAGCATTGTCTTTTTTAGAATAATAATATCTTAAATTAAAGGTACCATGTTTAATTTAAAAAAAATCCAGAAATTATATGGTTTACTTCTAAAGAAACAGTACCATTCTGAAACATGTGTAATGTTTCAAAGGTTATGAGAAACAGATGCCAGTACCCCATCCTTTTTGAATGACATTTGAAGTTATCTGCAATTTTCTCCAAATTGCCTTTTAAAATCTAATTGCCTCAAACCCAACTAACTGAGTTCTGCTGTGCGATATGCAAATGAGCAGACTACAGCCTCAATCAACATCTCCCAGGAAGGGAAATATTTCTGATCCAGCAGATTGTTTTGACCCATCTGTAACAAACTGTGCTGCAAGGAGATGTTGCTTCCTTCTTCCAAATCTGTGTAAAGTCTGCTTTAGGTTCCTCGTGTTACCAAAATAACTTTAAAGGAATTTTCTGGCTTTGGGGAGAAAAGGGGGTTGTGTTAAGTGTCCTGAAGGAGTTTTATTTTTTATAGCTACACTGATCTTTCTGGTCCCCAAAATCAGTATTCTCACAGAAAGTTCAGATTATAATCCAAATAACATATCCCAAGAGACACTTTCACTCTTTAGTGAGGACATCGAGAGAGAAAAGACGTATTGCTTTTTATCACCTTCTAAACTCACTTTCTCCTTCTCTAGTGGAATTGTTGCCTAACAAACAGCTCTGTTAACACTCTATATAAACTTCATTGGAAAGATATTAGAGACTTTGCACTCAATGTAAAAATCTGCAATTCAAACAGTGATGCTGATGCTCTGACCAATCAAAAATAATTCTTCATCCACACGCAAAAACAAAGGAAAAGTGCCATCCTATTCCTTCAATTCCTTCCCATGCATTGCAGGATGCTGCAATGTTCAGGGCGTCACCTGGGTGTAGCAAGAAGCAGGACTTTGCCCTGATGGGCTTCTGCTCTAATTCTAACGCAATGTGAGGAATTCATCCAAAGCCCCACTCAGTGAGGCTTGATGTACAGCGTAACAACCTCCCAAACACACCAAATCCCTCAGTAAACTGTAACTCGTTTGTTCCCATTTCCCCCTTGCGTGGGTGCCCAGGACACAGAGGACTGGGTTCACTTGGTCACACAGCGCCATCGTGGCTCCCAACCTCGGGGTGTGAGGCACCTTGAAGGGGGCGATTGTCAGTGCATGGAGGCAACTGGGGCTGCACAAAAGCCCTTTACACAATCTGTTCAGGATGGAGACCAGACAAGAGCCACAAATGCCCTCAGCCCACCACCCCTGGGGCAGCCAGCACTGCCAACCCCATGTGCCGTGCAGGGGCACGAAATGAAGCCAGGCTTCTCCTCGCCAGCACAGGAAAGTGTGAAGGTGGCAGGTCAGACTGGCTACAGAGGAGTGTCTGTTAGGACAGGTGTGAGAGGAACCTGGCTTTGTGTGCAGGTGAGGACATGGGCCTGAACACAACAGCGGTGGTTGGGATAAAGTCACTTTGGGAATGAAAAGGAATTAATGCTTGAGGTCTGTTCCGGCCAGGCAAAAAATGCTGTGGTGTTTAACACTCCAGTTATTCCACTGATTTTAGCAGGACTGCTCACATGTTGAAGAAATGCACATCTTTAAGTACTTAGCCTGAATTAAAGGTTTAACTTAACACTGTTGAGAAGGAAAGGGACAAAGTGGAGCTCTACTGCTTAGGTAGCTGCATAGAGCAGGACAGAGAGGTTGTACCTTGGAAGGGAAACAAGAATGGTCTGGGAAGGACTCTTCATCCTGAAAAACTGGAAAAATCTCCAAGGGACTGAAATGGAGGATGTGAGCAAAAGCAGAAAGTGGGATGCATAAGAAGGGGAGGAGAGGAAACAAAAAGAGCACAACTGTGGAAGCAGGGAGTGAAAAGATGATGGAAAGTTTGAAAGGGAAAGCTGAAGAAACACTTTGCAGTCTTCCCCTCTGGGGTTACAGTCAGTGATGTGGGATTTTTATAAGCCTATGTTAGGATAACTCTCTTTTTTCTTCTTGTTTATTCCCGCTTTTAAGATCTATACCATGTTTGCATTTCTCCCCCTCCTCTCCCTCGTTGTGGCTGTTCAAATCTAATTACCAGAGGTTCACTATATTCATTAGCTTTGTTCCCTCAAAACCCTGGGCTGCATGTCATCTGGATCTGATTACGTATGGTGCATTTCATTTTCCCAGCTATTCCCCTACCTGCTTTTAATCAGCATGAGATTTTTCATCTAAATGTCATTAGACTTTTGAATAAATACGTAAAGAACATTACAAATAAATATAAAAGCTTCATGCAAGTCAGGCACAAGGAAAGCTATGCCCAAGACCACCCATTGCAGTGTCCTTCTCCGAGGAGGGGATACCAGATATGCCCAGAGGTGCTAACACAGCCTTCCTTCCCCATTCTGTTAGTAAGGTGCAGACTTTTCCTAGCACCTTGAACACTGCTCTCAGGCTGGGTATGAGGTACGTCCAAAGCTCAGCACTCGGCAATGCATTTGTGCCTTTCGTTTCTGAGGGAGCTCAGTGACACGTTCACGAGTGATTTGCCCCGTGGCCTGCAAGGCAGCTACCCTGGCACACTCACCTGACGCTGTCTGCCAGCTTATGCTCTTCAGTGCCTTCCCGTGCAAGCAAGGATTGATTATGCATGGAGTTGGGGTCTAATTAAAAGAAATAATTGACCTATACTCTTTGTAGAGAAGTTAAGCATTGTTACATGCCTAATTCTCCACCCTTGACTTGTTCAGCTCTGTTTGCCTTTGTAAGGTTAAGTATTAGCCAAGTCCTCCACGGGGTGACAGAGAGAAGGTTTCATCATGGGAGTCTAATGGACCAGAAGTACAAGTAAAACACACATTGTCTTTGGGATGGGTTCAAAAGAGGATTCATTGTCTTTGGAAGAGCATACACAGGCACAGGTCAGGCGAAGTCTCTTGAGTTTGTACTCTCTGACCCTTTAAAGAAGCAGCTCACTGTTTCAGTCAAGTTCTTTTCTCCTAACACTTCCTTCTTCACGGTTTCATCTAGTACTTTGGATTTCCTGGTATCTGCAAATCCTGATCTTATTTTTCCTAACTCTTTTTTTTTTGTCTTGTACAGAGAGCCTGATATCTCCAGTTGCTTCTCTGGACAACTATAGCACACAGTTACTTTGCTATTGGATGCCAGTTTGAGGCTCTTAGCTTAATTTGCACTTCTCTATTCACCCTGAAGTTTCTCTCTCTTCCCTGAGCAGGATATCTAGCCTTCCATGCCCAAAGCCCTCAGGGAGTAAGCCCTGCCTGGATTTGGCTACTCCTTCTCTTTGGAGCTGGGAGAAGGCACATGTTTGAGTGAGCAGTTAAGCAAGCCTGACTGCTTATTGTATTGACACATAAACAGGCTTGGCAACTCCCTAGAAAGGTGCTGTGTAGCTTTCTCCTTTCCCAGGTGGCACTGAGGCTATGCCTATATTTATAAGTTTGAGCTAAGAGCTCATTTGTGGCCCTTGACTGTAAATATGCTGAAGTTAAACCAATTAACAGCAGGGGAAAAAAAATCCAAAAAGTGCATTTTAAGCAACTCTCTAAGAAGGATTTTTTAAAAAAAGTTGCATCTCTGCTAAAATGGGTTCAAACACCACTTCTCTGGTACTACACCCATTAACACTCACTGGATCAAGGAACAACAATGCACAATCTGAGTCACATATTGCTTTTGAGTGTCATTTCATTTCAGTGACTTACTTTTGAATATGGGTTTGGTTTAGCTGCTCAAATTATTTAGCAAGTCATCTCAGGTAGCAAATTCATTTTTAAAAGATTGCGATCTGTTTGAGGACAATTTATGATGTAAAATGAATAAAGCATAAACAGGAAGAATGAATAAAATGCTTGTCTTTCTTGTTCCTGCTGACTTTCATCCATGTGCACTTTCACTCTCCAACCCCTTTGTGGGAATGCATGCTCCCAGAACTGTCTGTTAGTTTATAAGGACCCAGTTCAAGAAGGTTGTGGTCAATATTACAGACTCTCTTATCTTCATAAAATGTTTAGGTTTTTTCCTTCCTCTGTATAATTTGATCCAGAATAATTTCACTCTTTTCTTTTTAATTTATTACCCAATTAAATGGTCCTATCTGGAATAAAAGAATGATTTTGGTTTAGGATTGAGGAACATCATACCCAGCAGATGCATGGGTAATTAAAGTCCCCAGGAGCTCCTGAGCTCCTATATAAATGGCTCAGGAATGTTTCCTTCTTCCCTTTTTCAAGATGGGTAACAGATGCTCTAGCAGTGATCCTTCCATCTTTCATGTCATGACTCCTTACCCAAAGCATCTGTGTGCTGGTTTCCTGATAGTGAAACTCTATTAGCAGCTGTTTTTCACAGGTAGGAAGCTTCACTGAGGAATGCAAAGCCATTTTGAACTGGCTTCTACATAGGGACTGATTCGTCAGGAAAGGGATGCAGGAAATCAGATCAATGGCACAACAGCATTAATTCTCAGCTTGCAAGAAGGTTAGGTATCTCTCAGAGTGTCTCTTTCTCTCTCGCTCTTTTCCTTTTTTTTTTTTCTTTTTTTTTTTTTTTTTTTTTTTTTTTTTCCTTTTTTTTTTTCTCTTTTTTTGAGGAGGAGGAGGAGGTAAATAGGGATTAAGATGTGAGCAGAATTTGGTTTTACTTGTGAAAAGTCAATCTAATATGTGCTTAAATTCTTGCGGAATCAGGAACAGGGCAAACGGTTTGAAAAAGCCATTATAAGCATCTTAAGCAAAAAGAACGGATTCATGAAGTATCTGTGTTTGCTGCTGCTTTGTAAAAGTGTAACAAATTTGGTAGGAAGTAATCAACTGTGAGTCTTCAGTCAATGAAATACTCACCAGTCAGGTGTTCAGCAATCTCACATCATCCCAAAGTCTGTTTGTTTAAATGCAAAATCACTTCAGATGAATGCCACCTTCTCTTCTATTTGATTTGTGTTCAGTTCCTCCACATTTCACAGTTTCCTCCTTGCAATTGATCTGTCATGACAGAACCTCATCTAGGTCTGAATGCTGATTTTCTGACAGAAAATTCAGACTCAGATACAAACCCAGACCCAAACTGGGGTAACTCATGTGTATCCTCAGTGCTTCACATCAAAGCAGAAAGATAATGACTGTCCTGACCCTACCATGACACAATGCAGGAGCATCAGTGTCAAGAGTCACTGGCCATCCAGGCCTGCTTTTAATCTCTATTACACTGACACAGTTTGGGAAATAGCACATGGAGTCAGTGAAGACCATGTCCACAGGGTTTAGTGAAATATCTTTGATTTTACTGTGAGTAGATACTGACAAGAAAATCCAGCTCACTTTTTTTTTTTTTTTCAGAAAGAAAAAAGCAGTAAAAATGAAAGCACTCATCTCCACAGAAAATCATGCAGTGATGGAGAAGCCAAAAGGTGTGGGTTTACTGTGCCATGGGTGTGGGTTTACTGTGTCATGGGTAAGTACAGCCCATGTAGTGGAAGTGGAGGGGAAGAGTTACTGATTTTTAGAATTATAGCCCCAGACAGAGGAGGGTTGTAGAGAATGCAACCCCTGGGACTGACCATGAGGGTCAGACCCAGAGGTGAGGAGTACAGACCCAGCTTCCTTGTGCTGTCTCCTCTGGTTGTAAAGATTCAGGATGAATTAGCAAGGGGGCTTTTGCGGAGGAAAGACAGCAAAATGCTTTGAATGGAAAGCTGAAACTGACGCTGACATCTCTTCCTTGTAATGAGAAGCTATAATTCAAAGCCAGGCTTCCAAGAAACAGATATGTATGTGTGCTCATGAAGGCTCACTGCAGTAAAGAGGAAAATGGAAGCACAAATAATGTTTTTCCTTGCTTTAATGAGGCTAATGGCTTTTTACTCTCCACGGAGCGCTGAAGGATGCCACCATTAACTTTTTATTTGCAATTTGTATGCACCTTGCTGTATTTGGTTTTTTTTTTGTTTGTTTTGGTTTTGGTTTTGTTTCTGTTTTTGTTTTGTTTGTTTGTTTGTTTTGTTTTGTTTTTAATTTTTTTTTTTATAGTAGCAATCTCAGGATAGAAGGAAAAGCAGCATGGGGAGAGAGTTCCTGTGGTGGGAAGTGATGAACTGCCTGGCCTATCTGCCGAGCTGTCCCCTGCCAAGTGTCAGAAGTTGTGTGACGGGGCCAGGCAGGTTGGGCACAGGATGAGTGTCAGTAATGTACACTTCTGATGGAAATACATGAGGTGAGTCCTCAGTTCCTTTTAGAAGTTTCCTCCCAGCTGAGGGCTGGGCAGCATGTCTTGGTGGTAATGCAAAGAGCACCTCTTTTGTTTGAGCTATTTCTTTTAGAGAAGCTGCAGCAGATGACACTGAGAGGAAGGAAAAGAAAATATAAAGAAAAAACGAGGCAGCACATCCTGTCCCTGCAAGGAAGGAAAACTCTAAAAGCAGCATAAATATATGACATTTCAGCATGTGCAAAAAACATATGTCTCTGGCTAATATAACTGAGGCTTTGCAGTCAGTGACATTAATTATTATCAAGGTACCCTGTGTATGTGCACATACATATATATGTGCGTGTGGGATGGGAAGGAGTATCAAACAAAAGTCTGTCTGCTCAGGCACTGTCAGGTTTTATTTTCTGTGGTGGTAGATCTCAATACAATGACCATGCTTCTGATAGATCCACTTTTGGAAGTCAGTAACAGCTGTGGGATAGTTTAATTGGAGACTGGGGGTCATGCAGCATGCAGAGCTCCCTGTTGTTTTTGAAAGAAAGAAAAAGCTCTTCCAGAGCTGAGGTGTGAGAAAGCTACATTCAGCCCAGACTGCAGTGGGGAGCTCCAGCCTATGTTAAGCTCAGCCATAAGGGAAATTGCTGTTTGCCTTGATGTCTCTTGTTAATAGGTTGTTGATGATGGTAATAGCTGGAAAATCAATTACAGCCATTATAAAAGTAGGGAAACACAGAGGCTCTGCTCTGGATGCAGTGCTGAAAGCGGCCCTTTGGTTCAAGACAGCAGGGCAGGAGGGATGAAACCACTAGTGATACACAGGGGTAGGATGTGGAAGACCTGAATCCTCATCCCAGATGTACCACAGGTTTCCAGTGGGAGCTTATCTGCCAGCAACCACAGATTTCCTTTTCTGTAACCCTGGGAAGATCACACTTGCCACTTGGCAAGAGTAATCCACTAAGCTCTGGCAGACACCCTGAGATGCTTAATTCAAAGGCAATAATGAAGTTTGGACCCAGACAATGGTTGATTTTTTTTTTCAGCAGCTAAAAGGAAAATCAAAACACAGAGAAGGTCCTACTGATCCCAGAAAAGCAATTTTTTTTCTTGGTGGATCAAAAAAAAAGTGCATTGTGTTATGCTTGAACAAAATATTTCTCATTGGGTCTCTTGTCACAAGGAAGAAGAAAACAAAAGGCACCCCATACTCTCTCTTGAGCTGAGAGCCTGACCTTCTGACATGGTGAGGGCTCACTCCTCGTGCTGGTACACACACACCTGGAAGTATAATAGATATGGGAACAGAATAAAATTTTCCTGGGTCATTGGTCTCTCTGCCAAAAGAATTGCCAGACATCATCTCCTGATTTTCCTCTGGTGTTTTCTTGAAGTGTCTTGCATATCTCCCTGTTTGAGCTGGAGTTATTTATAGCACAGCAGCAGGCAGAGAGGAGAGTAAAGCTAAGGCTACAGACCCACTGGCATTTGTCACTTTACCAATGTCCCATGGCTCTTGCAGGAACAGCGTGGTCATACACACACACACACACACACACACAAAAAAAAAAAAAATTCATACAATGCATCTTGACTCTTTCCTCCCTAAAACAGCCTCATCAATTTTAATGCTAAATGAATAAATAATAACAAGACACTTAAGGTGTTAATGAAGCATTAATTATTGCTGAGGTTTCTGTGGAAGGGCATGTGACATCCACATTAATATGGAATGACTTTCTTTATGACTAACATAATTATAGAGAATATTAAATGAAGCAAAAAGTGATGGGGCTCTTAGCAGTAATTGTCACAATTGTTCATACAGAACCCGATTTCCGATACTGTATTTACCTAAATTGGCTAGAAAAAGCACAGGAGGCATGTAAAGCACAATGAATCACTCCCGTTTACATCTCTAGCTTGAGAAACTGCTTCCTCATTGCCCACAGGAGAATAACAAGCATGGCCATTTGGGTCTGGTTTAAACCTGAAACAAAGCAAAAAGTGTCAGAAAAACAGAGGAGTGCTGCTTTCCATTTCTGTTTGGAAAGTTGATTTTTCTTTTCTTATCAGAAGTAATAGCAAACATGATTTTATGAATAAAAGTGAGGAGAGGAACTTAAGTTCACCTGACCATTCACACATTGCAGTGAAGTCAAGAGTTTTACAGCCAGGGAAGGCTCAGGATGAGCTTTGGGTCCTTGCTGGTATTTGACTGGAAAGTGAAGGGTTGAGCATGTGAAAGGCCATGTCTTGCTTCTTGAAGCACTAGGAATATATAGGGAATTATATGCTTTTGTCTGAGAAAGGCATCTGCCCTGAAGACAACTCCAGTATCAACCAGAGCTGACGGAAAGAGTATCCTTGTATTTACGTTTGAAGCTGGAAAGGGTTTTAATCCCTAGGAAAGTACACAGTGCTCACCCCTGAGTGAGAGGGCTGTAGAGTTGGGGGTCCCCTATGCCACTCCTTGACAAAGGAGGGCTGGCAGCCCTGGGGGCAAAGGGGTGTCCCAGGTCAATAGAACCCAGACTGCAGAAATGCCCAAAGTAGGGTTGCAGCTCTGGGGCTTTGACTTGAATGCAGGTAAGAAGGTGGGGGAGAGATGGGCTCTGGTGGCGACGCAGAACTCCTGGGGTATTTTACAGGGTGTGCCCTATTGTACAGCCCCTCAGCCCCACACTGGGTGTAATTATCTGAGGCAAAGGATTGATCTGTGCGCATGAAAGCAGAATAAAGAGGCTTACTGCTACCAGTGAGAAAATATCCTCAGTTGTGAACTTTGAATTTACTTGAAACTGAAACTTGAGCCTGGATTTCAGCATCAGGATTGACTGCTGAGTGTTCTGAGTATCCTTTGATGGGCTGCTGCGCAGAGCTCGCTGGCTTTTCTGCATGGCTGATCTCCTAACTCACACAGCATTACTTCAAGTGCATGACTGACTGCCTCAGAAACTGGCCCCCCTCTGCCCAAAGTGACTTGAGCTAACTTGCCAACATGGTTTAACTTTTGGATTAAACAAGTTTTAGATGTGCCTGAAATGTTCCCACACGTAGAAATCCCTTTGTGAAAGGGCATGTGAAAGGTGAGAGAGGTGTGGGGGAAACTTGTATTTCATTCATACTTTCTTCTTTAATTAAAAATGTGAGTTGGTTGTTCTGTCCCATTATTCTACTTCTATAGGCTCTTTGGAAGTCCTATTGTATCTGTGTGCCTGTTAATTTCCTCAACAGACTAATTCAACTTGCTCTGCTGACATGCAGTTAATTATGTTTCAGTTAACTCGTTTTCCTGGATAATGCCCAACTGCTGTCTGTAAATGAAATGGCTGCCTGGCTAATCAAAAGTTTCTGAAGTTTCTCTCTGCTCTGAATGCACGCACATGCTGGTCTGGCACCCTGCTCGAGATCCTGCTTGGAGTTGGGAAGAAGGACACGTGTGAGTGAAACATAAGGAAGAAATAATTAGATGGATCCTGAACCTTCTGAAACTTCAAACTCTCTCTGCAAATAAACTATTTAAGTGTCTATGCCTGGGAAGATTTGATCAGAAATGGTTACCCTATGGCAGCTGGATGAGCTCTTAGAGGAAACAGAGGCACTTGCAAAAGATTCTCTCTGCTCAAGGTTATGTCCTTCCTTCATCTGCCTGTTTCGTCAAAGCCAGCCTTAATAATTGTTAAACATCCCCTGTTCCCTGAGTGAATCTCGTCAAGTTTTCGAGCTGTACAGCATGTTGGGCATGCTTTCACGCTGGCTATATGCAAGGTAGGATTTTAGTGTCACAGACGCCTCTTCTCCATCAGCCCAAAGGCGATTGTAGCAGGGCATGTCACCACCTAATTAACTGGGAAATCACATGGAAAAGGTTTAGAATTAATCAACTGTAAGAAATTATTTTTAAGACCGTGTTCATGGAAATTTGTAGCCAGACTTTGACTTCGATTAATTTGATTGATAGTTATGGAGTTACATCCAAGATAAATTTGCTTTGGATTACAATGGGCATGCAATTCCTTTTGGGATGACATGACTGGACTGCAGCCCACTACTGGGCAGTGACAGGATGCGTCAGGTGAAATTCAGAGCCCTCTGTCCCACCTCCAGAAGCATGACAATTTCCCATGGAAAATAGTTCTGCTATCATGAAGTGAATTTCATTAATAAATCAGAAGCCAGCACTTTGAGCCATGCCCGCCAGGAATGTCTGAGGTGAGGTGCCTGAGAGGCAACAGCTTACATGGAGAACAGCTAATAAAAATAAACTCACTTTTATGCAGTATTTCAGAGTTATTTCACAATATCCCACATGCTTTCCTTCATTTGCTTGTCTGGGACACATAAAAAGGAAATCTGTTTCAGAAAACTTCAGTCTACATTTTTAATGGAGGAACTAAAGTAGACAACCATTTTTTTCCTAGAACTCACTGGCACCTGGGCATTTAGCTCTGATTCCTTCATGTCAATTTTTGGCAACTGATCTACCCTTCAGCTTACAGAAGGGCATAGTTATGGCTTCTTTTCTTCCTTCTTCCTGCTCTGAAGTGCTTACTTTGCCTATTCATATCTAGCATGAAAATCCGTTCCATCTAAAGGCAATCATAAGACTAGACTATACCAGAAAAAGTACCTTTTCCATGCTTAAAAAAAAAAAAAAATAATTCTATATCTTATCTTAAAGGAGGGAGGAAAGAACATCATCAGGGCTGGAATTCTTCAGTACCACTTCACTGTTGACCATGTCTGAGTGAATGGTGGTTTGGGTTGTCAGAGATCTCTGGCAATCTCTGGAGATCTCTGTCAGAGATCTCACATCCTGTCTGATTTGCAATATGAAATATCCAGCAAAGTCTTGCTGTACTGGCCAGGCACAAAAAACAAAACTACTGGCATAAATTGTTGGTAGAAGGTACATAAAGGCAGAGGATAAAAAAATATACTTTTGGTTTCTGCTCTCCAATACTACCAAGAGTGTTTTACAGGTTGCTCAGAAATTTTCTAGTACTTCTTGGAATCTTATGTCTGGAGAGCACTTTCCCCATGGACATTACTGAGAACAGAGATCTGGCCTCTATTACATCTGTGACATTATAATCTTGTCTTTGTCAGAACTGGATCTTCCCCTGAAGTTATGGCAAGATCCAAACTATAAGCATTGATATTTCAGTAGGGCTGATTTTGGCTTTCCATTCAGTCTGTTGAGCTCACCGCCGCTCAAGATGTACTTTCTGGTTTTGATATACTTTTGCCCAAAGACCTCATAGTGTTTTAAAGCATCTTTCTTTTGCCTCTGGATTTTGTACACCAGTTCTGTCACCTTTGAGTGAGTTCTTGCCGTTGCTTTCAGCATCCTAGCCCAGGGCTCCTTCTCTGATCCCCAGGAAGCTCTTCAGGGCTGGCAGCACTTATCCTTGGAGCATGGTTGCAAGGTAAGGTATTTTACTACTCTTACTAGCAGGAGTAATGAGCAGATCTGGATGAAATACTGGCATCATTGAAATCTCTGTCAAATATTCCACTGGTTTCATTGGGGATGAGTCAATTTTACTTTCAAGACTTCAACATATCACCAACATAACTGTTCCAAACACAGATTTTTTTGGGGAAAAAAAATAGAGTAGTGATGACAAGAGTTATAAATAAAAAGCAAGTGCTAGATGAACTACGCATAAAGCACAATGTACTTAACAATGAAATGCAGCAAGATGAATTTTTCAGTAAATGAATGCATTAGCTCACGTTTGGCAGCATCTGTGCAAGCAAAGTCCTGCTGTATGTAAATTGGATGCCTTACGACTTGTGTGGCTAACCAAATAAGCCATATGTATGCTTATCATGTGAATTTGTAATGAATTCATGCTCCTGAGTAAAACTGAGCCCTTCATGAAATCCAGCACCTGTACAAGTCTCCTCTCTATCCTGAAAAATCCTAACAGTAGAATCAGAGGTCTGAAATTCTATATGTAATTAATATTAAACTAAATCTAACATACAAGTTGTACTCAAGAAATTAGCTAACAATTGACACTCATTGACTGGCATTTAAATACTGGAGAGAGGAAAACGTAGCTATAATCATAGGTCAAAGGGAAGAGGAGTGGGGAGGAATCTAGAGAATGACAACTCTTACATCTGTGCCAGGCAGATTAGCTTGGACTGGGGTATAGGACAAAGTTAGTGGATATCTGGACAAAACCAGGCAAGTGATAAAGGGTCAGCCTGGCCTCTGAGAGGGAAATTCTGCCTAACAAGCCTCTAGGGGCATTTTGGTGAGATCAGTTAATATGTGATTCCAATGACATTGTTCCTTTAGTTTTCCATCTGTCTTATCATAAAGATTTTTTGGAAACTAAGTAACCAGGAGACAAGAGATAAGGTCTTTATCAACCCAAATAGTTGGCTAAATGATAGAAAATTGTGAGTGGAAGTAAATTATCATTCTTCTCAGTGGAGGGAAGTCATCAATGGAGCTGTGCAGGTCTCTTGCCTGTGCTAGCAATCTGTGCCAGGTCTGGGCATCGTCTTCTTTGATGTGCTCATAAATGATCCGGTGAGGAAGGGAGCCTTGAGTTAGCGTTTGTTGGTGATACGAAGTTGTTCAAGGTATTGAAATGAAGGCAGACTGTTAGGAATTGCAAGAGAATCTAATGAAAGTGACTGGCAATAAAAAAGCAAATCAAATTCTAGACTGCAAATCAAACTGTTTACATCACTTGTGAAATGGTGCATGTGGAGGGAGGGAGAACCCCCAGTTTGTTTGTATGGTGACAGGCTCTTAACAGGCAGCTCCATGGAAAGAGCACCTCCATCCACAGAGACAATCAAAAGCCAATTAAGTATTGAGACTTACTGGTAAATTAAGAGAGCATGAAACAGGAAGCCAAATGCTGCAGCTAGGGAGGGTGTCCCAGCTCAGCCCTGTGCAGATCTGGGTCCCTCTCTGCAAGCTGCACAGCCAAAGGAATGCCTGGGTTGGTTAGGACTGTCGAGCCTCAGAAAGGTAACATTTATGAGGATGTAAGAAAGGTTTAGAAAGTTGTGAGTATTATGGGGGAGATGGTCAGGAATCAACAGCTCATTGTCTCTACTGCTGCAAGCCCTAGGGCCATGCAACTGTTGAGTGGAGCCAGCAAGACAAAGGCAAGAGTGATCACTTCTCTTTGTCTGCTGCTACCTCACATGCAAATATATTGGCTGTCGAGATTCAGTTGTTCAAGAGGACTCTTGACAGTGTTGCCCATCGGAGTTAAAATACGGCTGAAGGGTCTAGCTTTGAGCTTGTCTCTGGCAGCAGGGCAGAGTTCCGGGGCTGCTCCTGTTCCATCCTGCCTGGAGAGCGAAAACACGAGTGCTTTTTATTTACAGCCCGCTGAAATGTCTGTCCGGTGGCAAAGAGCCGGAATCAAATGTGAACTGCTCAGACACCATTAGCTCCTGGCATAGTGGTGCCAAAAGAAAAGAAATAGGAAGATGGAATTTATTTTTCCCTGCCAACTGAGCAATCTCCAACAACCATTAAAATGTTTTAATCATGTAATTACTGCAATCTTTTTACCACAGGCCAGATTTAAGTATGGTTTGCAAGGCAAAGCTTTATTTTTTCTCTTCACAAGTATGAATCTCACAATAACTCCAAGTCTTCTTAGTGTGGAATGCTGAACAGGTGATTTTACTGTAGGGATTTTACTCTTAAATGGCAGGTATACCATACACTTTGAGTTTTCCTGCTTCTGAGGGAAGAGAGCCATACACATTTTGGTACCCTTCTGTTTAAGCTAGTTAAGCAAAAGTGAGGGAGGTACATCTCAGGTGTCTGATCTGCAGGTCCTTTTATTGTGGTGGCAACTGAGCTTGCACATGGTCCTGGAATGACAACCTTCCTTTTCAGAGCAAAAATGCATCTGATGAATGGAGGGCCGAGTCTTCAGGACCCTCATGCCCACGTGCATCATCCATGATGAGCAGAACTTGAACTCTGCTAGTGGCAGAGGATCAGCTGAGCTGTGCACACTGCCTGGCTCATGTGGCCAAGGGTGGATGGCAGCTTGGGCTGGCATTGTAGCAGCTGAACTGCCAGCAAGAGCCTCCCACCAAGGCTGCCAGCAACATTTCAGTGCTCACGGCTGTGAGCATCCCCTCCCCACTGGCTTTGGAGGGGGTTAAGCAGCTCTGTGCCTCTCTCCTGGCTACTATAGCTCTGCTGACTGCTCTCCTCCAAAGGATGCTCATGCCAGTGCTGCCATTCTCCTAGGGTGTTCGACAGATTCGCTTTTTGTTCTCTTTCGTTTTCTCCCCATGCATAAATCTTGTCGGCTTCAACCTAATTGCATCCTTTTCCGACAGACTGTCTCAGGAGCAATGCAAATGAGCTTTGAAATGTGGAGATCTGGTTTATATTTGTCAGTTAATTGCCTGAGTGGCACAGACATCTAGAGCTGACACCTGCCTCCTTGTGCTAAGATCCATCTTTGATTTCAGACCTGATGTTGCACGCAGAAGATGAGCTTCTGATGGAGGAGGATGTTGGACAGTATGTTGCTCCAGGTGAGAGAGATCTAAATTCCTTGGACTGGGTGTGTTTTACTCTGCAAACACTGATCACAGACGTTGTGGTCTGATGCAATGCAACATGGATCAGTTCACTTCTAGGTGAGCTGACCCAGTCTTCATCCAGTGATGGCCCAGCCTTCTTGTCCATCTGTCTTGTCCATGTTGTGTGACCATATGCATCCGTGCTGCATGTGTGTGGTCTCGGTTCTCCCTGAGATTTGACTCTGGAGTCCTTATGGACGTGAACACGGCAAGAAGAAGCAGCACCTTCCTTAGCAGGCTGCCTGACTGCACACAGACACCGGGAAAAATAGGACCTTTTGTTCTTTTTTTACACCTCTAGTTTAAAAAAATTCCCTCACACTTCAACATTAGGTCTTGAAATTCAGTCTATGTTTCTTTTGCACTTCATTTCATCCCATTGTCCAAATTTCTTCATTCAAATCCATGTCAGCTTTACCCAAAATCCCAGCAGCACACAGATGAAGTTAGTCAAGTGCAGAGCTAGCTCTCATACCAAATGTCTGAAATCAACGCTGTTTTCTTTCCCACACACTTCTGTCTTTTTTTTTTTTTTGTGTGCTCGCTCTCTCTCTCTCTCTCTCAACCTCCAAGATGGCAATCAACTAAACAACAACACATTTTCTGAGAAACCCAGCCTACTGGGCTGTGTAAGATCTGACTTCCCTTCAGATAAGCCTTACTGCTCCTGCTGCCTCTCTGCCAGGCCAGGGACTCCTACAGAAGCACACCAAATTAACCATCTGAGTACCCTGCAAAATGCTGCATTACAAGCAATATGTGCTTGAAACTACAGCACGACCCTAGTCCTAACTCTGACATTTGCTAGCTCATCCCAATGCAGAACACAGCAGAGACACATTGGAAAGGTTTGGTATCTTCCACTGACAAAAATGTCATGGCATCTCCATGCTGCATGACAGGTGCATTAGAAATTCATAGACCAATTTATCAGTGCTACAGCAGGAATTTGTGGTGGATAACTTCAAGGCTGGAAGCATCTGCCAGCATAGATCTGCACAGCATAAGCTTCACTGGCTCTCTGAGTAAATTATCAAAACATTGAAGAAACTGTGAAGATGTACTGACTCAATGCATCTCTGAGGCTTTGTCCCAGGTGGTTCATCATCTTTTCTGTGGAAGCAACAGGCATGGGTTGTTAGGACTGAGCAGAAAAATCAGGCAGTCAGATGCATGTATATTCGTGGGACTGAGAGCTAAAATCTCCATGAAATGCGGAGTAGGGATAAAACTGGCATCTTGCATCTGTTGCTAGGGAGCTGGAACCATAAGGCAGGAACCATAGCAGTCTGTGTAAGGAGAAAGCACTGGAAATGATATGTTTTCACAAAGAACTTGCTTTTCTTAAAAATCTATCAAAGACTATGAATTGTAAAGACAAGTCTTATGTGGAGAAATTGAACCACAAAGGCACAGAGAGGAGGGAAGAGTGTATTCAGTGGAATATCATCACACTTGCCCTGTTCTCACATTCTTGGTTGGCCACGAGTCCCTATTCTTGTTTTGCAGGTAGGGAAATGTAGCCAGGTAGTGTTAAGGCTGGAAACCACCCTCCAGAGGGATTTGAAGCTATGTGGCTCAGCCAGTTGTTCGAATGGTTTGCACTTTCACATGGAAGAAAGAGAGAACATTACCAACTCCTGTGCTGTGAGCTGGTATCTGCTCTTCTCCCAGGAGCAGTACAGTGATCTTTGCTCTGGCCAGGTGGCTCTGTATATCCCTATGGAAACCAACTTATCCTGGCTATATCTCCACCAGCGTGAGCTGAATAATACCAGGGATGAGTGTGGGTCTTGTATATTTTCACACTGTTGCCTTTGGCAGTACTGCAGTGTGCAAACATGGCTGAGGTTCAGTATTGGCAGTTCTCCATGCTTCATTTCTTGCAGAGGATAAATGCAAGTTGTGGAGGTCTTTATTTTGCCTGTATTCAAGCTCATATTTTCACATGTAATTAACAAAATGGTCCAATTAATCTGAAAGGGGAATTTTTAAAATCAACCTTGTGATTCTTCACTTCCACTGCTTACTAACAAACCAATACATGCTGCCCCAGGGTATTTACCACAGAATAACAACCAGATGGGTTATTTTGCTTCAAGCTGTTAACCTGAGCTGATTACTAAAACCCTGGAAAAGGCTTATATACTTTAGCCCTTTATTGATGTCAAAAAGTTCCACATAATATATTTCTCATATTCCCCTGATCACTTTTCCAGAAGTACAAGGTTGATCAGCTTCTCTTGATAAGGAAACAATTTATAAACATTTATTCATATATATTTAAAGTGCTTGCTAATCTGTGTTTTCTATTTTTCAGTGCCTAAATAGAGACTTTTGGGGGCTCATTTCCATTGAAGCTGATCACTTGCAGTGCTCTGTATTGAGTTGTGGCATCCCATTTTGCATCCTGTTTCTGTCCGTGTTAAGAACCTAATTTGGGGCTGGAAATTATGCCCTGGGAATAGACACTGAAACTTCAGCATTGTGGAGCTGGGGATGGTGACATCTAAGGTTCTCTTTGGATCAGGTCCCAGGAAACTACCCACATAAATTTGTGTCGGTCTGCCTTGTAACATGAAACAACTACTCCCTTTGCAGTTCCTGCTACATTGCTATCTGTTGTGTTAGTTACCCCAAGCACATTAAAAAAAAAATCCAAGTCTGCCTCTGACTCTAATAATCCTCATGCCAGTTTTATTTGTTGCAACAGAGGAGCGGCTATAATAAACATAAAACAAAGAAATGAGGAAATCTTCATTATAGAGTGCTTTTACTGCTATCTTGTACTAATAAACACAGTTGTCTATTTGGAAAGATGCCTTCAGTCTGTTGATTTATTTTATATTAGCAGTGCTGTGAATGCTGGCTTCTCTGCTTTTATAAGACAAGCAGCGGAAAGAGGGCTGCCTCACAGCAGAGCTGTGGAAAATCAGCTTGGCCTTTTCTGTAAACAGTATTTTATGTCCATCAGATGGAAGATTATTTCTGAGCAATTGAGAGGAGTTGTTGTCTCAGCCTTTCTGTCTGCTTCAGGCCACATTCTGTTCCTGATTGAATTGGTTGCAATCTTCTGGCTGACTTCAGTAACACAAGAGCATGGCCAAAATCCTTCAGGTGATTAGTTGTGATGAGTCACTGGCAACCTCACTTGTCACTGTGGTCAAAATGCGTCCATAAAGGAAGACTTCCTGCAGCAGTGCCCAGGCAAGCTCCAGGGAAGGTCCACATCTTGCTCCTGTCCTGGTGGGAGGGGAAAACCCAGTCAGCTGCAGTTGTATTCTCCATACAGTAACGCTCGAACCCAAGGGCTTGCTCACCCACACATGGAAAATCTGAATGTTTTCAATTTTACTGATTGTTTTTTAAATCTAATCAGATTTCACTCTTGAAATGAGATAATGAGGCAGCTCTGGAAACCACTGAGTGTGAGGGACAGGACAGGGCTGCTTGCTGCGTGCTGCTGTGCAACACTGTCAGGCAGCTCCAAGATCTCCTTTGCCTTAGAAGGTGGAGACCTTGCTTCAGTTATGGCACTGTTCAAAGCCTCCTCTTCCTCACAGCTCTTAGCCATCTTCCTTGGCCTGCTTTCAATGTATTTTAATTCCTTTTTACTTTAGAGCACGTGTATGCTGGTGCTGTGGGGTGTAAGCGGCAGCATCCCAGGAAAGGCAATTGCCCAGTGAGGATAGAGACTATTCAAGATGATGCTCTCAAGCTGTGGTAGCTCATACCAAGAAGGACCATGCACTTTTGCTGTCTCTTACATCTAAGGAAAAATGCTGATTTTCCATAAGATCTAGCCCTAGATGTTATGTCATCACTTTATCATGTTTGTAGTCATAGTTCACAGCTGCAGAGCAAAACAAAGATACAGTGTCTCTTGAAATTCAGAAGCCAATTTATAAGGAAGAGATCCAACAAATACAGCCACACAAACAAATAAAAGGACAAGTGTTTGTTTGGGAGGTCCTTGCTCCCCTGGCTGAGGATTGTCTTGGTTTACACTGACCTGTGGCTTGGGCACAGAGAGCATGGGGAGGAGGGGCTTGTTCTGCAGCTGCAGCAGAGTTTATGCAGGCCTCTCTTTGGTGAGGCCTCTCATTTGGCTGCTCTGATGATGCCGTGACAAATCCATGACCATGTTAGTGAACACTGAGACCACATTAGCAGGCACTGAGAACATGTCAGTGAGCACTCACACTGCAGGAAGAAAGCCCAGCTGGATGGGGTTGCTCCATCTCTTGTATTCATTCATCAAGTCTCCCTTACAAAGCAGGAATAAGAGCAGCATTATTTCCTACCCCTCTAACTTCTTCTGTTACTTGGATCTGACAAATATTATTGTTACATGGAATCAGACTTTTAGATTAGTGGGTTGGCCAGGTCTGTTTAGGCCATTATCCTTTACCCACTGTGTGCTATGGAACAGCAGACCATGGGACTCATGGTTATAGCCCCCCTAAAACCTTTCTTCATTACCCTAAATTTTTACTTGAAAAACCTAAAAACATGAAGCGGGCACAGATTTCCCTGCACAATGGTACCTGGCCTCAATTTTTCCATCTGCATTTGTGTAAGGATTCCTCTTGTGCCACCACCATTGCAGACTCACTCTTGCACCTCAGCCCGCAGCATCAAGGTTCCACAATTCCTAATGCCCAATGGCAGGTAAAAAATCACAACCTTCTTAAGCTTTGATTACATTCAAATATTTGTATTATTTATTTGGTCTACCATGAGGAATTTGCAGGAAGATTACAAGGCCAGCCTTAAGCATTTGCTATACTTTTTTCAAATTTATTTTACAAGTGTGAATGCAGAACTTGTGCCCAGAGAGGGACTCAAAATCCCGAGGATCCAATGGAGCATCCATACTGCAGCAGTGCCAGACTGCAAAGATCAGGGACTCTTGTAGCATATACAATGCAAAGACCTTGGGAAGGACAACATCAGCCTGGAAGACCATATGGCTTAGGTTGGGTAGCTACAGTACAGCAGGTAGAAAAGGGTGGCAAGGAGGGAAAGTAACATGCTCTTTTCATGTGCTCACTGGCAACACCAGGGATAGACCTGTGTAGGTCCTATTGTCCTTGTAGCATCACTGTCCAGGAGAGGCCACTTCCCCAGATTTGCCATGATATCCACTTACCTCTCAAAGCTCCCCACTATTCTGTCCTAGGCTTCCTGGGAAAGAAGCTGCAATTAGGGGAAAAAGAGCTCCACTGCCCCTCTCTAAGGGGAATTCAGCAGTAACAGCTGGACCCCATCCTGATGGGTGCTGCAGCATTATGGGGTTATTGGGTAGAGGGGCTTTGGAAACAGGGTTTCCTCACTTTCCAGAAGCAAGGGAGACTGTGTGAAATTTAGGTGGCAGCATACAGCCTGCTGGCTGTTTTGGAGCTGATCCCATTGAACCCTGGCCTGCTCTGCCATTCCCCCCATGACTGTTAGCTGATGTTAGCTGTGTGCTGACTCCTGGTTTGGTAACACAAAACCTGCTCCACCTTAGGCCTTGCTTCTGCTAATCTTACAATTAATTTCAGCAATCAGAGTTAACCCTGGTTTTAACTTTATTGCAGCCTGAAGGACTTCTGAGATAGGAAACACGGGGCAGTGGGTGGGGTCATTTAAAGGCATATTTAAATATAGTTTTTCATACCTGGGCAATCCCAGAAAGACATATAACAGGTGATAACCTGGGGTGCCAAACATGCTGCTCCACTGATGAAAGCTCCCTGTATATCTGAGTGCCACACACACACTCCTGTCCTTCCCTGACAACTGGTCTAAAGAGAAATCAGGGAAGGAATGAGCACAGTCTCATCCTCATTTATTTAAGCTGTGGTTATTGCCTATAGTGCCCTTCTATTTATATGCATTACACGAGGTGATGTTTCTGCTTTGTAGTATCCCTTTGTAAGGAAGGGATAGGACATTTTGTAGAGATCCAGCAATAAGAGGAAACATTGTGTAAGGATTCAATACCATTATTTAATAAGGAATTCAACATAGTGTATTTAAGCTCATACTCTTACACAACTCTTTTTTACTGTCAATTACAAGCAGGAGTGTAAAGTACATCTCCCTTGGGACAGTTGTCTGTACATCACTAATGATTACTGCTGTAAGGAGTGACCACATCGAACGTTCAAATAAGAGAAAGATTTTACAAAGCTGGGCTATGAGATATGAGGAGTTATTTCAAATAAACAACCCAAGTACATCTGTTTCCCTCTAAATGTTATCTTAAACTTTAGTGTTGGATTTTCTGGCAGAGAAATCAAACTTCAGGCAGACTTTGAACACCCAGATATTATTTTCTTTTTGTTTGCTGATCATGACCTTTTCTTATGGCAGCCTCAAGGAGTTTGAGGAGCTGGATTTCCCTCTGTTATACCGAAGTAACTCTTTTGATTGCAGCAAGGTGAATGCTGACTTATATCTTACCTTACCTGCTCTAACGGAGGTAGTGAGCTGCCCAAGTGGTCTGTCTGCCACTTCCAGTAACATGGTCATGAACAAAGTGTTCCTGGCCCTGCAATTCACCATCGTGCAAACAGCTGGAACAAGTTGAAACCAAGCAGGAGACAGTATTGTTACCATATGTATTCCTTATCTTGATTTATTTTCATTGAGTAAGTTTTAAAGAGTTTTTAAGAACTCAAGTGCTATCAAGGATTCTAGCCACTTCCAGAAAAAACAAAGACTACAGGTAGGAAGTTATATTTTAAAACAACATGTTTCAAATGCTGTTTGTTTTCCCCACAGGCATTCAAACATGATATATTTTTTCCTGTATTTTTTCCCCCATTCTGAAAGCCAGGATAAAGTGCTACAGGAAAAACTGAAAAGGAATAGGAAGAGTATTCAGGCAAAGTTATCTGAAAGATTTTCTATTTTGCAGACTGCTTCTTTCAGGATTGAGAGATAATGAAGGCTTGTGGGAAAAATTTTAGTGTTATGCTGTCTGATGTGCCCTGTGTCCAAAAATTAACATAACTTGAGTGCAAATGCAAATATATTGAGTGCAAAGTGGAGATGAGTTGAATACCTTTAAGACCTCTTACTTAGGCCTAGATCTATGGGTCTGACCAAGAAAATATCCTCGAAGAAG
The DNA here is from genome assembly GCA_013398175.1 of Climacteris rufus. Classification (NCBI taxonomy): domain Eukaryota; kingdom Metazoa; phylum Chordata; class Aves; order Passeriformes; family Climacteridae; genus Climacteris; species Climacteris rufus. Next base: position 1,592,187 of record VZRZ01008641.1, read on the forward strand.
AAGAGCATCAGGTTACATGAAAGACACTTCTACCTAAGAGGGAAGTGGCACACAACTCCAGAGTCCATATCCAACTGGAAAAACAGGATAAATCTGTATGTTCTTCTGATGAGCAGACAACATGCTCTCCTGACTTTGAAGACAAATGCCAACTTTGAACTCAGAGGATTTCACTTTATTGACCCATTCAACAACTTCAGAATCATTGAGCCTGACCCATCCTAGTTTTAGTGAGAGCGGGACTAGGAGAAAACCTTTGTGAGGTGCTAATTTGGGCACAAGTTTCCTCTGGTTGTGGTTGTCTGTGCCATCAGATACTTGTTCATGAAGCCTCTTCTTACTCCCACTGTCAATGCACATCCACTGGGGCAGCTCCTGGATTTTGAGTTGGGGACAGTGATACATACAAACATTGTCTGCAGTGCATAGAGAAGAGTTTAGACACTTCAAATTCTGTTTCCTTTGAGATAACCCTAAGTTTTGGAGCTGATGGAGCCAGGATCTCAGCTTTCCTCTGCCCTTCACCCTTCACCCTCTCCAGTGCACTGGCTACCAAAGGATTTCTTTGAGGGCTACTCGCTGTTATACCTGTGGTGAACAGGCTGTGGTTTAGCAAGTGGTGGCTGGAGCCATGTTCTATCATTCTAGTTTAGGACTTAAATGACTGAATTGAAAAGTTACCATTGCTGAGCAAATACATGCACAGGGCTTTGGGGGATCTGCAGCTCACAGGGTGTCTCCTAAACTTCTGACCTGTTTGACATTGAGCAGATCCCACTGGCACTCAGCCCATGGGGCCAGCATTGACACTTTGCCCACCAGGAATGTTCTCAACAGGGAGGAGGCCTAATCTTGCTGCAGGTACTCACTAAGGATGCTGCTGTACAAGCCTGCAGCATTAAGGAGGGATGGGAAGCTGTATGAGGAGTAGCTGAGGTCACTTGGTCTGTTCAGCCTGGAGAAGAGGAGACTGAGGGGAGACCTCTTTGCAGTCTACAACTCATGAGGGGAAGAGGAAGGACAGGCACTGATCTCTTCTCTCTGGTGATCAGTGACAGGACTGGAGGGAATGGCCTGAAGTTGTGTCAGGGGAGGTCTAGATTGGATATTAGAAAAAGGTTCTTCATCCAGAGGGTGGTTGGGCACTGGAAAGGGAAGTGGTCACAGCACCAAACCTGACAGAGTTCGAGAAACATTTGGACAATTCTCTCAGGCACATGGTGTGATCCTTGGGAATGCCTGTGCAGGGCCAGGAGTTGGACTCAATATTCCTTGAGGGTCCCTTCCAACCCACCTTGTCCTGTGATTCTATTCTGTGATTCTGTGGTTCTGTGATTATGAAAAGCCCCTTTGCTTCCTCAAACAGGATGCTTCAGCCCTGCATCCAGGTTTTCCCAGAACACTTTTCAGGGAAATACTTTTGGCCCAGTGAGTAAGGCAGTGGTTTGGATTGGAATACTCACACTGCCTGGCTTCAGCCAGTGCTGCTTGCTCTGACCCGTCTGCGTGGGTTCTATGGGGGAACTCACCCACTCTGCCAGACTCTCCCAGTGAAGCCTGCAGTACTTCCAGGCTTTGTTTGCCTGCAGCTCATGCAGTAAGGTGATTTACCATCCCATTTTTAGGCTGTCCTGAATAGGTACATAGATCAAAGAAGGACGCCACTCATTTTCATTGTCTTCCTGCAAATCTGATCTCAGTAGCAAACTACCACTGGCTTCAACATAAATACTACTGGGTCCTCTATAAATAGAAGTGATGTCAGTTTTAGAAACAATCAGAAATGCTTCCTTCCATCCTCTGCCAACCTTTGTCTCCTATTTTTAAGCTCTTTTTCCATTCCAGTCACTGTTTTATCTTCCCTTTAATGTCTTTGTACAAAAGCCATTAATCTACTGTATGGAAAACTGTCAAATGCTTCTGGAAAATCAAAATATTCTGCTACCCACTAAATTGCCCTTATCTGTCATGGCAGTGGTATCTTCAAAGGATTCCTGAAAAGTAGTTAAGCATGACACGATCCTCCTGTGCCTCAGCCTGTGCTGGCTTCCTCTAATTTAGCTGGGGTTTGGTCACCCTTCTCTTACTATATTCCTTGAAATGCTTCCCAAGCCTTTTCCCCAGAACAAATGTCCAACTCACTGGCCATATTGCTTCCCATATTGTCTTATTAGTCTATCTTATTTTATTTTCTTACACAATATTCATCTTTGCCAATTCCCAGCTCTCACATAGCATTTCCCCTCCTTGGACCTTTTACAAATATGACTGCTTGCTTCCTTGATTCCTGTGCAGACTCCTTCAGACACCATGGGGTCTGAAATATGGGATCATAGTGGATTTCTGCCCCTTGATAAGTCCTGGGTGCACTTCTGGACAGAGGTTTCTGTTCTCAGACCTGAGCAGGCTATTTTCTCCAACACAGTTTAAAGTTTGCATTCTCCTGATGTCTGTTACCTATTCTGTTAATAGTTTTGTGCAACAGCTAACGATAGTTTGCTTTTTAAAAAGAGAATATGTCTTTGGAAACTAGAGCCTACTTAAACCAGCTGCTTTGAACATTATTTCAATAATTCTGCTTCAAATCAGAGAGTTGTCTCAGGGACAGGGAGCAGGTTTTGTCCCATCTCCAGGTAACTGACTTCAGCAGGGATGTGGAGACCATAGGTAATTCTGCATCAGTCCGAGACATTTCTTTAAATGGCTTTGTCTTGCTGCAAGAGGCCATGGATGTTCCTGGGTACCTGAGTTCAGACTTTAGCACAGTTACAGTGTTTAAATACTGGGTCAGAAAGTCCATTTGGGCATACTGAAAGGGGAAGGGCATCAGCAGAGAACACTAACTCTGCCTGTGCTCATTAAAAGTGTTTTTTCCCCAGTTTATTAGCTCCAGACTCCAAACTGGGTTCAGTACTGACTATATTCAGGTGTGATCTTCTCCTCCCACACACACATATTGCTAACATCTGTTAATATTCTTCTGGTTCAGTTTCTCATCCCAGGAAGCGCTAACCTTGACACACATATTTAGTTTCAAGTGCAGCAAGACTGTTGATGGTAAAGCACTTACTGAGCCTGCTTGGATGAATACATGAGTTAACAGCTTTCTGTTGGACTCATGTATATGCATGATGTTAATGACAGCTTCTACATGAGCTCCTGCAGGGAAGCAGTGCACACTCTATATTAATATCCCGTCTCCATTTGACTCTGCAATTTCACATATTAATTGATTAACAGCAGCCGGGAGGAATGCACAACAAGAACACCAGGCCAATTTTGTAAGGCCTGGCCAGTCCATAAAGGGCTTAATGGATCTCTGTCTGCAGTGGACCCAGCCTTGACCTTACTGAAAGTAATGGTGGTGTTGTGCTTATTTCAACAGCAACTAATAGAGGTCCAGCAGCTCTGCCTCAGTGACAGGAGAACCAAAGCATGTAAATACCACAATGTCTCTGCTTCATAACTAAAAATACTGATTTCTACACCCAGAACCACTTGGCCAAAGCCCATTCAGAAGTATGAAGCTACTACCAACTACTATTCATAAATGCAAAAAAAAACCCAAAAACCTTGAGCTAAAAGCAAGATAGGACTCTCCTCATCCTCTTTTGAACCCAAAAAAATTGAAGCATACTCTTTTGAACCCAAAAATCCCTTGTTGGCACTTAGACTGATCTGTAAGCAGTTTCAGATCATTTTAGTACACACATATACATATGTATACATATATGCATACATATATGAATATTCTGCAGAAGTTCCCATGTAGGGTCATTTTGACAGCAGTGAGAAATTCGCCCTCCTTAGTGCTTCTTTCTCTACGAAGATTCGTGTAGTGCAATTTTCCTGATTAAAATGAGTCATCTGGACCCTGCAGGTATGTCCAGGGAGGCCCCAGGCTGGCCTGGACTTGCCATCTCAGAGTGGCAAAGATAGCGAGCAAAAAGACCATGAAGATCACTGGTGTCCTGACACTCTCTCATTGCCTTTTTTCCTACTGCTACGCCCTGCTGGAGCTCCCAGATCTCTTCAGTAATCCCTGAGGGTTGTCTTACATAGAAGGAGTCTCCTTCTGCCTTATTAGGAAGAATTATAACCACTTACCCCACCAAAATGTAAGGACAAATTCTTGCACAGCAGTTAATCAGGTGCAGAGCTTCCATGGGGCTGCAGGCCACTCATTCTGGTGTTGGTGAGGGCATCTTCCTCCACTTAAGCAAGCTAGAGCATCTTTCCACTGGCAACTCAAGAGCCATCAACATCAGGAAAAGGAGTGTCTTCTCCTGCTTTTGTTCAGTGTGTCTTCAGTGACCTTTTGCAAGGGAACTAAAATAAATAAATTGAAAGGTTTTTAACTGAGTCAGCCTCTCGCTTCCCTGCAGTTACAACCGCTACACAACTCAGATGATTCTCCCAGCACTGCACAAACAATGATTGTGTTCTAGAATAAAGGTTTTATGTATAAGGATTGTGTTATAAATCATCTTTTTTGTTACATGTCTAATAAGAATGAGCAAATATCAGGCAGAAATGTTCTTAGAAATTTAAAGTGGTCTGTAGAATATTACTGGGTTATTCAGGGCTTGGGATCAGGGTTTTTAATGAGATGCACTCTGTTTCATCTCTTCATTATATCAGACAGAAGACTTAAAATATTTTCTTCTGAGGCTGGTGAGTTGTTAGCAAACACATAAGCCAACTTTTCTTAAAGATGTAAATCCATCTAAGTGGTCTAACATTTCCCCAGCTTTTTTGATTGTTTAATTTACTTATTGGTCACAAAATTTGCATTTAGTGTGGGGTGGGTTTCATTTGGCATCGCTTTTTTCACCGATGGTTTTCAGTAAACTGCAAGTTGAGTTTAAACACTGGGCTGTCAGTGGGCAGGGAGTAAGGTTGCTCTGATACCCAGTTCCTCTTTTACCTGGTTAAATCAGGTTGAAACAGCCTGCCTATGCTTGCAATGTGATGTGGACTGAGACAGGATGAGGATTTAACATGTGGTAGCATTTCTGGAGGGCCTCATAGATGCTGTCCTGATGGCAGATATGTCTGACACAAGCAAAGGAGATTGTTGGAAAGACCTCTGGTTGCTGAAAAAGAGGGACACACATGAAGTAAATCAGGAACACATCTAAGTTCCTCTGCTTCTTGAGTTCCCTTGGGCAATAAGTACAATAATTATGAGCCCTTTTTCTCCCATTCTTTGTGTGTCTTGTCTATATATGCTGAAAATTCCTCTGGGGCAGAGACTGGCCTTGCAAGGCATCTTTGAACTCTGGAGACATGTTGGGCCAGAGGAGAAGTGTGCAACTTCAAGAGGCTACTGCTTTGTTTTGATACTGCTTTCAATTTTTTAAAGGAAATTCTACATTTTATGTGCGTCTAACTGCTCCATGATCTCTCTAGTGACAGCAGTGCGCATCACACATACAGCAGTGCATCATACTTCCAGACATGCCTGAACTCACCTCCGGTGTGAGCCATGCCCTGAGTTTACCAAGCCAATCCCTTCACGCACATCTCCAGCATGGCTGAAAGGCCCAGTTAAAAGATTTCTTTTATCAGTTTTCTGACACTATTTCTCTTGATCCCCCTCCTCTGATAAGCCAACACACCTGTGTTCAAAGCCTGTCCACTTCTGCAGTGGCTGAGAGCTAAGTAGTTGCAAGCCAGTTCACAAGTCTTGGCTGAGTTATCACCTTGGTAGCTGCCCAGCGACCTTCAGGCTTTTTAGGTTACACATGGAGTATAGATGTACAATTTCCCTGGCCCCAAAGCAGGGGATGTGACCACCACCTGCACTGGGGTTGCACAGGGACAGGAAGGGCTGTGCCTAGGTCCCGTCAGGTTTGGCTTAGCTCAGACAGGCTCATTTCACACCATCTCTGAATCCTCCCGTTTGTTTAAGCAGAGCAAAGAAGGAAACGGAGGCTCTTTTTGCCAAAGTAACCAAAGACAGAGGGAAACAAGGAAAGGAAACCCACAATGCTGATTAAAAAGCCTCTTTCCAGGCTCTGTTGTAAGGTGATATCAAGTGGCAGGGAACACACACACATCTCAACACTTCCTCTATCTTGGAAGATGACAGGAAGGATGAGGCCATTCTGCTTTGAGGATGAGCTAAGTTAAGCCCTTAAAATGAAACAAAGACAATTTGTAGACCCCTGATAAAAACCCTGTGTGTGGTATGGAAACTTTCCACTGCTGTCCAATGGCTTTGTTATAATCTTATCACCTGCTGCTGACTTATCCAAACAGCTGCCTCCTACCTACTTATCTCTGTAGAGGGGTGGGGAAAATCACAGTATATAACAAAGAGCTGTGGACCACACACACATGCATTCAGGAAGTCCTGTGCACACAGGACTCTGAATTTTGAGGAGCAGAAAGTCTCCCATTATGAAATTCAGGATTTACCTTCATCTTGTTCCTGCTCCTGCTGCTGTCACTTATAGCACAAGTGGGTGTTTACTCCCCACCAAGATTTTACCCAAGCAGAAGAATAACTCTTCACACAGCTTCTTATGGTACAATTCTCACTCTTATAGCTCCCTGGGAGCAACTTTGTCCATATTAAACTCTTCCCACCGGAAGCACCTTTGAAATGGTGCTCTCCATTCTTCTGATGAAGTGGAGCTCACCTGACTGTCAAAAAGATAGCTCTGGCTCCTTCATGTGTAGAAGAAAATTGAATAATTGCCTCCACCTGGAAAACTTCAAGTCTGGAAAATGGTGAATTAAGGTAGCAGCTCCTAGCTATGCTGCTGTGCTGAAACATGGATCCTTTCGGATAGAAGTGGTATCCAGTGAGTCATCTGCTTTGCCCTTGCTTAAAGCAAGCACTGATCTCTTACATGCATATCTTGTCCAAGAATAAGGTGTGCACAGGGTACATGAAAGGCAGGAAGCCTATTTTATATCACTCTTATACAGGCTGCCCAGGGAGATAGCAGAGTCTCCACACTTGGAGATATTCAAAAGCATTTTGGACATGGCCCTGGGCAACCTGCTGTAGAGCAGAAACCTGCTTGAACAGACACATTGGATAACATGACTTTCTAAGGTCTTTTCCAAACTCAATCCTTCTGTGATTGATGCTATGACACCACTGGCATTGTGGGAGCCCTTGCAAAATTTCCTCAGTGACAGAACAGCTTGATCTCCACTCCAGCAAATCTCCAATGCTTCAATGGCTTGCAGATTTTTTGGCACCATGTATAGTCCCCTTGAGTTGGCATTGCAGCTGTAGGTCCTAGGGGAGTGCTGTATGCAGTTATGGCAAGCTGTGGCCCACAGTGAGTTGGTCAGGTGCCAAAAGCAGTGGTGCTGTGCCAGTGGAGCTCTCTGTTAGCTGCCATCCTGAGCCTGCTCCAATTCCATGGCACTCTTAGCAACTTGCAATTGCTTGGCTGGATAAGAACAGTTTTCTTAACATCTAGCTGAAATATTCTCCACATAATGCTTTTTCTCCAGCTTTTCTTGGTCCCTCCTGTCCTCTTTGGGGAACGACATTTTCTTTCTGACATCAAGCCCAGTCCTATTTCTCTTCCTTCTCCGACTTCTCTCCCATTCTTACTCCTGGAGTCCCTCTGGCATGGAAGGACTTGAATCCACTGCTCTGACACACAGACTAAAATAGTTCTCATATTTGAGACCTCATATTTTAAAGCCACAGATCAGTTTCCAAACTCAGCTGTAAGTCTATAAGCCCAGTGTGATTTCCCTTGGACCCTCAGGACTTAAACGCACTAGGCAGAGGTCAGAGAGGGGGCCCACAGGTCTCACTCGTGGAAAGGAAGATTTTCAAGAATGAAGATATGGTCCAGCAAGGTCCAGAGCACCCCAAGATGCTGCTCTCGATCCTGGGGGTCCAGTCCCCCAGCAGCCTACACAAGGTGTATCCATTTCCATGGAAGCAGAAGTTAGCCCAGAGCATGGGTTTTGCTGGGACAGCTGTACATAGCTCAGAGATTTTCAGCTCATTATTCCCTTTAGTTTCCAAATTGAATTTTGCCCAGGCCAAATAAAAATCACTGCTCAGAATTTGAGAGTCACATTATTCCTTGTTGGGAGAAGCACTTCACTATCCTCCATTTTTTAGCCTTTTCCTCTAAATCATCACAATCAAGTTGTCAATAAAGAGATCACTGGAAATTTTTCATGTTTTTTCACACAGGTCAGTTGTTTGCATCAGCACAATTCACTTTATGAGAGACACAGATCTCCACAAAGTGCTGGTTAAGCTTCAGTATTTATTGTAACTGAACAACTACAACTACAACTGAACAACTGAATAACTGAAATCCCATGCTTTTATTTTGGTTTTGCTAATTTGGGATGAGCTCTAGGTTCAATTTAATCCAAAAGCAAAAGTCATCCTAAACACAGTGAAACACATTGGACTGGATAGTCATAGCAGTGTCTCAGTATGCAATATGTTTATTTGAAATACAAATTGTAAAGTGTAACAGATAAGCTTCTACTAATCTGTATTGTGAATGGGTTAAAAACGAACCTCAGAGGAGTCAGAGACTCATTTGATCATCTGGAGGCCCAGATGCCAATTCTTGAGTTTTTTTTCTGAAAGCTGTGGTGTTTTTACTGCTCTCTTAAGAAGCTGGCTGTACAGGCCCATGAGTGCTTGAGGATCTCAGCTTTCTCACTCCTGTGCATTGGGAACAAAAAGGTTGCAAATATGAAACCTGAAGGTTCAAATAAAAGAGGGCAAATAAACTGGACCTGAAATCTTGTTATCTTTTAATCTCCTGGTTATTGGCCCTGAATGGCTTGCAGTTAGCAACACTGCAAAGGCTTATTCAAAATCTGAACTCAAACTAATCCACTGGAGAAATCTGCCACCTTGGGAGATGCAGCAGGAGAGCCTGACCCCCTCCAGATAGGAAAGCAATAGTGAACCTGACAAGGAAGCCCTTTCTGGCTTCATTTCTGCATTCAGATTTAAGGGAGGAATACACAGGATTTTGAGCTGTCTGAAAATGAAGATGCTCTTTGAAATCTTTTGCTAGAATTGCATAAAGATGTTTTTGACAAACTTCCATGCCTATAAAATGATTTAAAAAAACCCCAGGAATTTTCAAACACATCAGCACAATTTAATAGGTTTAAAAGTAAGATATTTGAAACCTCTCTGAAAAGCTGCAAAATATGCTGGGATGGATCTTCCCAGCAGGTGTTCTAGCCATGCTGGACAATTCTGTGAAATGGAGGTAAATCCAGGCTGTACAAGAGGCAGTTTTCAAAAATAATAATTTTTCACTAACTGTAGTAGGACTATTTCATAAAGCCAGCCTTGCTCTATTTAAATGCTCTCATGCTAACATCTTTGTTCTTACCCAACCCCAGCATTTTCCTGACCACCACCTTTCTAGTGAAGCTCTACAAAAGGGCTTCGATGAAACGCAAATGCTTCTGAAGCCTGCCTGGTTTCGGATTTCGTTATGAGACTGAAACTCGACCCATGTTCGTCCAAAAGTTCAGTAAGGGTTCGTGAACTTTTCTAGCCCAACTGGATTGATTTATGATTTTGTGTCACAGCTACACGAATCACGTGGCTGCAGCATAAGGCACAGCTCAGCGAGCCTGAGCACCAAGCCAAGCAAATCAGAACCACGGCCTCTCCCTTCCACCCTCTCCTTTTCCCAGAAAGGGTGGATGCTGACTGTATATCCCTGGAGGCTTTCTCAGCCATCATCTAGTAAAGGAACCAATCTTTAGAAAGTTTGAAAGCATCTAGTTGTGCTGACCTGTCAGGAAAATGGTCCAATCTCACAGGGACACGGCCAAAATTTAAAAAAAGAACAAAGCAAGAGAACAGATGCTCAGAGTTAAGTATCTTAATTTTTATTTTGTTGACCAAATAACTGGGCTGTTCTCCACACGCAGCTGAGCATACAACAGGTTTTAATCAGAGCTGTTGTTTAGATGACCAAGTACAAAAAGGAAGAAACTTCATACTAGTGTTCCTTGAAAAAGTCTGCCCTTCAGCTGCAGGTAGTGCTGCTAGCTGCCTTCAGGTGGAGGAGACAGCCCCAGGCTGCAGGCAGCCAGCAACCCTCTGTGACACATGGGGACACGTGGGGACAGAGGAGGAACTTAGGAAGTTACAGAGGTGCAAGAGCAATTTGGTACCTTCCTCACCTCCCACCTTCCTGCCTCACAGCCCTGGTACCAGAGGATCTCTTCCAGCTAAGACATTCCAAAGACCATGTCTGCATGCTCACAGCTGGTGTGGAGCAGTTGTCCAGCACTTACAACACTCTGCAACTTGTTCAGTGTCTCAGGAGTGCCTCATTTGTGTCTGATGGCACTGTGGTGACTGAATGCCATCACTCCCATGCTCTTCCTTTTGCACATGGGTTTGGATTTTCTGATCTGGAAGTAGGGCACAGAAACCCTATTCCACCCCAGCTGCTTGGGATTGGGTAACCACACGTGCCATTTGGATGTGGTGACAGTCTGTCGTCCTGTCACACAGCACAGAGCTGCATGAGGCAGTGGCACAAGGCTACAGCCCCAACTGCACCCAGGCTCAGCTGCCCTGCTGCTGCTTGCACAGCTTTGAATCTAGATCAGCTCTGGGGAATCCCTGCAGTAAACACAAACAAGTTTGGCTTTCACTTAGTGGGTATCCTGTGCCTCTCTCCCAGAGCATCTAATACTGTCCTTGCAGTGGGGAGTCAGGGCCAGCTGCAGTTGCAAGTGCCTGGTGGGTACCAGGGAACCCTCCTGAGTGTCTGCTTTGTCCTCGTCAGGAGCCTGCCACCCTCACCCACCATAGCAGAGGTGGGCACTGGGCAAGGGGTGGGGACGGTGCTGCACCGAAGTGCTCAGCTGGAGGAGCCAGTTTCCCATGCTGGGAGCTGAGTGCAGAAAGCTCAGTGAAGGCTGGTGCCGCAACAACAGATGTTGCAAGGAAAATGGATGTCACAGCAACAGGTGAAACCAGCAGTAAAAACGCTATCAGCTTCAGGGTCTCTCAGATTCAGCCTGGGCATAAACAAATGAGAAGAAGCAGAACTTTCTTGCTCCTCCAGAGATGTGCAAACTCGCATGTAAAGAGTCTGCTGGTCTCTCTGCAGTGCCTTGGTGCTCCCAAGAAGAACCACTGCAGATTTCTGCAGCATCTGCAGAGACGCTGCTGCCTGGTCACAATTCAGGACAGAGCAGCTCCTTCTTGCTCACTGGTGCCTCTGACCAGGAGAGGAGCTCCCTGTGTCAGCTCAGCAACTGAGCAGAAGGCTTCAGGCCCCTACTCCTATGCCAAGACTTTCCCTTCCACTGAGATATTTGAATCCCCTCTCCCACATCAGATTAATGAGTAGAAAGGAATTTTTAAAGTATGTTCCTAGGTAATTTCTGGTTTATCCTCTGGGTTTCCTCTCCTCTGACAGTACCACAATGCGGCATCTGTGACGCTGCCAAATGTGGAGAAGAGTAGGCTCCAGCGTGCACAAACAGAGCGTGGTGTCTTTGGCAGCTGGTGGAGCAACTATCTCAGGTTTCCTTTCATTTTAATGGTTCACATACCTCTCTCCACGTCTGTGTCTGATTTTCAGGGCACGACCTTGATTTTACATCAAACATTCCCTATGTCTCTCCTCATCCCACTGCTGTCTGTCTAGATTACCAATGCTAGAGCTGATCTTTCTATTAAAATGCTGGGGTTTTATTATTTTACTAACTTAAACTCCATCTAAAATGCAAAGCCTTGTTCATCCTTTCCTCTAGGGCTCCCGTACTTTGATTCCTTCTCCTGTCCTCTGCTGACAGACAGCTATGAAGTGAGGTGCATCTGCAGGGGCTGAAGCTGGAGGCAGCCATCATCCTCTGTATACTTACCCGTACCATAGGTAGCTGCTGTGACCCTACCCTTATTCATGAATCAGCTCATAAACACCCCACATCTGGAGTAGTTCCTATGTCACTGGCAGCTGCTGCAAAATTAATACTGCTGTTTAAGTAGTCCTACTGACAGCCCAGGTATATCCTTGTTCCTCGACACCTGAGTGCTGCTTATGAACAGGAACGAGGAACTGCCTGGCCAGTGTTTTTGCAATTGTATATTTGGTGTTTGGTAAGACTGAAGTTCAGATAATTAAGACTTAGATAGCAAATGCAGGTAATTTTGTTTCTGACATAGTTTTCAACCTGATCCACACTTTAGAGGGCTTGGTCCTTTCATACTACACCTAGCAACACAGCATCCTTCAGGAGTCAGTAGACTTACATTACTTTTCCCCTTTTCAGCTTGAAAAATGACTGGGGATTGCCCATAGAAATATTGGAAAGCAACATTGCCTGAGAGCTTCATCTCACCCCCTAAACCAAGGTCACCTTCCCTCTCATTAGGTGTCATTTGAGGCTTTACAAACGAAGCCTATCTCTTCTTCTGTGTGGTTATTACCAACCTGTGTAACAACAGGAGGAGTTGTGCCCAGCTGCCCACTGCAACTGCATACCTTTCTCCTGTGCAGTGCCCCGGGCTACCCTTTGGCTCTCCACAGCAGTGCTGTATACCTGTGAGTTGTGAAATGCCCCAAGACCCTCTCAGGTGAAAGGCCCTGCGTGCAACCTCTATGGGAAACTTTCCTCTAGTTAGCTTACCCAGTAAGTACTCCAGCGTGGAGGTTGTAAATAATGAATAGAAGTCATGTTTCAAACCCTTGGATGTGACGAACACTCTCAGAGGAAGTTTGGACTGTCCTTGCATTGTAATGTCAGCTGATCCAAAGATCCAAGATTTAGAGAAAAATTGCATCTAGTGTCAAGTATCAGGGCTTTTCCCCCAGCAGCACTGGGAGCCAAGACAGGGTCCTGAACTTGTAGTCTGCAGGGACTCAAAACAGGCACAAGCCTGTTTTTGAGCTCTCCTGAAAGAGGTGAGATATACTACGAAAGGTAAAACCTTCCCAGAGGACAGGGAGCATGGCTGAAGAGAAGTCAAGCTGAAAATCTCATGAGAAGACATTTATACAAAACAGTAACAAGCAAAGACAGAAACGTTAAAAAGCTAAGAATAAAAATGTCCCTCCATTCCCATTTCCTAACTACATGTGAAGGTGTGCAGGTAGATGCATATGTGGGGGTGACAGCCTGTGACATGACTGCCTATGTGAGCCCTGCTCAAAGACGGCTCTGCCACCGAAACCCCACTGTGAACTCCCTGTGCTCTAACCCACAGGGTGACCTCCGTGAAGTTCAGCCTGGTGCAGGCAAGATGTTCTGAGAAGATTCCCCACCCTGCCCCTCAGGGCTCTTGCCTGCTGTCACAGGCCCTTCCTAATTGGATACATCTGACCTACCAGTGTCTTTGAAAGTCCTCCAAGGATCGGTTTCAAGAAACACATTTGGTTTCACACTGAATTTACAGAGTGAAAGTTTTATCAGCTGGAGCAGTCTGAACCAAAGATGGTCTTTCCACAAGGAACAAATCACATATCAGATACAGATTCCTCACAGTTGCAGCTTTCCTCTCCGCCTACTCCACTCACTTTCCAGGAGAGGAGACTGGAAATTGTGAAGGTCTAAACCCCACTCTCTAGGGACAGAGTTTATTAAAAGATCAACAAATGTTGATTCTGTTTTCTTGCCCCAAAGTCCTAACTTTGCATTGGACAACTTTTCCATAAATTTCAAGCAAAAAGTAAATCACAATAAAATGAAATGCTCCAAACATGAATGGCAAGGTGAAAGGCAACCAAAGAAGAACAAAACAAGCACTAATCCTGTCTTTTTAAGGCTCTTTTAAAGTCCCCTGATGGCAGAAGGCTTCTTTCAGAGAAAAACTGGTCCTCCACAGCCCCCGAGCACTTCTTAGAGGAGGCAAAGCAGCAGTGAGTCCCAGTTACTGGGCAGGAGAGTTGGGGCATGGCTGGTGAGTGACTTGCACAAAGAGACTTAGTAACAAAGCTGGCAACAAAATCTATGTCTCCTGAACCTGAGGATAATCCTTTATCTGTCTGATCAGTCTGCATCCCCTTTCTGTAGGCGGCATTGCTGTGTGCGGATGGATATTCTACATTTCAATTAACCTGGACTTAGTAAAAGCAAAAAGAGCAGCATCTCTTGTGCCTTAGTCCTCGTCTAGGTGAGATGAATGACCCAGACAAGAAAACTCTTTCATTTGTGTGGCTGAGCAACATCCTGAATAATTTATGTTTTGCAAATTGCATATCTGAATGATGTATCTAAAAGACAATGTTTATTACACATATTCAAAAGTCAGGAAACAATCAGACAATTGTCATGCTGATAAATAAATTCAAAAATTCCCATAAAGATATCCATTAAGAAAAGAAAAATGAGTCATTACAACAATATTATCTCATTTCTAGATGGAGCTGCTGAAACAGCTAATGACAATGCAGAAGAGTTTGATTAATATTTTTGTTCTGTACTTGAAAAAAAAAGATGATCTGTTGAGATGACATAAGGATGATTAAGTGGTCTCCAGTGCATCACTGAGAAAAATGACAGACAACAGCTGTTAGGGATAAACAATTTGAAATTGCAAAGCCCACATAACTTATACCCTGAAGTCCTTAAAGAATTGTCTGGGAGATGTTTGGCTTGTTGGCATTCATTTTTAATAACCCCAGGGGTGCCAGCAAATTTCCAGTGGACTGGAAAAAGTGTAAGTGTATGCCAGTGTTTTAAAAGGGGCAAGGTGGAATATCTAACATCAACCCCAGACCAAACAACAGAGAATGTGACATGGGATTCAAGTACAACAAAAATAAAAGAGACACAGCATCAGTGCTGTTTAACAGCATTTCATGGGAAATAGGTCTCATTAAATTTTCTGTTGAGTTTATAAAAAGCGACTGATCTTAGCAGCTGCCTGGAGGCAATGCTTGGGTGAGGCAGCACTGGGCACCACACAACACTTTTGGGGGAGAATGAGCATATTCCAACAACTCCAGACAACATATGAAACCGGTGAGGTGCTGGATGGCTGACAGGCACTAACGGAGGTGGCTCACACAGGAGCGCTTCTTGTGGGACCTCTTCTAGACCTGACACTTTGCAGCATCCTCCAATGATCTGGAAGAAGCCCCTATTGCTGCTGACAGAATTTGCAGGTGACTGTGGGACAGGTGGGGAGCTGAGGGGTTTAGACGATCCCAGGCAATGAAGACAATTAGGAAGCTAAAGACATTCAGACAACATGCTCTTCAGTAAAATTAAAGAAACATGTTGTGGAAGAAGAAAGAAAGACAGCTGTGCCTACTGTCTTGGATTTGTAGCTTGAATTCCTGTAGCCTGAATTTTGTCTTTCTCATGGAAAAACAGAACAGCATGAATCTGTGAGATGATGATAACAGAAAAGGGCTATTGGGCCCTTCGTAAGAGTGCTGAAGGGGCAGATGTGGTTGTGTCAGGACAACCAGAAAGCTGATAAACCTCTGCAAACTACTGGAGGAAAATAGCACTCTCCATCCTGGAGAGTGCCTCCTTGAAAGCTTCATCAGTGCTGAGGTGAAAAGCCTGTATCAGCAGCATTTCTCAAGGAGAACTTACAAGTGGTAAAGTCGCTCAATGCCACTGCACCCTGCAAAGTGTGCACTGCAGCCACAGCCCTTGAGACTGCCTTGTTTTGACATGATCCCTCCAAAATCCCATGCATGAGCTTTGCCTGGAATCTCTCCTCCTCAGATGTGAAAGCAGCACTGTGGTCTTTCTTCATTTCTACCATCCAGGACCATTCATGTGTCTTGGAGGGAAACGGACAAGGGGAGCCAGAAAGGGCAGTTGTTCTTGTTACCAGCAATTTGGGTTCAGGTTCAAACATTCTCGTTTTCTGCTGTAACCATTCTGTGGCACAGCTGGAGACTGCTCCTGGGCACATGCCTTCTTTCCAAGTTTTAACCAACTTGTAAGGAAGGTATGGAGTAGCAACACATGAGGCTACACTGCATGGCAATGGGGAAAAAATTGTCGCTCATACTAAACAAACCCCATCAAAATTTTGTCCAGTTGTACCCAACAGGATTCTCCTTGTATTTTTTTCCCATGAAGCCAATCGAAACAAGAAATAGGTGCATCACATTAATACTACATGAAGGTCCTCACAGCACACATCACACAGGTAGGGAAGCAGAGAGCACAGCAGCCCCTCTTGCCAAATGCAGTGATGGGAACCGACACCACTCCTGGGATGCAGCAGGCAGTGCCATAGGGACAAACAGACTGTGCCCCATCTTGCACCCACTGACATGGAGCATGCTTTGCACCACAAACTGCCTGGTTGCCTGGTTGCTCCCTGAGGTAGGATGGCTTTTTCCTTGCATTCCCTTTCAAAGACCACATTGCTGACCCACTGGGGCTATTTTTGGGTGCCATGTCTGGTGTTCAGCTAAGCTCCTTCATTCCAGCAATCCCTGCACAAAGAGGTGTTGCTGGTAGCCATGGGCTGAATCAGTCATGGGTTGAGGTTAACATTTGTTTTCATTTAAAAGCAAACAAAAAAAGCCACTGGACTGGGAAGCTGGAGTGGTGAGGACACCAGGTCCAACCTGCCAGATGGCAGCTCTGCACAGCAGTGAGGACGCCAGGGCCTGGAGCCAGGTTTTTGCCGTGGTTTGCACTCCCTGTGCTCACAGCCAAGCTGTTCATGGTCCCAGTCTAATGGCACGCACAGAAATCATGCAGTTCTGGCAAAGCTCAGAGCACCGGCATCTGGAGGAGCTTGGATGGAGGCATCCCTGCCCGGTCCAAGTCCTGCTTGAAGATGATGAAGTATTCTGGAGGAAACCAGACAGAATTCACAGCATCAGGCAGTAGGTGATTAATAGGCTATTACCAAAGAGTTGTGATGTCACAGACTCAAGCTGGAAGGGCAGGAGGAAGCTTGCCTGGTACAGGTCAAATAGACTGATTTTGGGAAATGAACATTTATGCATGGTTACTTTTGAACACCCCCCTCTGCAGTGCTAGCAACACAGATGTACCACCACACAGGAGGCCTAGAGGAATAAAAGACACACAGCCAAAAGGCTCCTGGTCCACAGTGGAGAAAAGACTGAGCTAAAACTGACTGCTCAGTTTTGCCTGAGCTGAATGCCCTGTAAATCACCAGCCCATTCCTCCTCATAGACAAGCAGTCCTTTCAGTGACAGCACAGGCTAACGTCAGCTTCCTTGTCACTCACAATGGTCTCATTTTGCTACATCAGAGAGAAGCTTATGAACCCACCTGCACTGAGAATGTACCAGTGGGAATAACCTAGTGAGCTCTTTTGCTACTTAGCTTAGATAATAGAAAGTCCTTCTTCATTTTCAGAAGAAAATTCCCTTTCATTCCTTTTATGAACGTATTGTGTTAGTGTTCCTGGGAGCAATGGGAGGATGCTGTCTGCTACATTACTGAAATGCTGTCATGTTTATTAATATTTCCAAATTGGCCCAAGCCCCATGTACATCATTACACAGGCAAACAATAAACAATCGTGCATTTAGTAAATTTGACATCCACCACAAAGAACTGGTTATTGTATCGTAGGATTAGCTACACATGCTGCCTCTCGCTGCATTCACAGCTCAGCAACATCAAACCCCTACAAAAGCCTTGGAGACTCCCTGGGTGCTGCTCTATTACCCTGCCTGGCAGATGAATGTGTGCAGGGGAGATCAGTGTAAAGCATTGTGAGAACATGAAAGGAGAGGGGGGAAATGAACTGCTTGTCATGTCCCAAAATAGGAAGGATCCAAGTAATCAGTGCATCCCATCTGCCCCTAACACCCTCATTGAGATTCAGAGGGAAATGTAGCATGGTGATGCTGGCCAAGGGCACCCTAGCTTGAGGATGGGCAGCTCTGAGCAAGCACCTGCTTCCCTTGGGGTTGGATCCAGCCAGCACTCATCACTGCCCCACAAAGACAGAAAAGCCCCTTCATGACACCAGAAGATGTCATTTGTGGGAGAGGGGAACATTCAAGGATAGGACTCTGCATTAGCAACAGACCTATTATAAAACCTGCCCAAAGCAAAGCCTGGGATTTTAGCATGCCACCCCCACTTCTTTTAACCCGTGAGCTGCAGACAGGGATGAAGCGAAAACTGCTGCCCACACTTTCCAGGAGGGTGTTTTTGAGGCCAGAGAAAGCAAAGGCCAAAAATGAATGGGACTTCTGCTAAGGGACCTTGCCTCTGCTTGCATATTGCAATATAATGGGGTATTCCTGATCCCTGGTTGCACCAGTTGAAATCCAGGACAAGTGGATCACTGCCATTGTCATGACTGCCCATGCCACAGTCCTAACACTGATCCTCAGGAGAGAAGCCATCATGGTACCCCATGAATGACATCGTCATGCTGTCCCCACATGAGCCAGTGAGCCCACAGTGTGATGAGCCGTTCTGGGGAGCAGTTTGTTCCTCACCACTCTGTTGGTACAAGGCACAGAGGGGCTGTCAGATCCAGGACTGGCTTAATCCATCGTCGTTAGTGTTTCCATTCCTGTCACTCTCAAACTGCACCTCTGTCACAGTAATGACACAAAAGAAGAGACGGAGACACCTGTCACCAGCAAGGAGGAGAGAGCAGGAAAGGGGGGCAGCAAGGTCCTCCTTCTTTATTTTATGTACATTTAGAAATCACTATTCATTGGAGGAAATCAGTTCTTCCTCTCTCAATCACAGTGGTCAAAGGAAATGTCCATTAAAGTTCTGTGTCCAGGAGAAAGGAATGTAAATGATAAGATACAGTTACAATAACATGGCTATGTTTACATAGAAAAGTGTGAGAAACTAGCTACAAAAGAATGACAACATCCAGAACTGCAAAAGTTAGGGCAACACACCTCTATTATGCCCGTCATAGAAATTCTACCAATGGGAAAATATGTGTTTAGAATCAAGCTTATGAACTAGAACCTTGGGAACACCTCCTCGGAGTGACTTTCTGCTCCTCTCTATAAGAAATAAATATGGCATTATTATCATTTAGCACCTTTGGTAAAGACCAGCAATTTCATTCAGCTTTTTGCTGCCTGCATGTCCCTTCACAGTTCCCAGTGAGACGTGCAGAAATCAGTTTGAGAGTCCCAAAAAGTGACATATTCCTCAAGCAATTAAAGCAGGAGTTTGTTACAAATTCTCACCAATCTAACAAGCATTGCACTCTGAGTTGGTTGCTTTTGGAGGGATGCAAATACTTTGCAGGCTGTGGGGTAGAGTGAGTTAAGGAACACCTGCTGTCAGACACGGGAAGATGGGTGGACTTGGCACAACTCAGATATCAAACCTGCCTTCCAAATGCTGAAGCTCTGGAGCCATGACACTGTGCCACCCTGACATCTCACACTAAGCAAATAATCCCACTGAATTCTTCAGGAGATGCCCTTAGACCAGCTTTGAGAGATGTTTGGGAGGGTGACAGGACATGGGTTAACTGTTTCAAACTTTTCTGCTGTTTCCCGGTATGATCTCTATCAAGTCTTTTGCTACTTTCCTTGCTCCTCTCAAGCACTGTGTGGCTGTGAGAGCATTTGGTGCTCCCTTCTGAAGGCTGTGATTCTTCATTCGATAGAGTCTGTACCCAGCAGTTTCCCTTTCTGGGGGCAAATAGCGCTTACCTGTACAGGAAAGGGCGGAAGAGTCAAGCTCTGATTACCCAAATGCTTTGCGCAAGTGTTTCAGAGGTGTTTTGAAGTAGTCTAGGGTATGCAAATGACCACGAGCCAATAATTGGGTTTTGTGCTCATGCACTTATCAGGGCAAGAATTTGAATGAGAATCAGACTGTAGTTCTCACCTTATTTGTTCTTCTCATTATTTGTTTTTAAGCGAAGGATGCTTAGCTGGTTCATCTGCGCTCTTTGTTAAAAAAGGGCTTTTTACAAATTTTCCTTTCCCTGCCTTTGTCTAAACAAAGGTATTGATTACACACAGCACCAATTAACAAAAAGTCTGACTTAGCATGAGTAGCAAGGCTGGGGTAAGATTTAGATGCTCTTTTCTGCTCCCTTCCCTAGGAGGATTGGAGGCCAATTCCTGGAGAACAGGCGGTTGTTTAGGAAACTGAAGGTCAGGGGTGACAAAATCAGTCCATAACTCTGTCCCTAGTGGTTGGTATTCACACCACTGGCTGGGGAGAGAGCCAAGCACCCAAAGATATTTCAAGGAACCTCTTCATATTAATGTGTCTGGGTCTGACGGTGCATTAAGAGGCTATTAACTCACCTAAACTTATCTAAGTTACCAAGTGTACTTTGGTTACTCATCACTCAACTCTTTCCCCAAATGTATAACTGCAGCTCTTGAGGACAGCCACAGCTGAGAGCCAAAAGGAGTTGATCTCATACAGAAACCTGATTTGCAGAATATCCAGACCCTTTGAAGTGGCAAACACTGGACAGCCAAGCAGAAAACCCTTTAATGTGGTCAAAAGCCTACAAGAAAGCTGGAGAGGAACTTTTTTATATGGGCCCGTAGGGACAGGACAAGGGGGAATGATTTTAAAATAAAAGAATAAAGATTTAAACTAGATACTAGCCAGAAATTCTTTATTCAAAGGATGGTGAGGTACTGGAACAGGTTGCCCAGAGAAATGGTGCATGACCCACCCCTGAAAGTGTTCAAGGACAGGTCAGATGGGGCCTTGAGCAACCTGGTCCAGTGGGAGGTGTTCCTGCCCATGGCAGTGGGGGTTGGATCTAGATGATCTGTGAGGTCCCTTCCAAACCAAACTATCCTTTGGTTTCTTGACCAAGAGTTTTGAAGAGTTTTGAATAAAGACACAAGGTAATGTCTTGGCCCTACTGCCTCAACCTTGGAATACAGAGAGATTTCACCCCCGATCTCTTTGTACAGCTTCCTGGAAGTCACCTCTCCCTGATGCAAACTCTTGAACCCTTTGCTGAATATATGCTTTGACAAATCAGCTAGTGCAGCTGAGGATGTTTTAGCACCTGATGCATTGTCCAGAAGCTCAACCCTTAGCTACATGGAAGACTAGAGACTTCTTCAGTTCATCTAGTTTCAATGCAGAGAATGAGCAGGGCAACCCCTGAGCTTAAACAGAATGGGGTTTTTTCATGATAGTGGTTGTGTGTATGAAAATAAATGAGCAGCATGACAATTTAATCAATTTGTGGTATTTTGTCTTGCCAGTGTTGGACATAAAATTTCTGCTGAGGATCCACAGACGTTGTTGCAGCAGAGAAACTTTCCTGTGGAGAGAAAACATTGACTCAGATGCCACTCTGTACTCACACCAGCAGGGCTCAGGCACCTGTGCCTCCCATGTTGCTGGCATCCTCCCTTGGCCCCACTCCTCTGCTCTGAGAGTCCTGCAGCAAACGCACCATCAACTGCACAGCACGGCCAGGAAGACTGACCTGTCCTACACATTTGGCCCTAGTTACAAGGTGAGACTGGGTTTCAGGGCTTTCATCGTGTTATAATGTTAGTATGTTCCCTGCCTTCAGATTCATAGTTGTTCATTCCTCATCCCTGCCTCAAGCTCCTCTTCTTTCTCATTTCTACTGCAGTAAACCCAACTCCTGTGTGCTTGGGGTTATTAAAACCCAGTCCCACACATGAATGACCCTTGCACTGCATTTTTGGAGAATGAAAGACGAAATTGCACCAATATTTATAGACACATCCCATGCAAAGCCTCTGTAAATGCATTTTGGTGAACATGAGCAGCTTCTGTCACCAGCATAAGCCCTGTGTACCCATCCTCAGCCACAGTAGCTGGTTATATTACAGTAGCTTTCTCCTGGGTCAGGTTTCTTCCATGCAAACACACATAGGACTGTTTCCGACTTGAGACCCTTAAGAACTTCAAAAATTGTTTCCCCTTTAGAGATCAGGGCCGCAGTCCCATACAAGATTGGCAGCTGTGCCAAGAACTGGTCTGACATCTTCAAAAGCTTTAGCCCTTTTTTTCCTCTACAGCTACCTTCTTCAGTTGCTTTCCACCCACTTTCCTAGCTCTGCCTTCCAAATTTGAAGGGCAACAATCTCATCCAGATTTTGCTAAGGAGCTGTTGTCACCAAATACCAGAGGACTTTGTTTCCTTTGTTTTACTAGGTTCTGATGTTGTTACCACAACAGAAAACAAGACCGGTCTCTTCTATTTTTTTTTTTAATTTTGTTTGTTTTTTAAAAATTGTGCCATATTTTGTATACCAAGTTCTAGTGAAAAGCAAATGCTTACAGGAGTTGTAAAGCCAGCTTGTTTCCAAAACAGCCTTTGCCACAGGTGGAGTCCTACAGCTGTACTCAATGCAGTCTGAATGCCATCACCTTCCCTGCTTGTCCAGCAAAGTGCTGACACTCCGCCTGGCTGAGCAGCCCACTGTGCCTCACTGCTGGGTTTTACACCAACTTAAAATCTCTGTAAGAGAAGCACTCTTGACTTGCCACCTTTTTTTTTTTTCTTCTTAAGAAAGTAAATTAAATTGAAAAGTGTTAATGAGAGGTTCAGTTCCAAGGGTGAGGAAGGTGAGGTAATAAAGATTTCTGGAAAAGCTCGTATCCATCATACTCCAAAAGTTGTGGCGTGTATGGTAGTTGTGCCCTTTGCTCTGGCAGAGTTAAGGCACAGCACTCATTCATCACTCGCTGAGAGCAATTTCATGCTGGGAAATAGCCAGGGGAGTGGTGAACCAGCCAGAACACTAGAGTGTCACTCAGACAACAAAGAGGGGGGAAAAAAGGCAGGTTTGAAAAATGAGGGGGGTTTTGCATGTCACAGGTTTATGGTCATCAAAGTCTTCCAGGAAAGACTAGCAATAAAATTGCTTCATGCACATTTTCAAATTGGCAATGTTATGTCTGAACTTGACCTCAGGAGTCCCTTCAGAGTCAAGAGAAAGAAGAGGATACCAGTCAAGTGTAATTCACTTGCTTAAAGTTAGAAGTGTGTTCCACTTTGGGGTAAAGTGTACACAGAAATTACTGTTTCTGACTTTAGCTTAATGTTTAAATACTTACATCACATATATCTAAAGGCCAGTTAATAAATTGCACCAGGTATTTCTAAAGAAGATCACCAGCTACCAAGTCATGTAAGCTCTGTGCAGATGTTGCCTGGTGGCATCCTTTTGCCCTTGATAAAAGCAGTGGTACCATCACCTTCCTCTAAAAAATGGGAAAACAATGTATGTTTATTTATATGTATAGCAACTATATTTTTTGAAAATTCGTTTTGGTAATTGCACCACATGTCTCTCATGAACCAATAAGCCACTGCTTTCTATAAAGCCAAGCCTGCACAAAATGGTGCTGGTGTGTTTATCTCAACTGGATACAAACATTAACTAGTTCAAGCTTCTTGTGTAATGAGGAGGCTGAAGTACATCCCCCTGGCTTGTGCCAGCAGTCACTAGCAAGTAATACAACTCATCAGTTAATAAGGAGACAACAGACACCTTGCCTCTATGTTCGCCCTTGTATCCTTCCCAGCAGCAAGGCCCCTACACACTTCCCACCAAAGGCAGATTTCATCCCTGTCCAGAGTGGGATTGAGCTCAGGCCGTGAACAACCTCTGTTGTTACAAATGCTCGGTGGATTTATTTACGCCTGTGGCATAAATAGTTCCTTCCCTCCACAGGACACGTAACTCCTGTGGAATTCAGCGAGAGGAGACGCAGGCACAGGCACGGGCAGTCTCCAGCACAGCCAGGCACTCATGTGCAGGTACACACGTGCATGGCCATCCCCGCACAGCTCTGCCGACAGTGGCACCTCTCCACCAGCGGGGTTTGCCATGGCCCACACCTGCCAGCTGCCAGCCCTGCCCACTGCGACCTCCCAAGGGCCACTGCTGCTGTAGCATCACTGCCAGCAAAAAAAAGGGGATTTGGTTAGGGAAAAAAAAGGACGTTATAGACAGCCAGTTTGTGAAACCCACATGCTATCAACATTAGTAGGGAGCAAGTTTGTCATTCCATTTGGGGAAAAGAGGCTTCTGCAATAAGGATGTCATGGGAGAAGTGGCAAGTCACTTTGCCCAAATTGCCTTACACTTTATTTTTGTGTTTGTGCCTTCCCAGCTGTGTTTCACACACCTGACCCCTAAGCTCAGTGAATCCATGGGAAACAGATCATCCAAAAGAAAGCAGCAACAGGAAAAACAGACACCCAAAAGCATGAGTGGCCCAAGAAGAAAATGGAGGATAAGGGTACACCATGGCCCTGGAAAGAAATAAATACCCTTTAAAGAGAGGAATGACATGAAGATTTTGTTGTCTGAGTGTAAAAAAACTGACTTGGAAGGTACCTGCCTTGGTGTGGAGAAAGTGTAAAGACTGTCCCTCAACTACCCCTAAGCTCAGGGGTCGCAGAGCTCCCATGCCAGAAACATACACTGGACACAGAGGCAAGAGGGCTCTATGCATTCCATGCATGCAAGGTAAACCCGCTTGGGAGCCCACATGCCAAGTGGTTGCCCTCAGAGTGGTGCCTCAGAACTGACACATGGTTTCTTTGTGCTCCACCTGCTCAGTGTATCTGATCCTGCTGAGATCCTGCTCTGGATTAATTCAGTGCCTAAAGTGGAAGGACCACAGCCCTTGCTTTGGAGAACCACCTCAACAAACAGGAGCATGGAGGTCACAGACAGCAACAGTAGTTGTAGTAGACCTCAGCAGTACTCTTTTGCAACAAGGCACTTTTAACTATTAGAACCTATCCAGACACTTCTTTACCCAGGTTAACCCATTATCTAGGGAGTGGAAAGCAGGACAGAGGCGCAGGCAGTAGGAGGAGCAGCAAGGTGGTGCACGCCCTGCCAGGAGTGCCAGTGCTGAGTTGTGCATACCTGCACCTGGTCCTGCTGCCCATGCAGCCAGTGACAGACAGCCCTGCCTCCAATCCACCTCGGGTCTGCTGGGAAAGCTGAGCCTCTTGGCAAGCCACCTTGCACGCCTAGCTGAAAATAGCGCTGTTTTTGCCAAAACATACACTCAAGGCTTGGATTCAACAATGCTGCATCAGCAGCTCGTAATCAAGTTGACACGGGCTGACTGTTTATTGAAAGAGAAGAGGGAAATCGTGATTTGACCGGATTCAGTAAAAACCAAATAAGCCAGAGGAGAGGACCTGGGTTTATTTGCACATGACAGGAAATCTTTCCAGTGGACTTGAGACAACTCAGACCTTGACCTGCTGTCTCTTCTGCATGCAGACAGGGTTGTGGGGTGGTCTGTGAACATGAGAAGGACTGGCATGAAGTCTGAGCAGGATGCGAGGGAGGAGCAGAGCAATTATTTGTGCAGTGCAAAGCATGTGTATGAGCTGTCAGCAGAGAAATGGGGAGAAAGAAAATATGGAGGGAGGAGAAAAGGAATTCTATAAAATGCAATATGTAAACTGCCAATCATGGCTGTGGCAGTTTGTGCTTGCTATATATGGCTTTCATCTTTGCTCTTTATTTTACATTCATTTCTTTCCTTTTTGGCTCAAGCAAAGTCAATTCCCCCAGGGTAGAATATATTGGCTTTCCGCCTCCTCTGTTTACTGTCCGGGGCTCCTGGCTGAAGCCAAAGCAATGTTTTTTAATTTGCTTGTTTCCTTTTAGTTTGATTCTTGAGATCTGAACTTCTGCCTCCCAGACTGCCTGAGATATTGCTGTCCTTTCATTCTCTTGCCCACAGCAGGATCCTCTGAGCATGACACAGTTCCCTCCTCTCTTGAAGGGCAGACACCAACATGCGTGATGCGGTGACTTGTTTTCCAGAGCATCTGATCTGTCAACCCTCCTTGGTCCTCAGCAGATTCCTGAGCACCATGACTCTGAAAATCTCATGACCTGTGACACCTGAAGGCTGCTGTCCTCAAGCCTTCTGAATACAGGAATGCCCTGCAATAGATGGGACCTCCTAGACAAGAGCAGCACCTACTCTGATAAGCAGTGGAAAGAGGGATCTGGTAACTACCATGGAAGAAGGGTGGAAGAGGGGAATTACATGAAGACTAGGGCCCAAACCAGGAAGCAGGACAGGCACGCTGGGCTTCAGGACAGGACTGTGAGGTGTTTGCACCTTTCCCCACAACCAGGGTGCCTCAGTCTGTGGCAATGGTTTCCTCAGCAGTCCCCAGCACTGTCCTGGGTGTTTCTGTGCTTTCTACAGCTCCTAACATAAATACCAGATTGCTCCAGGGCAGGGAGACAGCAGAGTCCAGCCCCTAGGGGTGGCTGTACTTTATCTCGCTGTTGTGCCATTTCCAGCTTGCACCAAGCTAAAGGTGGCCAAGGGCTTTCCATTTATCACAGTGGAATGTATTCTTCAGCTTATCGATTCAGCTTCAGGGCTCCTCCACTCCTACCATAATTAGCTTAATCACACGTGCTGGCAGGCTGCAGCTCGAAGTGCCTCCTGCCTGATGTCACCCTTTACACGTTTAGCTTTGAGCCAAGATGGACACTGTCTGCTGCTAACACGATAGAGGCAGACCCTCCCAGAATGACAGCATTATGTGCAAGCAATCTCCCAGCTCCCACTCAAGAATGGGGCACAGGGGCTGTCATTGCTTCTCACTCCACAGGTGCATTGAGAAGTGACTAGTGGTGATTCACAGATGGGAGCATTTCTGCAGTGGTGGCTCTCAGCTCCTCTTGTCTCACAGCAGAAGGGATTTTTTTGCACCTGTCTCCATCCAGGAATGCTATATCAGACCCCCAAGGAAGGAATATTGCATGGGGAGCTTCTAAGTCTGTGGCTGTCCTTGTGAGGGCAGAGGAAGGAGCAGGAGTTGCACAGGACATGCCTTCAGCAGGCAATGCTGCCTTGAAGGTCACCCCAAGCAGCCCTGGGCCCTGACATCATGCTGATATAAATCAAGCCAGTGGGTGCAGCAACTAGGTCACAGTCAGCCATGCCTCAGGCTTTCAGTGGCAGTGGAGTGTCATGGTCCACTCCAGCACCGACGTCAAGAGCTGTGGCTCAGCATCCTTGGCCTGAGGTGCCAGTGGATCTTGCTCAGATATGGATATCCAGGAGCTTGAGCAGCCACCCTAGGGAGGTAATAAACTTCTCCCAAAATGGCAATATCCAATGAAAGTTTCAGGCTTGCTACTCTAAAATTCATCCTTGTTTTTCTTGTCTCCATTAAAAAATTTGGAAATCTCAAAACAGGACTGTTTGTAAACTCTGGGAGCAGCTCAGTGCTGGTGCTGAGCTCCTGAAAGTGCTTTTCTGTTTGCTATTAATAGAAACTCTTCTCATAAAATCAGTGGAAAACGTCACTGAAAATGAAATCGCTTCATTTTTATCACATAACCTTGTGAGGGAAAACAACTTCTTAGATGCTGATGACATTGAACGCTACCTGTTCTATACAGATACCAAAACACTGCAAGACTACCTTTCCCAAGGATATCACCTGACATGAGTCTTGGAGGCCTTGGTGTCTGGGTCTCAGTTCTGAAATTGGATTCCCCTGTGTGTTTGTTTGTTAAACTTCTGCCACGGTCAACCTTTTGGGACTTTTGTCCAAGTCTGTCAGCTTAGTCACTGCTGGATCTATCATCCTCTGCCAGTGAGAAACATGCCTGTCCCTGGTAGGACCAACCCAAACTCAATGATGCAGTCAGGCAGCACAAAGAAATCAAATAATAGAGTACTTTGCATCTATAAAAGAGGATCAGATGTTTTAAGGTGTGATACCTACCTACAGAGCCAACTTTTGGAAGAGTTAGTCGTCCAAAGTCCAAGTTAAAGAGGATGCAATCAAAGCTGTGTGGCTGTCCAGGGACAGGCTGGGTTTATGAATGACACTGAAGGTGGAGCCTCCCTGAGTCACCAGCCTGTCTTGTTTAACTTGGCCACATCTGTGGATAACCCCTTGTAACTTGGCTCTCTTCAACAGTTTCACACCTTTAAACAACTGCCTTTCTTTCATTAACTCGTTCTCTTAACTTTGCTCCACATTAAATGGTTTTGGCCTGCTACATTTTCTTTTCTTTCAATTTCAGGCAAACCTATAAAGTGACAAGACTTTACTCACCAGCTTTCTACCTAGTGATGATTAAAGCCAGTAAAGCATCCTGGCACAATGCAAGTAGGAAAAATATTTGCACTGAGAGCAGACACCTCATCCACTATTGTACCTTTGGTTTACAGCACACATACCAGAACTTGCAGACATCTGGAAACCTGTGTTTTCCCAAATCGATTGCCAATAGGCCTGAACACACCACAGGCATGTCTATATCCTCCATTTTCGTCTGCACCACTTGTGAGTAAGTGAAATCTCACACATCCCTTGGAATGGCAAAGCACAGCACTCGCCTTTTCCTTCACAGCTCCTTTTTAACAGAGAGACAGCATGTGCAGTAAGGATCACCACCACAGCCGTGGATATGAACCCGTAAATGTTCCTCAGTGGTAAAGCTCAGCCTTTCAAACAAGGCTTAGGGACTCTCATCTGATCTCAGGGCATATTTTTAAGCAGTTTCTCAAGGATGGCCTTCCCCAACATTGCTGTTACCTCACCACACTACATCTCCATGGACTGTGACAACAGTCTGAGTGCATGCTTAGGTTTCCCAGCTCCATAACCAAGTACCAGGAACATGTCAGGCTTTTAATACATTGTTAGCTCCTGGCTCCACTCCCTCAATGTACCATTAAGGGCCTGCATGCCTTCAGTGTGACTCCCAGATCCTGCTTGTTCATGGCCCATTTCTGGTGTGACAACCCTGTCGCAATTACGACACGAAAGGAAGAGCCAGAGACACCTGTTACCAGGATCAGAGAGAAGGAAGGAAGGGGGCAAGACCCGCCTTCTTTATTTTTTATATACATTTGGAAATCACTATTCGTTGGAGGAAATCAGTTCTTCCTCCCTCAATTACAGTGGTCAAAGGAATTGTCCATCAAAGTTCTGTGTCCATGAGAAAGGAATGTGAGAAATAAGATATAGTTACAACAACATAGCTATGTTTACAGAAAAGACTGTGAGAAACTAGCTACAGGAAAATGAAAACATCCACAACTGCAAAAAGCAGGGCAACACAACCCTGAGAGCAAGATGCAGCTGCCAGGAACATATTGGGTGTCCATATCCACATCCCTCTTCACCTTTGCAGACTCAGGGAGGGTGAGGAAATGGGATGCTCCCCCTCACCATTCTTGTTGTTGTCACAAGGCTGTGCCATCATGGCTATGTTATCCTGCCTGGTTGGGTATAACTTGGCTTCTGTTGGGAAGCTGACAGCGCTGGCTCCTGAGGCAGAATGGCCAGGTAGATGCCATGCTTGGTAGGGCACAAAAAGCCTTGGCATTTCAGATGGGTAGCCTCCAGATTTCATTAAGTAACTGCTTTATGTGCTTTGGAACTTCTAAAGGACATCTTTTCCTTAGAATGTGATTCACAAAATTTTGTTAGCAAGCTGCCACTTTAACCTCACAGCAGGTAGTATGCTGTATTTGGAGGTGTTTGGGGGTGTCTTTATATACTCATGCCATAGTGCACACCAAAGTTATATCAAAGCTGAGGAATTTTGTCCCTCAAAGGTCTCTTTGTTAGTGGTGCTAGATTTGAAAACTGGTCTAACCAAGATGAAATTTAAGTCAGAATCATAGGATGAATAGTCTTTTCTGGGCAACCAGATCTGCAGCAGCATGTAGAAAGAAAGCACACTCCTTACATCTGCTGTTCCTGGCTACACATTCACAACAGGAGCAGTCAGGTTGGCTAGACCACCTCTCACAACAGGTACTTAGCTGAAACTCATCCGTTAGACAGCTGCTCCACATTTTGTCCATCTCCCAGTCCAGACGTCCAGGGCACTGGATATTTGGAGCACCCTCCCTGTAGAATGCTACATGGTCAGGATGTAACCCTCAAAACCTTTGGATGGAAGATATTTCATGAAAATAAATAGAAATGGCAAAGAATATTTATTTGCTTGGTAGCCTGTGGGAATTTCTGAGAGGACCAAGATCCTGCTGTTCTAGGTGATGCACTTGAACAGCAAACCAGCAATTTCCATTTTGCCCTTTCCCAGGAACAAGAATTAGGGCAATCCTTTCACAGTAATTTCCCTGACACATTTGAAATGCAGATATGCTGGCTTCTCTTTGCACTTAGCTTGGAAAATACTGTTTGTGTCTCTATTGTAATGATGATTTTGCCCATTTATGCCTCTACTCAGTATTCAATATAGAAAAAAATCAATCACTCTTTCAACCTATCAGACTGACTGCATTAAGATAAAATGTTGCACAAGTAAAGAAATTTTTTAAATTATTGAACTTTCTACAGGAAAATAATTGCAGAATTTAACTGAGATTAATAGAACAAATTAAGTTTATGTGGCATTTCTTTTGCATTTTGTAGGAAAAACAACTGATTATTTATGATGTATGTGCTGTGATTTCAAAGAACCTTTTCTCCCTCTATGAAGCCCTTATTTTTTCAGCTAAGCAGTGTGTTGGTTGCTATACTTGGCCAAAAATACATCTTCAGACATGATTTGGAGAGAGAAAGGATGGAATGGCCTTTTTGTACAGCTTGATTGATGTCTTTGACATTTCAATCTGAACAGTAAATACCATAAATCATGTCAGCAACACAGCCAGGATCCAAACCCCAAATGCAATGAAGCCCTAGGCCCAAATATTAGCCACCCATTGAGAACACTTCTGTGAGCTTATTTTGCTCTAAAGGGCAATGGATGAGAAGAAGTAATGGATGGTGGGCATGGCCCAAACAATGTAAGGTGGAAAATATTCTAATATTTATTGACTGACAAAGACTGAGAAATAAGGCTGTTGTACACGATATTTCTTGCAATTGATGGCAAAACTCACCATTTTCTGTCTGTCTGTCTTTCTGGCTGTAACCATTGAGCCCATAGGCACACTTGAGCCCACCCACTCCAGGTTGTAGAATTCTTAATTTCCTATGGGTTTTGTGGAAACAAGTGACTGGACGGAAAGGACTCAAAGTGCTGCCTGGACAGAGGGTAAAGGCTGCAGCCTGAGTCAGACACTGGAAAGCTCTTTCCTATTTGCAGCTTAAAGATTCAAAGAGTCACCCCTTACCCTCGAGAAGAGGAATTTAGATGGAAACAGTAGAACCTATTAAACCACTCGATTTTTACAGTGTCTGCCATATGGAAGGTGCAGAGAGACAACGTGCGTTCTTGCAACACAAGCAGTGGAGACAGCAGTGTTAAGATAGTCTTGTAATTAAACACTGCTCCTGTCAGGTGCATTAACCCAGTATCTATGTGTAAGCACTAACTTGCGCAGCAGTCACTCACTACAGTGCCTTTGCCGAAGCTGCTGTCCTGTTGCACCAAGATATGTGCTGTCCATGGCATACCAAAAGGTTCCTCAAATGCCTTCCAGTCCCACCCTAGACACATGTACAGTCACACTTCAGAGCACAGGAGCTATAGCTGCAGGATTTTCAATCCACAATTTATGTTTCCTTTTACTAAATGCTAGAAGTAGTATTAAAAAAGCACTGAATGGCTTAATGAAATGGAGGCCTGAGTTTTCAAGAAGACACTAGAGCTATCACAACCTTGACTATAATTGCATTAATAGCAGCTGGACTGTTTAACCTGCTGTAGCTCACTAATTGCAAACCTTGTTTCCTCTTTAAAAAAGTTGGGGGATTTTAAGGCTTCCTGAAGGGCTGTCAGTTCAACTCAACATCTGCATTTCTTTCCTTAATTCCAAAAAAGCAAGTTGACTTTATTAACATCTCAGCTGAGGGAACAGAGCGTTCGCTCAGTGATGAGGGATCATGGGCTGCCTCAAATCTGTCTGAATCCCAGGAAGGGGCAGAAGGGGCAGAATGAGATGCAGTGTTGTCTCCTCCTTTGTCTTCTTCTTACTTTTTTTGTCTCATTTGTGTGGTCCCTCATGAAGCTGACTGGCTTTCACAGTGCTGCTGGGACACCCGCTGTATTCATATAGAAACATTCATATGTATATATATTTGTATA
This sequence comes from Climacteris rufus, assembly GCA_013398175.1. Taxonomy (NCBI): domain Eukaryota; kingdom Metazoa; phylum Chordata; class Aves; order Passeriformes; family Climacteridae; genus Climacteris; species Climacteris rufus. The sequence goes on from VZRZ01008641.1 coordinate 1,624,133, forward strand.
CGTGTATGTGTCTGCATGTGTGTGTGCATGTGTGTGTGTGCATGTGTGCGTGTGCATGTGTGTGTGTGCATGCATGTGCACATACCTCTTCTTGCCATGGTCCTGCTGCTGCAGTAGAACCAGAATGTCAAACTCACCCTTGTTTTGAGGTGACAGAAGCTCACTGAAAACAATGGAGATTGCACCAGAATTTTTTGTCTGCATGTTAAAAAGTAGTTTTGTGCCCAAAATTGTACCCTTCTATCACCATCACTTGACATGTTAGCATCTGCAATTCCCTAATTACCCCCTATCCCACAATAAATCCCCTGGAAGGACACTTCAGAGCGTGAAGTTCTTCTCCCTCTCAGCCTGGGCTGCAGCAATCATCTCCCTTCAAGACCCTTTCCCCAGAACTGTCTTTTTTAGGGTGCCCAGACATAAATTTCTGAGGTTTTCAGAAGAATTGCCCTCTAATGCAGCGATGCAGATAAGCAGGAATAGTGGTGTGATACAGATCTTCCTTACTGAAGACAGATCCAGTCTTCAGATCCTTTAATGCATTTCAGCATTATTTACTCTGACATGACACAACCTGCCAAGGTAAGATATTTTCTGCAAGGTAAGATATGAATTACCTCCAGAGGACTTTGCAGCTCCCTGGAATTTTATGCTCAAAACACCACTACAATAGAGCCTTTTCTGACAATTTAAACCATCCAGGTAACATTATTTTTCATATATATTCACTTTTTGAGCTGAGGTTCAGGCTGCAAATCAGAAATGCATCAGTCACTTTGCGTATATGAGATTCACAGTCCAAATTTTCAGACCAAAGAAGGGCATGTATTTTTGCTATAGTATTTTCATTAAGAAAATTAAATATCCATAGGGAGCCAGAATCAGTTTTGAGAGCAAAAATAAAAACAAAATATTAAGAAGTAGACAATAAGTCTCAGTGGGAGTTCAGGATCCACTCATTTTTTGAAGCCTTCTGTACTAACTTCATAAAATGGCAGCTGTTCTGCAGCCAAGTCAGTCACCTCGAAAATTTTTAGGTTCAGCGCATAAGGATTGAACAGTTGTATTTGCTGTCAGCTCTCATAAACAACTGATGGTTTTCAGAAGGTCTCCTAACAACGGGCCTGATCCTCATCTGATTAAAATTAAATTCTGGACAGTGAAACCTAGTCAATGTATAGCGTCTGGGGATCTAGCTCACTGAGTTCATGCCAATTATTACATAAATGTGCCTTCAGTTAAACAGAAAGTTTTGTTAATATGGGCAATATTTTTAAACTAATTTACTGGGGTTTTTTGGTAAATACTGTTGGAGAAAATGAGGCTGCATTTGCTGAGTTTGCTCTCTTTGTATAAGACTTTGCGTATTGTATCAGTAACACTGAACATTTCTTTGTAATCATGGAATCAAAGAGTTTGATTAAAAGTGAACTACTTGCTTCATTCAAAACTTGTGATCTGGACATGGGTCTCACCACTTCTTGCAAAAGCACTACTGCTCAGCAGTCAGCCTCCCCTCAGCCTGTATTGGAAAACCTATCCTACTGGCTAAATAATCTCCTCTTTTCTGTCCAGATACAGAGGATAAAAATTACCCCTTTGATTTCCTAAGGCTTCTACTGATATTTTTCTTAAAGGCCTTTTCTTCGTTGAGAGGGAAGGAAGAAGAAAAAGAGGCTAGTGAATAAAAAGCCGGAGGAATGCAGACGTCTATTAATGCAACCATTTCCTTGCTAGGAGGGTTTTTAAATCTCCCTGACTCCTACAAATGAGCAATCCATCTCTACTCCAGTTGGGAAGAGCAGCTGAATTTCAGTTTCAGAACAACCCAGCATCATTTGTGGCAAGCTGTTTCTTCCCTGGCTCAGTACAAGAGGCATCAGCACTCTGGTGCCCACAGAGGCAGCCTGGCTGTCCCTGCCACCAGGTGCCACCTGCCAGACAGCAGCTCTCTGTCCCCCTGAAGCCATCCCACTGTGTGGGCTCAGAACACACATGCGAGGTTTCAGTTTATGGATTTCTGGGCTAGAGACAGAAAGTGCTGCATAGTGAGCCACTCCAATCACCAGAGAGAGATTGAATTTAAAAAATAAAAAAAAAAGAAAAAAAAGAAGAAAGAAACACACATTACATTCCTGCTTTCTTGCAATCTCGCCCCACACTGTGCCACCTTTGAATTAAGCACTTCTCAGAGAGGCAACTGTCCTATTAGCATAACATATAGCATTAAAACATGGGGCTCTTCCCAGGGAATGCTTTATTGTGTGCATGCTTCATTTTTAATATTCATGGTCAGCTCTGTTTAGAACATCCTTTTGACAGAGGAGAGGCGCCGAGATAAGCCGTTGGGATAGTGGTTGTCCTGGAAACAGCAAGATCCACTTATTTTTAGCACTGAAGTCATCCAGTTAAACAAACTACATTAAAGGAACACTGTGATTATGACACAACAATAAAAAGATGTGTGGTGTATTTACAGTCACTGCGACGATGTGACGCCTCGCCTTCGGCTGCCGGTCCTGGCTGCCAGCAGCCTGGCCCCTGTGCTGGCAGAGCAAAGCATGCCCTTTCCTTCTGGGCGATGGCAGAAGCCCAGGAATGGCCCAAGCAGAGTGGTGGGGAAAGCACAGCGTGTCTCCCCTCTGCCAGGCTGCAGCCGCTGCTCTCAGCAAGTCAGGAGGATCCTTCACAAAAGTACAGCACAAAACAAACAAAAGTATGCTTTTTCAGGGAGGTGTGCTACCAGGAATGTACAGATCAGACACAGATAGGCCATGAAATATGGGCAAATCAGGGCAGAAACAGGGAGTTGAAGATTATCTCTTCATCCTTGCTTCCTAGTGCTGATGGTCTCCATTTGCTGATGTGCACCACCCTAGTGACCCTGGAAAGTCTGGGAGCTCCACCCAAGTAACCCCCAAGCCCAAGGGCTAAACCACAGGCACAAGAACTACACCAAAAATGTTCCTATTGAAAAGCTTCCTTCCCACCTTTGTCAGGGCAGGCCTGAACTGTAACAAGCAGCACCTTACTGCTCGTGGTTTGATCCTTATCCTTCAGGATGCACAGCAAAGCTACAGGTACATGAAACCAGAAAAAACAATGAAAGTTAACAGCAGCTTTTGCAAAGTTAATTAGAAAAAATCCCTGGGCCGCAACAAAGCTTCAATTTAAAAGCAGTTCTTGCTTTATCTCAGCCAGTTTGCTTGTTCCCATTTCTTTGAGCCCATGAGAAGAAGGCCTGACACGAGATGAGACCTCCTAGCTTCAGCAAAACTGGTGGGATTTTTACTACCATGAAGGTCTACTTGTCAGACTTTGCAAAACCTTATGCTCAGGTAGGCAGTGCTGTTTGGATATTAAAGCACAGCTTTGACTCATTTTGACACACTGCTTCCAAAGTTTCAGGGGCTGTTCTACTTCCCCCTCCCCATGTTAGTTTTGCTGAGATTTAGCAAAGCCCAGTGGATGTAGCAGCAACATAAGAGCCAACAGGCACAAGCACCTCCAAAGATATCAGGTGATGGTGCTCCACAAGTCCCAGACAATACCCATCAAAACTGCTGCTTGAAAGTTTGTATCCCTGAAAGACAAAAAAGAATTATAAAACAGGAATAAAAATTAGAAAGGGTCAAAGACAGAAGGGAGGTAAAGGCAATTTGGGTGGATCGTGAGACAAGTTTCTCTTTAACATGGAGAAAAGGATAACTTTGGGCTGAAGGAAGCATGGGGGGAAAGGCATAAAGACAGGAGGATATCTGGAGCCACAGAGAGCCCTTGTACACCTGTATGGGAGAATTTCTAGGTAGAAAAATGGATTGCAAGAAGGCTTTGATATATGCAGCAAACCTGACCATTAGACTCAGTAGCACCTACAGTCCTGCAGGTTCCAACTCTTTGAAGCTGTTCCAGTGCCACTACCCCTTGTCAATGACAAGGCTTTTCCTTAGACCAGAGTGGAATTTGGGTGTGAAGGTGTTCAGAGACAGAAAACCCAAACCCAATGCTCTTCCAGATAACATCTCTTAGCCTTTCCTGCATAGAATACAGAAAGTTTCAAGAAAAAAAACACCCAAGAACGATAGGCATAGCCACTCCCTGTGGCTAAAACTGAAGGGCTACAAAACTTTGCTGTGGTTGTTATATCATAAAAAACAAAGCGCATACCTGAAGTTCATCCTAACCTATTCACGGCTGTGGAAAAATGACTCACTGAAAGTTCAGTGTCTTCCTGGCACCAGTTAAAGGGGCTATTATAAATTCATCCAAGCACAGTTACTGTTCTTGGAGCAGCTATTCTAACACGAGCCTCTCTCTGCTTCCAAGTAACAGCTCACTCCCAAAATAATTTTGAATAAAAATCTTTGCTCCCTTCTTCAATATATGCCTGCCAGGGTACTGTTGGTCCATCATTGGTGGGAAATGAGGTGGCCTCCTGTAAGCAGAGAGAGCTGTGGGGGGCAGAGAGAAAAACAATGTTTTCTGATCCCTGCATACAATTCCTGAGGGACTCTGACAACACCTCCTGACACACAGCACTGTCTTCTTTGGTATTGGTGACGCCAGCAGGGATTAGATTTCACATTCATCATAGTGCTAATGCTGTGGAAAATGAGATCCTAATGCTTTAATTTATTTGGCTCTAGCCTTTGTAAGATGCTTTTGCTACAGTAATGAACTGGCCATTGTGTAGCTCTGCTATCAGCAGGATGGGCTGCCCATGGCTCGGTGGCATGCTGTGACAGTGAGACTTAGCAGTGGCTCTCCTTGGCTGAAGGAGGTTATCTGTCATTCTGCCCGGAGGAGGTCACCAAATCCTCTCCATACTCCAAGTGGATGCAGGCATAGAGCACCACGCTTGGTTACCTCCCACGAGAAAGGTCACAGACCTACCCCATCATTCACGTGCATATGTTGCCTGAAAATCAGTGCTTACGTTATGACACTGCATCAAGAACAGCATCCCATGAGTTCCTTGGTGAGTGCATGTCCATACCTTGGTGCAGGTATGAAAGACTCAGTGTTCACAACTTCATATTAATGCAGCAATTATCCCNTCTTGTCACCCCCAGGAATGTGCTTCTGGGCATAAAAGGAATTAAGCAAAGCCAAACCGCAGCTCTGTTATCTCATTTTGCGGCTGCAACTATTTGTTATAAGTGGGGGGTTTTATTTCTCTTTTTTTTCCCCATAACAAATGGTGCTTATTTTAAAGCAACAACCTTTGAGTAAGGCCTCTCTCCCCAGCTTTTGGGTGCTTTCTCCCGTTAAAATATTCTTATTTTGCATCCTTTTTACCTTCTTTTTCTCCTTGTGTCACTTACCTATTTTGCCACTCTGCCAGACAGAGTTGAGGGAAGAAAAAAGAGGGAAAAAACACAAAAGTGAAGGGGAAAAGAAAGCACCCTTCCCAGTATTTTTATTGATTTGAACTCAATTTTTCGTAATTAAACCCCCAGTAAGATGGATTACTCATTTTATAAAGCTACTTCCTATATGCCTCTCCCTTCCTACTTTTGCTGATTTAGCTTAAACAACTGGCTGCACTGGCATAGAGCTTTGCTGGGCTCTGGCTGCGGCTCATCAGTTGGGGGGAGCAGCACCAAGGCCACCAGAGTGCCCTGTGTTCAACACTGTGCCCAGGCATGGCCATGTTCAGCAGGGCTTTTTCAGCTCCCAGGAGTGGTGTCAGACGATGGTAACCATCAGTCATGAACAGCCACAGCTGGAAATGCAATGCCTGACCTATAAGCTGCTGGTCAATCTATTAAGCTGTGCTTTCTTCCTACAATCAACTTTTTAATATCTCAGCTTTGGAGTCAAGATGACTGTGTTAGCTCTAACACGTAAATAGAAGGATGAGCAAAGAGTTATATTTACCTTTTTCATGCACTTGGGCAAGGGGAGGGACACCATGGAGCACAGTGGCCTCTGTTACCAGGCCAACCCTTACCCTAACCTAACCCCATTTACATAGAAACAAACAAGCAAACAGCACATGGAAAGAAGGAAGGATTTTTTCCGATGGTATCTTGCATTTTCATGTGGTGAGTCAGAGATAAAGTCATCTAGAGGGGAGCACACAAGCTCTTTCAAATCTCCCTTTTAAGGAGCTGCCTCCAGAAGCCTTGATTTTATTCTGGTATTTCCAACAGGAGTGTGCAGTACTGTCATGTCCTGCTTGCTTTGATAACTGGAGGTGAGGTGAGAAAGGTAAACCACATGCACGGACCCTTTGATGGCTGGGATATTGCCACGTTATCTTGGGAGGGCGGCTTCCTTGCTGATGAAAATCTGCCTTGCTTCAAAGGATCTTTGCTGTTTTCCATTACCTGAGAGCACTGGCCAGCCAGATCGGGGTGAAGACAGCAAACCTGATACCTACAACACCAAGGGCATCCCACCCAGCCATACACACGTTGCCAACCCAGGGCTGAGGGAGCTTTGTGGGAAGTGAGGATGTCTGCCTTGCATCCTGCAAGCAGCCACTCAGATGCCCTGTCTGCCTACAGTTTAGGTGGAAACTGAAGTGTTACTGGCACCAGCCACATGCTCCAGCCCCCCAGTGACGGTGCTGCAGTGAGCTGACTTCAGGTGCCGGGCAATTTGCCATCCCACAAGAAAACAAACATAAAGAATGTGAGCCACCACTTCAGCAGCCCTAGCACAATGGAGTTACCCCAACCATATGGAAGGAATTACTTTTTCCTGCCAAGACCAGTCCAGAAGACATGGATCTTTCAATGGCTCGCAATGCAAACTTTTGTCTGATTTTTGTTACATTTTAATAATAGACTTCAAAAAATGCAAGGCACTTCCCTCCTTGCTAAAGTCTCCTTTACATTTAAATAGAACTAAAGACTGCTGATGCTAAGTATATGCAGGAAGAAAATGCATCCCTCCTTCCCCAAAAAACCCCTCCTATTCATTTTTTGCCCCAAAAATCTAATCTGAGAAACTCAGGTTAACTTCCCTTAATCCTCACATTCCAGAGTGAAATTACAATTAGAGTAAGATGGGAGTAAAACAAACAAAAAAGCAAGCAAAAAGCTATCAAATACATACATGTGCATATGTGAGGGTGTGTCCAAAGCTATACAAATCTCTGTAAAAGATACCGGTTTTCAGATTACCCAGAAACTGGTCAAATGCCTGGAAAATATTCTTTCCAAGTTTTCAGACTGGCCTCTGAAACTGCACAAACAAATTTTGTCCCATTGGAGTTAGTGGAATAATTGTGTTTGACTTGGACTCAGTCTGCTGTATACACATGCACTCGTACGTGCAGATACTTGTCTGTGTCTGTGAGCCAGGTAGATATCTGTGTAAATTTCTTATTTGCGTGCAGCCTTGTCCAGCTGGCCCATAGCACTTCCAGCTGGCCCATAGCACTTGTGTAGGCTGTACAGGCAGATATAATTGCTGTATGTGCTCTTGCCTTTCCTGCCTCATTTAGCCAAAAACTCACTCTTTCAGGCATGATGACTCTACTCCTCTCACGAGATTAAAGCATGCAGTCACATCATCTGAATTCATCACAGGAGGGAGACAGTAGCCAAGTGTTTGCCCCTAAGGGCCTGGTCCTACTCCAAGTTGTTTAGGGCTGGTTTCAGGGATGAGCACTCAGGGTAATTGCATGGGGCCTTAGGACTTGCAGGGTCTCATTAGAGTAAGGCAGGGACCAGGCCACATCAGTCAAAATGAGGACTAAGACAGGACTAGTCCATGGCTTGGACACTGCCCAGGATCACCCAAGACACTGTTTTCACCTTGTTACTCCGTACTAATAGCCTTGAGGTCAAACAGCCTGCAGTATCAGGCAGTGACTTAGTGAAGAACTCGGTCCATAAATAGGTCTTTGGCTTTGTTAACTCACTAAAGCTCAGTCATGCACCAATACATCTCAGGAGGCTCACTGTGTGACCCAAAGTATATCCAAGGGCCTGGACATGCCAGAGACACTTCAGGAGTGCTGCTGTTCTAACTGCATGTAAAACAGCATGGAAATGGGAGGGTTTGCAGGGAAGAAAGATAATAAAATCTACAAGCACGAGGAAAGACCTTTTGGGGAAAACTGTGAGGGCCAAGCTGCTGATGGGATAAAAGAGGAGAGGAACAGCAGGCAAAGATTACCACATACTAGGCAGGGGATGGTATAAAGGAAAGAAACCCTGTAAAATTATAACACTCAAACTTGTTTGACTTCCATTTTAAGTGCGAAGATTTTACCCGCGGTCTCTCCTGACTTCTTGTTAACTCCCATGACACCAATTGATGGAGACACAGAGGATTAACTTGGAGACAACCTGTTGCAAACTTCAGCCTCTCTGTAACCATTTAAGAAGATAACTGTTTTTATGTAGGGCAACTGGTGGGGAAAATGTGTCAACATTTCTCTCCTGCTTCCTTTGAGTGGTAAGATGAGAAGCAAGAAGACTTCAGAACCTGAGAGCTCAGCTTCCCTTACCCCAGCACTGGGAGTTCCTGGGTCATCCCCACAAATGCCAAAAGCTCTTGCCAGGCAGCAGCAAGAAACCAGAGGCATCTCTCAGAGTCACAGAAGTTGGTCCTTACTTGCCTCAGGGCAAAGAGGGAAGAGAATTAAAATAATTCAATCCTCTCTGCTGTCCAAAACAGGCAGCTGAGTGCTTTATGTGGCAGCTAGTTCCTTGGATTTATATGGTACACATAGTGAGAAAATATATTAGTCCTATTTGCTTTACTGGGCTTTGCCATGCTACAAGTGTGCGACTACCTGGCAACAAGCAAATCTCCCCAGACCCGATGCAAATTGAAACATAAGTTTGGGGATACAGTTTGGAGCATGTTTGGAGAGCAGGGCAAAGATCACCGTTCTTAAACGACCTAGGATGCCACTCAGCAACCTAGATGGCTTTTTTCTGGGTCATCAGGAGCAAAGTTACTTGCTCCCTTCAGTCTCCTGCAGAAAGCAGCAAGTTGTCTTAACCTAGGTTTTGGCAGGAGCCCATCTGTGTCATCAAGGCATGGCGGCCAACAGAGCCTGGTGCTCTGCACATGCAGGAGGACAGCAAGGTGGTGGGACATCCTTTCTGGTCAGATCAGAGCTCTGCAGCACAGCTTCCAGTCACACCAGCACTGAGGAGGGTCATGGCAGGTAGGGCACGGAACTAGAGCTGGCTTAGGAGAAAAGCAGGAGATGCAGAAAATACCAACTGCTCTTGGGCTGATCCAGCCTAGTAGTTCCCAACATCTTCAGTGCTACAGCAGCCAAAGCAGTCAAAAGAGTCACCTGAGATTCATTTTTTCAGGAAGGGGTAGTTGCAGTTTCCCCCCACCTCACCTTGTGACTGGAGCAGTTGTCACTAACCCTGCTCATGTTCTCAGCACAAGGGAATGGGGTGAAGAGGTGTAAAGGTCCAGTTGAAATCATGTGAGAGGCCAGACCAGAAAGCCAGCAAAACCGGCACCAAAAGGGAATTAAAAACCAGATTTGAACCGTCTCCACATTCCCTTTTACATCTAAAGCAAGAGAATGGAGCAACTTCAAATTCTGTGTGTCCAGCCTGCTGCCCTGTTGGCTCATGGTATGGCAAGTCCAGTGACTGAATAATCTGTTTGCCGTGCATTTTTTTAACCAGGAACATAATTTAATTCCCTTTAAGGAGATCAAAACCAGGAAACATCTAAGTAGGACTTCCTGCTCAGTGTGAAATACAAATTCTTTTCATCATGGAAAGCAAACGGAGCTTAAACAATAGTAAATGAAACTGGTTATGCAATGAAGTTGTAGGGAGATCAAAGCTGATTTTGGTTTTTAATTAAGATAACAAGGTACCTGGATTAAGGAAGCCGGTGGTAACCCACCTCCTAGCTACTTACGGAAACACAAACACTTTCCCATTAACTTGGTGCACATACAGAAGAAAATAAGGCAGCTGAAGAATTTGCCTGTACTTACAGTCAGGAATTGAAACGGGAAAATTTATCTACATCAGATACCATTTCTTCAAGAAGGAAGAGGATCTCATGACTCCTACTAAATATTACCCCCACTGCCATCCATGTATTCTCACTTCTGCTGCATATCCCTTAAATACACGTCTTTAATGTATTGCTAGGTTGTCTGTCTACACAAAACCCTGCTGTTCCTTTTCCACTCATGGAGCTGTCTAAAATCCACAATCTTGTAGATAGTTCCAGTGAAGAGGAAATGTCAGTGCAGGGCTTAGGTAGTTTTTTGGAAGCAGCTTTGTTTATTTACAAAGGAGAGACAAGTCCCATGTTACACAGCAGGAGTCAAGTAATAGGAGAGAGTTTCTCTGTTCCCAACTTCCCCTGCTGTTTTGGCCAAGCCCACCACCCAAAAGCCCCCTCTCTCTGGGCTCTTCCCAAGGCCACACATTGTGCTTGCTCAGGCATCCGCTTTTGTCTGGTCCTGCACCCTCCCCATGCTTCTCCTGAGCCGCCTGGCTTCACACCCACATTCACCTCTTCCCAAAACCACTCTGTGCCAAAGTTCCCCTTCCCAGAGCCCTCATGATCTCGAGGAAAACAAACGAGCCCGTGGTTTGGGCAGAGACCTCTGTGCAGGGTGGAGGTTTTGAGCTAGCCGTTGTTTTGCCTCCTGCTTTCCCAAGCTGATTGTGGGGGTTTTTAAGAGGAAAAAAATCTTAGAATGGGGGTTAATCTAGGGTCTACCTTATTAGTAAAGCCATAAAGCCTTTCAGGAAAACCCTACAGAGCAGTCTGGGGCTGAAGCCAGTAGGTTTCTGTAGGGGCTCAGAATATTTATAGGAACATGTCAGGAGTGAGTATTGCTGTGTGGTTGTCGGAGATGGAACATAGTTTAGCTTGGCAAAAACCACAGGACTGTTGGAGAGTTTTATCTCTTCTGCAACGTTGCATGCACCATCCATATATTTCAGTAGAGGCTGTACTGCTCCTAAGAGCCTTGAAGCGATGGTTCATTAAGCTGGCAGGAATGTTATCATTTTCCATAAACTTTGATAGGATTTTCCAGAACCTGTGAGCCTTCAATGTAATGCATTCTTGGCTATCAACAGACATCTTGGGCCCCAGGAGAATGCTCTGCAGAAACTACAGCAAGGTTTTTAACATGCATTTTTATTTACAGCAATGTCAAGTTCCTCCCACAGTGTGATTGGGGTGGGGATTCAGAACATATTTCTGGGCTTCATTCAATTTCCATGCTCCTTTTTCCAATTGCTTTTGAAATCATATTGTTTGCTTAGTCTTAACTGTAGTTTAGCCCATACTTATTCTACCACAGATTCACAGGGAAGGGCACTGTTGTCAGAGAAAAACTGCTTCAGAGCTTGAATGCATATGTCATCTAGATTAATTAAGCTACATTATTTGTTGAAAAACAGGGCTTGTCCCTCTTAAGCCAACTTTCAGCTATTTAAGGGAAAGGCAGGATTGTCATACCCCTACAACTTGGTCTGCAACCATGCTCTAACCTCTGTCACTGCATCAAGGTACTCTTGTGTGTTTGCCTTGCCCATCCTTGGTGCAAACACTAAACGTTTTTTAGTGCAGGACTTCTCTGCAGGGGAAACCAGGTTATGTGTTTCTGCCCTGTCCTTGGAAGAGTTCTTATCTCCCATCTTTTAAATTCCATTCAGTCTATTTGAGTGAATATGGTGCTTATTCACAGCCTGATTTGTAGTCTGCCTAAGTTAGTGGGAGCCTTTCAGTGAGCTTGGGCTCTGGTACTTACAGACCCAGGACCAGCAACTGGTGACTGAAGTCTCCTGTTTAATCCCAGACAATTGGAAGAGGCAGATCAACCTTCACTATGCCTCATTGATCATCTGTTAACACCTCCTCTCATCTTGAGAGGACAGATCGCTCTCTAAATTTTCTGGGACTTCAGCCCTTGTGCTGAGTCTCAGTAAAAAGTGGGTGCAGTGCTGGTTTGGGCAGCAGGGGATACTTACCATCTCTAGTTAAGTATAGAGACCTCCTGTAATACCATTCTCAACCCTAGCTCAATGAAGACCCTTTCCCCACATCCTGAAGGGAGCCTTTGGGAAGTTAACCTGTGCCATAGCTTAGAAACAGTCTGCAGAGAAAGCAGCTTGATGCCCTTTCACTGAAAAGAACATTTCCTTCTACCCATTTTTTGAGCCACAGCCTGGCAATTTACCCATTTCCAGCACTACCAACAGGCAGGTCCACTGCAGCCTCTACATTGGGTCATCTGCACTCAAAGAGGGGATGTGTCCCTTACCTCATAATCAGCTGGCACTGACTTTGAACCACTGGCCCAAGGATCTCTATCTTACCCTCATTTCCCTGAATCATCTAGGCATGCTTATTCTGTCCCTTACTAATGAAGTTTTGCGTTTTATTATTGTATAGCATTCACACTGGAAAAAAATCCTCAAAATAGAGAGACCCAAGCTGAAAACATCACAGCCAAAAAAGAGAGATGTTTTTAAACATCCCCAAAGCAACATCTTTGTGTTGGAGAATAACAGGACTTCCAGCAATGCGGGTGCCTTTGTGTAGAGCCTCGTGAATAACCAAATCACAGATCAATACAGGCCACAGTGTGCATTACTCATTAGCATGCTGGGAGCTGGGAGCTCAGAGATGATATCAAACACCAGCCCCCACATCCCCTGAACAGAGCCTACTGATAGGGCAGTGTGTGCTGCCAACAGTGAGTCATTCATCACTCGGTCCTGGTTTCACAACAGCATGATTCAGTGTTTGTAAAGGAAAGTCCTGACTGCAAACATTACCCTCATTCAGCCACTGTTAGCCTCCTTGCAACATACAGCATAGATTGTGCTCCTCTTGATATTTGCCAAGACAGTAAATCAGAGGCAGAGCATCCTCTGGTAATCCTGAGATATGTGGAAAACAAGAGCAATCTGGAGGGTGATCATGCAATAAAACTATTGCCTTCAGTCAGCTGGACACTCATCCCCTCCACACTGCCTCCAGGTCAGCTGCAGTGGAGAAGAACAGTTGAGTGGTGTGCTTTCTAAAGTCTGGGATGAAACTGAAGCAAAGGTTTTAAGCCATAAGATTAATTTACTAATTGCCATTCCTACAAGTTCAGCCTAGGGATAGGGAAGAAATGAAGAAATGCTATGCCCTTTCCGTCTTCAGTTTCCATCAACTGCTGTGCTGTGACTGCAGACTGACAGTTTTGCTGATAAGGCAGAAAACAAAGTGAACTCACCTTTCTTTTCCCTAACAATCTTAACTTCCTCTTGCCAGCGAGACTGAAAAATTAGTTTTTGTCAGTCAATGCATGCACTCAGAGTCCCTCAGAATACAGATATGCTGATCAAAGAGATGCCTCCATAAGAGAGGAAGGTCAGCTCTACAGGATCAGTGCAATTGGTGTGGTTTGGCTGTGCTTAAACTGACATGAGATGTAGGAAGCCAGAACAGGACAGGGAGATGCAGGCAGTCTCTCCCCTGTGCATGGTTCATTAGGCTGCAGGGAGATTTAGTCCCTAATCAGTTTTCTGACCCTCCTTAAGACCATCTACTGCTCTGCTTGCTGTTTCTGTAACTCTCCTGTTGGCTTTCCTACAGACACCAAAGCAATTAGGCTAAGTGTGGCATTATTTCATTCAGTCTTCTCCCCATCCAGGCTATGCCCAAATCCTAGATTTGATTTGAACAATAAATTGAAAATTGGAGTAAAATGTTTTCTAATAAGTAAGTAAGTGGCAAAGGTACTTCCTATTTTTCTTATTTTCCCTTTTGTGTTTTTTTCAAGGAAGAAAGAGTAGTGAGTGTCTGTCTGGTTTAGAGATATATCCAAAGCATGTATAAATCAGCAGAGTCCCACTGACATCTACGGTGCTATGTCAATCTACACAAGCTGCAGACAAAGCCTTTAATGTTTCCACAAAGCAGAGTTATCAGGCTCCTTGTGGGCTTGTATGAGTTAACAGAGCGAGCTTTCTGGCAAAGTCATCCATCACTTGGCTATCTACAATCACCAGAGTGCAGGTAAATCACCAGGGTTCTGCTACCAGATGTTAAAAAGGCAGTTGACCTTCTTGTATATTCCACACATGAAAAGAGTTCAGTAAATTATTTGACTTTTAAACAACAATATTCAACAATTTACTACACAGCCCACTAACTGAATGAGGTGTTAACCTGGACATCCTGACCAAATTCCAACTGGGTTAATTATATGTTGCTCGAGTGTTCCCCTCTGTTTCAATTATGACATTATTTGATGTTATTTTTCGCTTTTCCTATAAAGATTGCACTGGAATCCTGCTGTTGCTGTGTTGCACACCAAAAGTGTACGTGCAGTGATTGTAGATGAAGGATGTCTGTGTGTAGAGTTTGAAAAGCACTGATAAATGCATTCTTTATGAGCGTAGGAGCTCTAATGCATGGATATAATTGTTTTTATTGTTTTTATTGATGTTGTTATTTTTCCCACTGTTTCACATACTATTTACTAGCACTGTTTTTTTCTTGTCATGTCCTGAAATACAGATTTGGATTAGCATGAAAATCAAAACATGCATGTAACCAAAGTAATGTGCAGTCAAATTTTGGGTTCCAGTGCAGATCCATTTCAAGGCAAGATCATCAAGGGCAAATCCATATTGAGATTACAGTGTGAACTTCCCAAAACTTGTGGGCAGGAATTGCTGCCAGACCTGTGAATAAGTCTTACTTCCAGTCACGATTAGATCAGAAGAAAATCAAAACAAAAAAAAAAGGGGAAAGAAAAACAGGCCAACAACTACTGTGCTGGAAAATCTTAGTAATACCACTTGGGGGCTTGTTGTATAAGATGTAATGAATAAATACTATGTTGGTTGTGTAGAGGGCATTGACTATTAATTCTGTATGTGGTTGTCTTGGCTTCCAACTTCTGTGTATAGTTTCCTTGGAGAACCTCCCCCATTTCTGTGTGTACCAAAGAGTTCATATTCTTGGCTCACAGCAAGAAACATCAAAAGGCAGAAGCAAAATGAGGAGCAAAGTTCCCTTTGCTAACAGCACACACTGTGGCTGCAAGGATGGGCTGTGGGCGAGACCTGTGAGGGAAGGAAATTCCAGCTCCGGTGAATTATCAAGTGGGGAACTGTCTTGCCAAGGAGAAATACTTGTGATCTGTCAATCATACTGCTTGGCTGATTTAAGAGACTAAAACTGCTGAAGACTTTTCACCCCTTTTAAACATGTTCTGTATATTTCAATGTAAACATGGTGCATTTGAAAGAATAAGAAGAGCTAACATTTTTATCAAAATCTGTAGTCTATGGTAAGTTTGCAAGAAGGAATAATAAGGAGCACAGGGCAAACTTCTGCCTTCCAGAGTGAAGTATAGACATCTGCAGAATACTCTGCTGGTCATCACCAGGAATATCCTACTTATCAATACAACCTAGTCAAGGTTGATTTTAACCTCAGAGCATCTACCCAATAAATGAAATGCATATTACTTGGTTAATTGTACACAGATACCCAAACACCGTCTGGCAACATGAACAGTTGGCAAAAAATTGGCATTACTTCATTGACTAACCCACGCTTCTAGACCTAACCTGATCCACAGAGGGACCAAGTGGACTAGCAGACTACTGAAGCCCATTTGGTCTTTGCCAAGTCTATGACCTACTGCAATCCCTGTAGGTGGGGGGCCAGCAGGACAATTTGCCTCAGCTTTTTCATCTGAGAGGAGACAGAGGGCTTTGGCTCCTTACCATATGTTTAACTCGCCATAGGATTAAATTCTGTCTTGGGATTTTCTGTAAATCAGTGTTAAGTCAGGGGCAGGAAAGCTGAATGCCGGATACCTGTCCCAGTCCAAGGGGATGAAAGTCATCATTTTTTTCCTCATAATCCACAGACAGCTATCAGCTTAAAGCATCCTTCAAGGTGTATGGGATTAAACAAGAATATTTGTTGGCACAGAATCCATGGTTTCTTTTGCTTGCACAGCACCTGGCACCAGAAAGCCCTGCTCCCATAACCATAACAATAATTCAGACCACTAGAATCATATTAGTGATGTGGTTAGTACCAACCATATAACCATCAATCACCATTCTGTCTCCTCTCTCCAGCTCATTTTGTTTCTGAAACTCTAATAAAAACCCAACCGTTTCAAAATGTGTATGGCACATACCTGTCAGGAAAGGGTCTACATTCTTCTCCTTCCACTGCACAAAAAAAGTGTCCCAGCACTTTAAACAAGCTTGTAGCTATGAAGACAAATTTTTGGATGCTGTTCATTCCTGAAGTTGTTCTCCTGGCCATGGCATTGAATGTGTCCTTTTCTACAGAGGAAAGAGAGTTTGTATTCAGCTGGCAGTATTGCTGTATCTCCACTTTTATTTAATTACATTCTATAAAGTGAGTTATTTTCCACATATTTGCATAATCTCCCCACCTCTCTCTCTCTTCCTCTATGTACAGCAGCCCCTCAGCTGTTCTGTCATTTGGCCACAGAGGCACCAGTTTGCTAATCTAGTTTCATGGTCTGATAGACCTGGACAGTGATCAGTTTGCTTCCAAGGCCTGTCTGTAAGAGGAAAGAGAGCTTTGATCCCTATCGGCAATTCAAGCTAATAGGATTGCTCTTCTTATACCTCGACTAGATTGTCACAGTATCCTCATGTGATAGTCTGCAGTAAATCTCATTCCCAGAAATTTAAGCCTGTGGCCTGTAGATCCAAGACCTTAACTTTGTGACAATTAATGGGTTGACAACACAGTCCCCATCCATGCAAAATTCAAACCAGAAGAAGGATGGAAAGAAATAACCTCTCTCCAAGGTTAGTGGACCCTTTATGTAAATACCCTGCACTGGCAGAGCTATGAGGAGATGGAATGTTTGAAAGACCTGCTGCAAAGAGACAAATTTGGGGCATTTCTAAATGCTATATCCTTAATCCACAGAACACGAGATGAGGGGGTACTGAGAGAGAAGTGGAGCAGGGAGTGGGGCAAGACCATGATTTAAAAGCCTCCCTTCGCAAAACATTCCTTCTTACCTGACGGAAGCAGCAGTGGCCCACAGAGACCAGCTCCACCACACCCTTGGTGGCCTGAAGGAGGCCATCTCTGCCAGCTCCATGTCCTTCCTGCCTGCAAAAGCCCCCTTCTCCTGTCCCACGTGCTTCTTCCACCCTCTGCTCCAATAACAGTGAGGATGGCTGCACATTCAGTTGCAAGGCCCTTTGGAGACCATGTGAAGGAAAGGACTCAGAGCATCTCATTGCTCAGCAACACTAAACTATTCACACAAAGACTACTGGGTAGGACAAAATGGAGGGAGGCTGGGAGGGAATATTAAGCAAAGGGACATCAGTATTTAAAAATATTTTAAAAGCCACCTGTCCTGAACCCTGGACATCTTTGCCAGGCAACTCCAGGTGGACATCTCAGCCTCTTGGGAAGTTGTGGCACCCAAAATCCAAATGAGAACTTTTTCTACACCATATTCTTTGTCCGGCTCCTGACATTCCTCTATCCTGCCACTTCAGCTATTGTCAAAGATTGGTCTTCCTGAGCCACACAAAAGAAAGTGTATTTTCATGTCAGTCTGTTCCTCTAAGTATTCAATTACCCTGTCAAATACCAAACACCTCTTCTTTATGGCAAATTCCTCTGGCAGGCTCCACCTCTTCCTCCTGCCAACTACTCCTTGCTTTGTCCTTATAAATTGGGGCTGGAGGCAACAGTTTCTGCCCTTACTTGTTAGTGAAGAAAATTATGACCACCTCCTGTGAGTAATTACCATTTCTACCTTTCTACCATTTTCCTACAAAAACCTAAATTTTATACAATTACAGGCTACCTGGCAACTCATGCTGCTGGGATGCACAGCAGAGCACTCAACACGAGCCGTGTTTAAGGCAGTTAAGTGCTGTGTATGTTACTTTTGTTGTCTCTCAGACAACTGGCATGATCCACAATGTACAGTGACAGCTTAAGGACTGAGAGGGCTGCCTTCTTCCTCCCCTCCTTCCCTCACACACTCTTGGGATGAAAGTGACACCATGTCCCTGAGCAAGCAGTGTGTCTATGCCAGCACAGACTTGCCCTTGGACCAAAATATTTCTGTTGCAAAGCAACGTATAACAAAGTGGGAGACCAATGGAGCACACCGGTCACAGGACCCTGGCCTCTATACTGCACCATGCCATGCACATGGACTAACTATCCTTTGTCTATACCCCACGGTGTTATGTGACAGTGGCACATCCAAAATCCAGCTCAGTTCTCCCTTTTCAGGCAAGAAGAACTTTTTAAAATAAATACAAAGTGTTAACATGTAGATTTTGCAGTGAGAGCAACAACTGAAACATCCTTTCTTTAAGCTTGCAAGTTCAACCTCTGCAATTTCTAAGAGGCAGCAGAGCCCTAGTGAGCTGTGGCTTCTCAAGTACCTGCCTACCAAGACATCCAAGCTGGCTGTGCACTTCGCTCAGTTATGCACATATCCCAGTGAGACTAATGATCCTGAAGCACTTCTGGAAATAACACAACTGTGCCTTTACCCAAGACAGCATCATATAATTTGGTGACTGAGTTCCAGCAAATAGCTGAGCTGAGGTGTTGGACACTCAATGCACATTTCTTGTTCTTGGTATAGCACTGTGTGTGATACCTTTTGTAAAACAGAAATCATGTATTTATCAAAGGTATCAGACCTGATTGACTTCTGACTGCCATGACCTATTATTTGTACCTACCTGTGGTGAACACAAAATGCTCCCTACTGAGAAAATTAATGCCTCCTGCCTACTTTGTGTGTGGGCAACAACCACTGACCCAGGGCAACAGCCAACACTCAGTGGAATTTATACATGGTTTCTACTGAGATGAGTTTAAAGTGAAAGGTCTGAATATTGAGCTTGAGTCCCTGGTGTAATACATGGATAATTTTACTGAAATCAATGCATTACATAGATGGGAAGCAAATTTAAATCAGAATTATACTGTGTTACAAAATAGCACTCAGGCAGAAGTAACGGCAACTCCAATTACAAGTCAGCTGAAATGGTGTCCCATTCATTGCACATCTATATCAGGTCTGCGTGATTAAATACAGCCCTGCAAAGGACAAAGATTGTGGCACTCACACTAATTTCCCTTTGGTATCAAGAGCTGTGTACATGTTAGGAAACAAACCACCCTGTGGAGGAAACATTTTTGAGAGTAGTGTTATCCAGAAAACAAAGTGAGTCACTCTGAGCAGTGACATAATCCAGTTTCCTACAGGTTAATGCCTTGTGGCCATACTTTCTCACTGCAGTAACCCCTCTTTCAAGTTCTTTTTGATCTTTCCCACCTCCAAAATGCTTCAATTCCCCCTCCACACTCACACACCAGAGCTCAAGCCCCTCTGCAGCATCTTGCATGTACAGTAACCACTGAGAGGCCACAGGCCCCTGCTCCATCCCATACTGCATGTTGGCCAGATGGACCCTGGCCACATCCAGTCAGCAGACAGAACCACATAGACAGCAGTAAAACCACACTGCAGCTTCTTCTTCACCAAAGACACTGATTGTAAGTATGCCATAGGATACTCAGTGCCTTCTCAACAAATAGCAGTTTCTACGAAACTGATGGGAATGTAATTGATCTCTGTCTTTGGTAAACTTTGGCTACATTTGTCAATGGGCTCGAAGTTTCTTCTGGGAAGGGGACAAGTTTGAGAGACAAATGCACAAAAAGAAATGTAATCACATAAGCCTTGCTTTGCTAGGGAAGCAGAAAACTTCAAAAGTTGCATATTTAGCTGGTACAACCTAAAATATGAGGACATTCATTGTCAGAGTGTTTAGCCTGCTTGATTAGTTGCATGTGTGATGGAAATCTCTATCAGAACATAAAAAGGATCAGAGATTGGCCCATATTCTCTTTTTAACTCTGGAGACCAAAACTCTCCAGATTTTGACCAGATGCATAATAAAACTACAAAATGACAATTTTGCATTGCCTCCCATTCCCAGAGATTTCCTGAATACTTACGGAAAGACAACCTCCCAAATTACCCATCTGGTCACTCAGTGCCTTGCTTGAAAGGCAATTCCTCCCTGTGCCCTGCTGGGTCTCACTTTCCTCTCTGAGCTTTTGTTACTGACCGTCGCATTTGTTGCACTGCTGTCCTTGAAAAAACATCTATCTGCAAGAGCCTCCCGCAGCCCTGAATTCCAAGGGTTACAATGACAGTGCTGCCTGAAGCAGTATTTCCTTTTCCATGTGCTGCATTTGCCAGCTGTTAACTTCATCAAGATCCTATATTGTGGGAGTCTTAAAAAAGGGGGCAGCTCTGTTTTCTCCATAGCCTGTGTGTGAAGGCTGCCAGGCCAGATTCAGCCCTGAAAACTAGTGAATTCAATGGTGTGCCACAATATGGCAGGCAGGCCAGAGAATAATTCAACTGAAATTTTGAAAAACTGCTCCCAGTTCAGGAAAAATTCCCAGTCACCTCTGGCTTTTTAATGTCAGCCTTCCTGATGAACAGAGGAAGTAGGTATCACCTCCTCTTTTCTGAAATAATAATCATTTGCCTTAAATATCAACAGCACTGGAAAAACTGCATCAGGCCTGAGATTGCTGGCCTGGATTTCACTGACGTCCTGAGACAATAGTGGATCTATAGGACACCCTGCGCCTGTGGGATGACTCAACTCACAACTATCCCTCCTACCCAGTCACAGAAGTGATAGCTTTGACCTTTTGCTCATGGAAGAAATGACAGGGAAGGAAGGTACTCCACATCTTTAGTACAAACTGCAGTGTCACTTTACCAGAGGATAGGAAGGCTCTGGAACAATTTGGGATAGGAAGTGAGGAGGGCCTGTGCATTGACTGAGATGGCAGGTGACATTTTAAAAAGGCAGGACAGGATTAAGCAGACTGGAAGAGAAACAGGATGCAGGCATGAAGAGATCTTTAATGTCATACACACCCTAGAACACTTTGCATGCAACAGATCTTACAACTGAAGCATCCCTCCTATGTCCCCTTCCTGGAGCACTGTCTGTCTGGGGAGCACCCCAGCTATATCCTCCTCTGCTGTTTTCTAGGGCTTTCTTGTCTAGATGTGCCCCAAAACTGACTTTGCTTCATGTAGAGAGAGCAGATAAAGCCTATGCAGCTGCAGATATCACTTGAGTTGCAGTGGAATCCAAGATCCATTGCATTTTCCCATCATATCTGCTAAAGGGTTTCAGAATGAAGGTAAGTTCTCTTAAGGCTTTTGCTCTGCTTGAAGGTGCTAGCACAACATCTCGGTGAGAGCAAAGTTAGGGCAAGGCTGAGCTCCTTTGAAAATCCTGCTCCAAAACAATGAAAGAATCATATGAACAAAGCCATTTAATTAATAAATCTCGTGTCATATAGTTATTGCTAATCCTTTTGCTGGGAACACAGTCATCACACAACAATTCCTCAGAGCTTTCTGTATCCCCAAGCTACTGCTATTGTGCAGCCTTCCAAAGTGGGGGATCCACAATTACTAATTCCAGACCTGTGCCTTCCCAGCTCTCCCAGATTTGTTGTGGATCACATGTGAGGACACACAAGAGTAATTTTGTTGAATAACCAGAGGATACATCTGGTGTTTATGTCTAGGTGCACCGTGGGCTGGTAGCAAGGGTTTAATGCGTGCCATTCTACCTCCCACTCCACTTGCCAGTGGTTGCTTTTGGGGAATCCTGTAGGCAGTTCCCCAAAAAGATGATCTTTCTGTTTTTCAGCATCTTCAACCATTCCAGAAACAGAGTCAGCAAAAGTGCGGTGTGGCACTAGGATATCATTTTCACTGTGGCAGCACAAGGGTACATGCCTTCATGCATCTCCATTATCTGGAGGGCTTTTGCCAGGCCATGGTCCTATGAGAGGCAATGCAGATACTTACAAAATGAATGAGGAGTATGGTTTGCTGATTACCAGAGCCATGTGCATAGAGACAGAGCCCAGGTGGAACCAAAGGCCTCAGGAACATTGGCCACATGGCTAGCTGTCATTTATGCTGATGCAGGTGTGAGGGTGTAGAGTCCATGGAGCACCCACATCCCTGTAAGACTAGTGCAGTGCTGGCAGGGAGCCATCTCTAAAGTACCTTCTCTAACACTTTCTCACTATCTGGTCTAGCAAGTTCCAAGATCCACCGCTTTCCAGAAATCTTGCCTGACTTCAGCTGTGTAGATAAGCCAGTGTACCCTTGGTTCTCAGCCTGTGACAGTAGCACTGATATCTCTAACTCCAATGAAGATTACAAAAACCACTACAAGCAAGAGGAGAACAGATCACCATACCTCCAGCACCTTTCCTGAAAGGACCAAAAGTGTAATTATCTGTTCTCACAAAAGCACATATGTGGAGTAACACACTGACTCCCGAAAACCTTTGGGCTTATTTGGAACAGAACTTGATTCTGCAGAATAAGGCCTCATCTTTAAGTCTATTTAAGTACAAATCTCTCTTCAACCATCTGGACTTTTTATTGTTTAGCTGGACAATGACAAGCTTTTACCAGCCTTTATTTAGACTATTTCAGACAATGTCTAATGATGCAAGTTTTTCTGATGAAAACACACCTAACAATCTCACAAGACAATTGGAGTCACATAAAGACACCTGAGGGGTCATATGTGCTAAAAAGGAAAAAAAATTATTCAGCTTTTCCTCTTCTGTTCTTTCTCGCAATTCCTACCTATCCTCTACATACACAACAGTGGGGAACTTTTCCTATCCTCTCATTCCATCTACTCTTTCAAACTAATGTCACTCAGCTGGTTTTGATCCTTGGGTTCAGTCAAGCCTCATCCAACAACAGGCTGAGGGCAATGGTTGTCTCCTTCACCTTGACCCCAGTGCCTGGGTGTGTAGGAGTCCATCCCAGCTTCAGTCTTAGCTGCCTCTCCAACAAAATGGGCAGCCCTTAACTCTCAGCCCATGTAATAGGTTTGGACTCAGGCGTCTGGGCAAGACTGTCATTTGGTGTAACTGTGCTGGATGGTAGCTGAAAGTATGGTTCCTGGCTGCTCTGAGGACAATTCCTGGTTTTCAACAGCAGTCTCTGTCTGTGGCCTTACCTCTCAGTGGCATTGCTAGGCTGGAACTCAAACACATGAAGTGAAAAATCATCTCTAAAAATAGCAGGTTCCAGCTAATGTAGCAACACCTTCTAGGGAGACTTAAGACCAGAGCTGTAGACCCCTAATTCTGAATTCCCCTGTGTTTTGTTACTGCCAGTTCCTGTCTGAACACAGCCTTGTGCTGTTCCTCTACACTTCTGCTGCCTACAGGGGAAATCCCTCAGAGGGTGGATGTCAGATCCTGTCAATACATAAGAGAGGGACGTAGGGATGAACTGTGTGGGATGGCAGACTGCATAACGTCCACATCTTCACAGTGAGCAGGAACTGTAGAGCAGAGGAGGAAGGAAGGGTAGGGCGGGTATAATGAGGCATTAAATAGCACTTGCTGGATCTCTGCTTGGCAGGGATTCGCATGCCCCTGTTTCTAAGTCCTCAGTTCCTGGGGAAGGCTAGATGAGGAGGCTGGAGGAAGTGCAGAGGAACTGGTGGGTGCAAAATTTACACCACCTACCACAGGCTCCTGTGCCCCATGCAGAAGTCAGGGACTCTACAGAGCTCCCAGCAGGAAGGAAAACTGGGTCTCAGCAGCTGCCCCACCAAGTTCCTAGAAGACTTGCATGTAATGATGACATAAATTACCTGTTCAGGATCCTACATGCAGCATTTAGAATCAGCTGTACTGAACAGCCCCACCAATCCCTTGCAGCCCATGGCACAGTGCAGCCCTCTCCCCTTGCCCAAAAGGGGTTTGTTTCTACTTTGCTTTCCTCAAGGCAGTGGGAGAGAGGCTGATCTCCATCAACCTGCACTTCTCATCTCTTTAATGAACCAGGGAAGAAGCAAAAATATGTGGTGTAAGAGATCACAGTCTTTATGCCAGGGCTCTCTAGGATTGTTGCTAAAGCAAAGAGTAGTTCTTTCTGGTGGGAATTACTGGCTGAAATACTGTGGTCTGCAATATGCCAGGAGTTATGCCAGACAGCAAAGTCGAAATTAGAAAGGTCCTGGGACAAGCTCGGTCTACCACAACCACAGGAAGTTGGTTAGTTCAGACTGGTCTCCAGTGTATCCACCCCACAGCCTGTGGCCACAAAATGCTCCCCAGGGCTCTGTAACAAGCTTGAGACCAACAGCAGAGAACAAAAGCCACAGCCTTTGTGTGCCACAGGAAGACGGCAGTAGCAATCACAGGCACCCGCAGTGTCCTCAGTGCCTGCTGTAAAACTCCCAGATGAGCTCTGGAAATTGTCCAGGCCTCACATTACAAAGGGTAAGGGGAAAAATCCGGTGTCCCGTGGTACCTCCCCATTTGACCTAAAGGGGCAATTGCAGAGGTCAGCTTGACCCCAGGAACATGACGAAGATGCACAAGACAGGACAATATAGGCTATCCTGCCACTAAGACAACCTTCTCCTTCACTTTAGCCACTATTCTGAGCTTCTACTGATGAGGAAAGGAGATGTGGGGGACAAATTGTCCTGTAAGCTGGGGAAAAAAAATCTTGGACTGATTTTTCTTTGCCTTTCTTTCTGGCCTTTGGAAGAGTAAATCTCTGAGGGAGGCCTGTTTATTTGCCAAGGAATTAGGGAGGTTTGTGCCTCCCTTTATTCTTACAAAAAGATAACGACCTTCTGGTGGGAAGATCCAAGCATTGCCAAGAAAAGTTTTGGAAGCTTTTCAGAGTCAATGAGTTAGAGGCAAACAGACTTCCCTGGAGAATAAGAGGGTAGATGGAGCTATATGACCCTGGACTTCAGTTTAGGCTTGGCAAAATCTTTGGATCTATGAATCTGTGTTGTAATCAAGGGAGTTTGCCTCTCATTTGACCCCACAGGAGAAATTAGCATCATGGGCACCATGGCACCCAGCCATGCAGTGTGGTTTTGTCTGAAAGGCATCACTGTATTATGTACAGGCATCCTTAGCTGGAGTGAAATTGGGTAGTACAGGCATTCCCATGCTCGGCAGCATGGCTCCAAGCCAACAGCAAAACCCATGAAGAAGCACTTTGGTGCTTGGCTGTCACTGAACCCTGCATTGCTGTCACTCCCAGGTAGCTCATGCACAGCCTTCCTTCATCTGCATGAGCTGTGGGCACTCCTTTGCACTGTAGCACAGGCATAGCTCACCGACATGGCCCTACAGTCATCCCAACCTGGGGGCATTCACAGAGTGCCTAACCCTAGGGCTGGCTGGGATTTCTGCTGCTCCTTGCCATCCTCAGGAGGTCCTACTCAGATTCTAGTTCAGGGTGCACCTCTGGATATATGTGTTGCTCAGAGATTCATGTATTACTCTCCCAAAGGAACCATGAACTCATATTTAAATGGGGAGAGGCATCTGTTTCCCCATCAACACTTGGGGTTGACATTTTCACTCCTGCCAGTTTCCAAAGTGCAGCTGAGAGTGTAGGTAATCACAATGGACAATAGTCCTCTCTTTAACAGACCATGACCTGGGTCGCTTCCTGGAGAAGCATATGCCTCAGCACGCTTTTGCTTCCAGGGATCCCCAGAGATCTCAGAGACCTGCTGGAAATGTCAGTCAGTCCTTGAAATTCAGCCTGCAGGCTTCACCACAGGAAGTGGAGTTATTTTGCTCAGCCCTGCTGCTCTTCATGCATCTTTATCCAGCAATTTCATGTGGAAGTACAGGACAATTCCTCATGGATTTACCCCCTCCCTTTGGTCAAAGAACAAAGGCCAAGCAAATAATGCCAGGTTACTGCAGTGAGTGACACATAATCAACTGTAAAGAGGTGTAAGGATTATATCCTGAGAGACCTGGGTTGCCTCAGCTCCTCACCAATTGCTTTCACTCATAGCCCATTTTAAAAGCTTTACAAGCTCTCAGCAGTCACAGATCAGTTAGCTAAACTCTGTTTTCTAAACTTTTCCTGTTATCTTTGGACACCTGGGTCTGTGAAATTGCCTATTAACAGCTTGCAGAGCAATTTAGCTAATCTCAGAAGAGTACATGTGAATCTAATGGTCAGATGCAATGTCTTGACAGATCAATAAGGCACATTCCAACTCCAGAGTATAGACTTCCTGGGGAGGGGTGATGGGATTTTTATAGCAAAGTTGCCAAAAAGTTATGCTTGTGTTTGTGCAAGAGGGAAAGGAGAGAAGCAGAGAAGGGATAATGTATTCAGACACAAAATATTTTGGAGAGCCTGAAGAGGTTTAGTTTTGGATCAAGATATCCTAGAGGGCCCATTGTCATTGCTTCTGCTCTCTAATTTCAGAGGAACTATACTTCTGTGAAGCTGAGGGGTTTTCTAGATCCAGATTTAGTGGGTGTATGAAACTGCACATGTGCATGATATACATGTGCATAAGCCTGTATTGCTGCATGCACATGTAATAACATTTGGACCCACTGAGGTCCCTGGGACAAAGAGGACTTGCAGCTGTGTGATTCTGACCACAGCATGCAGAGGTACCTGATGATTCAGAGATGATACCTGAGGAATACTTGCACCACCTGTGTGTGCTTCAGCAGAGGAGACCGTAACACACTTCCAGGCAATCTTTTGTCACTCTGCTGCCTATCCCAGCAGTGTGACTGCTCTCAAAGATTGTGCCCATTTCTCTAAATAAACTGTGATATGGGCCTAGCCCACAGCTGGTGTAACAGAAGACCATGCAGTGGTGCTAATTTGCAGCAGCTGAGAATTAGCCTCAGTGTCTCCCAGCTCAAAAAAAAAACTCTATAAAAAGATGGATTCTGGAGTTCAACTAGTGCAAAAAGCCCTGTTCCTATAAGAGGTGACTAGCTGGGTGACTTGCAGCAGCAATACTCCTGCTAATGTCCCCAAGACATGGCAGCAGGCCTACACTCCAGCCTTCTCCCTCAGCTTCTCTCCTGCAGTCCAGGTGCGGCTGACCATGACGTGCTTGTGGTAATTCTGGCAGCATTTTGGCCCATATGGATTTGCTCTGGCCTACCCTACAAAAATGAGTCTGAGAATTCCTCTGCATGCACAAAAAGCTCTTGTCCCTGCAGATTTTTGAATGTTGTGTCTTCCTCATAACATTTTCTGTTTTCCTTGCCTCCCTCTTTTCTTCCCATCATATTTGCTCAGTCGGTCCTAATCAGAGGTTTGCCACAAAGTCCATCAGAAGATAACATGCCACTTGGTGGTAGAAAATCCTGGCTGCTCCACTCCCTATAGAAAGCTTGGTTTGGTCTCTGCCGTGGCACAAATCACTTATTTGCTCTGCTTCTGCAGACCCTGCAAAGCTTCACGCTTTACCCTCCAAGTCACTTGGTATACACTTAGCAGCAGGGATGAAAGAGGCTTCAGGAAATAACATGCTGAGAAGTGAGGCCTCTCAGGACTCCAATCAACCCCCCTGAAGGGGAAAAGCCTAGGGCTAGAGGCCAAATTCTAATTATAACAACAGATCTGCCATCATTCCCAATTATGTCAAGCTCTTCAATGAGGAATTAAACAAGCTATAAAATGGGTGCACTGTCTTATTCTTCCCTCTAGCATTAATAGTGTGATGTTGTATTAAAACAACCATATCTAAACAACATGTGAAGGCGACATTAATGTGGCATATGAATGACAGAAGAAAAGAGTATTAGTGTGATAGACACATCCTTTCTTGCTCCATGGGCACGATTTACTACTGAATTGCAGTAGTCTTATGCTACAACAACACCTCAGACTGAAGTGGGGATAATTTTTAAATAAAGCCACCAAAAACCTAACAAAATCTGATTGCTGGAATCTGGAAAACTGCAGAGATCACAATGTGAGGTAAAAGATTTTGTGCTTAAGAACAAGGATCACTGATTACGTTACCAGCAAGCAAGTTGGTCAGTTTGCATCTTTGGATCAAGGCTGAGGAACTTGCCAGGATGCAGAACTTGAAAATGTACCTCAAATACAATTTTCATGCTCAGAATCAAAACTGTTTGGAAAATAAATATCAAGGTTAAATAATAATAAAATCACAGTTGTCCCTTACAGGCTGAAAATTCCCGAAACCAGTAAAAATTAGCACTACAGAGCTGAAATGGGACAAATCATAATTGCACGGGCAGAGATTAAGTCCTGCAGCCTCAACAACTGTTTCTGCAGAACTTTGCTAGCACTTTCAGATCTGCATATCTCAATGTGAAGGTCTTTAGATTAACTATACATGCGTGATACCTCCCTCCTTGTAGCCTGATTCTTTCACTGCCTTCCCCATTATATTCAGTAGTTTCCACCAGTGCAAAGTGGGTGGCATTTTACACTTCACTTTCTTTCACTCAGGTGTAAAATGCTGCAAGAGGTGCAAAGCAGAGTAGAGCTGGGGGAAGAATAAGAAATATACGCTGTGAGGTTATTTCTCTCCATAAAATCTGCATCTTGCCTCTAGCATTGTAGCTGAAATATGACTGAGAAAGTGTCATAAGAATATTTCTAGTAGTTAAATGTATTTTTGTACGGTATCTAGCACAGTAGAATGGTAATAAACAAAATTTGTAACACTGTACCCAGAAGAAACTCTGAATGTGATTTGTGAAGTGATATTAATGAGATTCAGAAAGGCAAAGAATTCAGGCTGAGGAAAATGTCTCACCTGTGAGCAAAAAACAGATCATGGGATTACGATGGAAAAAAATTGTACTACATTAACTGCAGTAGCAACAGCAAACTGCAAAGGACAGAGCACTTTGCTTTATATACATCAAACTTCTTAGCAGTTAACCTCTTCTACCAAGACTGGAGGGATCAGTCACCTCTGTTCACATACTTATTTCGCATAATCTCCCCTCTCAGGCACTTTTTGCCATGCAAAGTATTTCACAAGAGCCGTGCAACTGGCAACATACAAGTTTGCAGTGAAACTTTTTTTTGGCAGTGCAGAATGTCTCAAAAGGCTATTAAAGCATTTATTTTTAGCGTCTTCAGTGGGAGCAGACAAATCTTGACAACACACTATCTGTTGTAATGACAGGACACCGGGCATTACTCTACCTGCACACCTGAATGACTGTGATATCCAGGGGACTGTGTTGACATACTGTGCCTTCTGCAGCTCCCCTTAGACCACAAAATGCCGAGTCATAATGTGGCCCACTGGGGCTGTCCTTCACCATCATCTGCTCTCCTTCTGCCAGGTACTAGGTGCATGCATGGGAGTCATTGTTCCTTCTGCTTCCCCTTTTTCTACTGCCAAAAGAAATGTCTAATGGATGTCTACAAAAATCAAGGTGTTTGAGATGTTTTGGGCTTGATATTGGGGCAGATTTTTATACTGCAGTGCAACTTCTAGGGTGCCTTTAAAACATTTCTTATCCTGACAAGAGGTTGCAATGAATAAGGAGTTACTTGGGGACGAAGGGATCTGCCATGACAGCTTAATCAAACTGAAACCTGTCCCTAGCTGCCCTTCCTTCCCAGGAGACTCACAGGGATTATGGGGTGGTTCCAGTATTTTGTCCATGAATTGCTCCCTGGAGACAGCTTAGGGCAGCTTATATGCAGAGTCAGGCCCTCTGTGCCTGCAAGAGCTTGACCCCCCTGCACGTGGGTGTGTGATGGGTCACACTGTGAGTGAGGTGCCTGGGCACACACCTTCCTGTCACCAGTGGGTCACCCAGCCAGCTGGAAACAGTGCACACTCCTGCTGACTTTATTTGCACGGGAAATAAAAAAGAAAAGTATTAAAGTATATGTCTACCAAACTATACAGGACCAGGTTTAGCTTTCAGGTTTGCATTGCCTACAAATTAAGTCCAGAAGGGACTATCGGACAGACTGTTCGGTCTGGCACCTTGTGTATATATCACAGGTCATTTAGTTTTAACCACTTTTCCCTGCACTGAACCCAAGAGCTTGTGTATTTAAAAGACAGTTCAGACTTGATCTGGAGCCATCAAAACATGGAGAATCCATCACATTCATCAGTCATCCTCTCTGTTAAAAATGTGAGCCTTCTGTCAGGTGCATGGCTCTGGCTTTGTTTCCCAGTCATTGTTTCTCATTTTGTCTTTCATTGCGCAGCTAAGTAACCCTTTAGGATCTGCCATTTTAGCCCTGTAAATTTACTTATAAATTTTAATTCAGACACTATTCCATGTCTTTTCTGAGAAGCTAGCCACTTAGTCTCTTCCTGCAAGGCACTTCCTCCAGCCTGTGAAACATTTTCTGCTTTCTCCACACTCCAGTTTTTAAAACATTAATTTTAAAGCACAGACACTAAAAGTACATGCTTTTCTGTCTGCGTTTCCGACATGTTAAGAGGTATGAATTATACTCCCCTGCTTCCTCTGTTTTTATCACCTGAATCACATATCATCTTTTCCATTCTTTCACTCCAGACAAATGTCAGGCTAAGTGGCACAGGGAAACACAACTCATCCACTCTCCTTTTTGGGGTTACTAGCATAAAAGTAGCCTTTGTCCAATTTCATGGGGGATTTCCATGAATCTGGGAATTGCTCAGTGTTGATACTAGTGGGCCTGTGATCCCCGTAGCCAGGTCCTTTACAGCCCTGGCCTGTAACTTCCCTGAAGGTACAGATATAAATATTTTTCTCTCTCTCAAAAATTTTCCGACAGTCACTCTGCTTACTAATGGAAAGTATTTTCTCTCCTCATTTAAAACAAAGACGTAAATTACTTGTTTCCAACTGCAAAACAGAAATATTTATCCTACGCATCCACCTTTCCTTATCATTGATGATTTCCTCATTCCCACCTAATCACATATCCCATCACCAGAGGCTGTCTTCTTTCTCTATAAAACAAACTATTTTGGTTTTAATGAACTTTTCTTCCTGATATCTTTCATTACCCTACACAGTTGTCTACCATGCCTCTTGGTTACTATTTCTTGCAGTCTCTCTCCCTTTTTTTTCCACTTGGTATATACATCAGAGAGAAGAGACTACTTCTACATATGGCTTGCCACTGATCCAGCATTTGAGGTCTTTAGCATCTTCTGGGGTTTAAAATGTTCAGACACAGGGAATCAGGACTTAAAATAAGAATATTCTGTTCAGAAGACTACAGAGGATATAAATCATCTCAGTGACTGATTACTAATATTCAATTATTTTTGTAATTTAGTTACTATATGCTTACAGTTTTTTAATCTTTTGATGTGAAATAATTTTACACTACAGCTCAATATTTTAATTTTCCTTCTCAGTACTTCCGTTTTTCTCAGCTGAACTTTGACTTTCCAAAATAGTTCATTCTAGCTTAAAATGCCAGTCTGTCGTTTTTGGTCACACCTCCTGCTAACACCCAATTACCCATAGGCTAGACAAACTTGCCACCCTTGTTGAAAGGGATAAAATCTCTTCAATTAGCAAAATAAGGTTGTTAAGGGCACACTTGTGAGATGAGGTGATGCTCAAATGAGGGCTGTTTTCCTCCTAGGTTTCTGAGGATGCTGTGGAATCAGGGGGGCTCACCATGGGTGTCCATCAGGAGAGAACCTGGCAGACAGGGCATGGACAGGAGCAGGGCAGCCAGACCCACCGGGGCAGCCCTGGCCGTGGGCACTGGGCACCTCCAAGAGCCTGTGTCCCGGCAGAGCAGGGCTATGGGGAACTGGAGCCCAGCCTTGCTGGCAGCATTGCTGGGGCTAACAGCCCCGGGAGCTGACACAGGTTCCTGGCATGTAGGCAGGGTGGGGAACATCACCTGCCTGGAAGACCATTTAATTTCTTTATAACAACAGTTGATTACTCTAATTGGCAGAGCACTGCTTCCTCACAGGCTGAATCACAAGTGGTGAATCGCACTACAACAGTGGTGATGCCGGTGGTGCCATGGGAAGCTGTGCTAGCCAGGCCTGGGAGAGCATCACAGAGCAGCCTTGGAAACACCCAAACATCGAGTTGCTTCCTTTTCACTGGAGCGAGCTAAAAACGGTTCAGTAGATTCCTGGTAGATGAGAGAGTTTATTTTTTGCTTGGATGACCAAGCCTCAATGGTCAAGATGTCTTAGCCAAGCTTTCTGAAATAGTGGGGAATTTCAGACTTGAGGATTTTGCTCAGAGTCATCTCTGGTGCTCCCTGTTTTCAGAAATTTCTGCTCAGTCACTCCTGTGAGGAAAGGCTGAGGCAGCCAAAGTGCTATTTCAGGAACAAACCAGCCTTTACCATTGCACATGACAGGCAAGCCCTGAGGCCACAGGGCTTTGTTATGAAATCAGAAAAGAAATAAGCAAATTTTAGATTAAATTGCAAAACAAAACACATGTACAAACTCCAATAATTTCCACATCAGTAAATGATTCATTCTTTATTTATAAAGGAAGCATTTCTGAAGACTTATGGAGATGATTCTGTTTCAGCATAATTTTGTTTAATCAGGCTTTGAATTAATTAACATAATTAGTCACTATGGGGGGATAACTCAGACTGATTTTGTGGAGCCTTTTGTTGTGCTGGTTCAGGTCTTACAGCTTGATTTAAACACGACTGGAGGGGCTTATTAACATGAGTGATTAATGCTGCATAAAATTGATTACAAACTAATTTTAGCTGCAAAACCACCTTTCTACTCACTTTTGCCATGTATAACTATGGTGACTTCTGACTAAAAGCAGTTTGGCTTAGGTTGAACAGCGACAGTGGCACTGGTGGCCTGCAGCCCTCACTAGAAGGAATGGCAAAATCCACCTTGGCTCACACTGCTAAAAAGCCTTAAGCCAAACTGGGGTCACTGTGAGAGAACAACATTTTGACTGCAGAAGGAAATAGAAAAATCAGGCAAATTCTCTTTAACAACTGAGAAATCAGTGTGTGGTTTCTATCATGGAATCACAGAACGGTTAGGGTTGAAGTGAACCTGAAAGGTCATCTGGTTCCAACCCCTGCTGCCACGGAGACATGGATACCCCCCACTAGACCAGGTTGCTCAGAGCTCCATCCAACCTGGCCACGAATACTTCCACACATGGAGGATTCACAGCTTCTCTGGACAACCTGGCTTTTTTAGTTGACTCCTCTACTTAAGCATCTGTCCACTGCTTATGTTTCTTCTACAATACTAAACACAGAAAAAGCATAGCCTTGAAAATTCCCACTCTTAGCTTTTCTTATAAATAAAGTCAAAAGAATTTCAAACATTGGCAGGGAGCTGAGCTGTCATATGAATGTATGCAGAATGCATTTGCATATGTGTGCAGTGGTTGGAAAGAATGGGACAGATCCTAATGGGAAGCCACAATAAGTAGTACCTGAGCCTACAAAGGGTCCCTGCCAATGGACTTATTTCAGAAATAAGAGACTATGCAAATTGTCTGGCACTTTGCATTGATCTTTTAGATTATTTATATTTTTCTATTAATAATAATACCATCAAAATACAATAAAAATCTAATTTGAATTGTGTGGCCCTGGGTGCTGTTAAATAAAGTAGATGTGAAGTTTCTAAACAATATATCCTTGAGGTTTGGCTTTGAAAATAAGGAAGACGTTTCACACAGCCAATGACATCTAATTTTTTCAAAGGCTTAGCTCGACATTTCCAAGAAAAACAGTTCTTTCAGATGAAAGGCTGAAAAAAAAAAAGATGTCATGTGGAAAGGGGGAGTTTGGATTTGTTTGGCGTTTATTTTCATAAAAAGGAAAAAGTGAGGATGGTGGAAGGAAAAAAATCAAACTTAAAAATGGGGAAATATGTAGAATGTCTCCATAATGTCTAGCATAAAATTACCACAAAAATGTATTAATTCATGTCTCTGAAATCAGCTCCTCCAGCAAATAAGATATTCCTCCTTTTCCAATAAATTATTTGTAAACCCATGTCTCTGAAATCAGCTCCTCCAGCAAATAAGATATTCCTCCTTTTCCAATAAATTATTTGTAAACCTGCAACTTTGGTGTCTAGTAAATGAGGATGGGTTATTGGGTTGTTATATTTTTCTTTTTTTTTTCTCCTTTTATGCATGTTCAAGGCAGTGGGCCTTGCTGCCACATAATTTGAGTGCAAAGTAGTGGGAAAAGTGCAGGCATTCCACGTAGGTAGAGCTTCTGCCCAAACACCCTGAACTATCTACACACAAGAAAGTAAGTAAGGAGCCCGCAAGCTTGTGAGCTGACAGGCTCATTTCAGCAGCCCACCACAGAGTGCTGAGCTCTGGATATCTGCCTCTGGCTGTGGGAATGTGTATGCATGTGTGGGGTGCCCAGCTGGGTCACTCAAATCGGTACCAACAGGAAACTCTGTACATTTATTTGCATTGGGGGAGAAGGAGGAAGACCAGAAAGGATCAGCTCCCTAAGCAGTTGCCAAGCCATCCATGAGTGCTGTGTGCTGCCTGCATTTCTCATTCGATCAATTAAAACTAGGGCTGGATGAATACTATTTGCCAAATACATTGTTTAGTAAATGTTGATCTTCCTTACTGAATATGCTATTTGACTGATCGCTTCTGCGGTAGCCTACAAGCTCTAGCACCATTCAAATGCTATTAGCTGAATAATTTATGAGATGAACAAAGACAAAATGCATTGAATAATTTATTCAAAGAAAAATTGTTTCCAGTATTTAGTTAGCTCTAATTAGATCCTCTTTTCAGCTAGATTACACTCGTATATGCACTTGCTTAGGCATACATACACACAGGCACGCTCACACAAGCAGAGAGCCAGGCACGGGATGCACAGCAGATTAGCACCACTTTACTTCACTGATTTTAGGCTTGGGGCACACTGGCACAGTCCAGATGAGAACAAGGCCTCATAAATAGACTGAAACAGTGAGTCCAAGTCAGAAATTTTGAATGTGAAACTGAATTCTTCCAGCAAAATGCAGGGTGAGATGCAGTGGGTCGGGGAAAAGAGGAGCTGACAATTCATCTAGCAGTTGATTTTAGGATAATTTGAGAAGAAGCAAGAACAAAAAGGAAATCCTGACACGAGTGGATCACAAGTCTCCCACCTTTGACAGAATTCGTGTAAAGAAAGAGGATGTTGAATGTGGTGGTTTGCAAACATGAACTTTCCTATTTCACACTCAAGTGTGGATAGAGAGGGAAACCAGAAGGGAGAGATGGGAGGTATTTTGTGGCAACAGGATAAAAGACCCCTGCAACATGATTTCAGGACTGCTGGAGCAACAGCCAGTCCCTAACCATCAAGAGGCCCAGGCCATGTTCATATGCTGCGGAATGGCTTTTTCCCCTACCTTCCTGAAGTACTTCCAGACATTTCCTTTCAACTGCAGTTTTTCTTTTTTTTGGAACATGTTACGGGTGAGTTCCCAGGGCAAGAAGAAGCTTCACTGACCACAGTGAGCTGCTAGACAAAGACATACTGGCATCTTCTGTTGGTTACCTAATTTTTCACAGCTAATTTGGGGGCAGGTATTTCAGGTAAAGTGTCAGCTTTAATTCACAGCCCCTTCAAAGTAACTTTCATATGAAGCCATGTAACCTCTCAGAGTCTGGTACCTCCAGGTCAGGGTTGAGGGCAGCAGAAAGATTTTACTGACAGTGCAGCTGTTTGCACCATAACTAACCACATGGATAAACAAAGGGCTATAATTTAGCTAAGATAACCTTTGCGATAACCTTACAAATGCTGACATAAACCATATGCACCGCCCAATCCCAGAAAGGTAAGGACAAACCTTACATAAACTCACAAACTATATAAAATTTACATGGTGGCATATCTGGGAACACTTATAACAGAGAAGAATCCCACACTCAGGCCTAGATTTTAAACCCCCTGTACCACAGGGAACAGAAGGTCATCTCCAATAACATGAGACATGTATCAAACGAGAAAAGTAGCCAAAGCAGACTTGCAGACATTATGTACATCAAAGGAATAAAGCTTTCCTGTTTGTTGCCTGCATCTGCTATTTAAATAGCTGGACAAGATAAATGTAAGCAAATCAAAATGCGAAGATAAAATTGAAAACTCTAGTTGGTCATCTTGAAGGACAAGGCTGCATCTTCCATTGTTAATTTGCTCCCAATTATTTTTTCTTCTCCTGGTTCTACTTTTGTAGAGCAACCAGAGCTGCGCTAGTGGTAGAGAAAGCGTAACAGAGATAATTGGGAACATCCTGAATAACCTAATTCCAGTGTCCTTATGGTATGGGTAGACACCTAAGGGATGTCTCCAGGACAATGTCAGATGGCATAAAAGGCTGCAGCAAAGGCATTAGAGTGAGGTGACTCTTTTAAAGCTTGTTGGCACTTCTAGTTAATAAAAGTCACTTGGGAAATATTTGCTTTTATGTCTGACAGGTTTCTCTTTTTGCCCTTTATATATGATGTGTTACCATGAGTGCAGTTCATCCACTGATTTATCATCCTGTCTGTTCCGTTCATGGTGCATGGATAGCATTGTTTTGTACATAAGAGTTAAAGACCTGGGTTTCAGAGAATATTAGTGTTCAGAGGCAGGGCTCAGGAGTGGAAAGATGACACCATAGTTAGGCATCTTGCTTAGGAGCTGGCATATAAGTCTTCTGCTCCTCCTCCAGCACAGGTATGTGAACACAGCAGGAGCGTGAGAATGAGTGCTGTCATAGCCCGGGGATGCCAACTGGAGCATCTCACATCAAACAGCATGGATAGTGGTGTGGGTAGCTACAGGGAAGTGGGCTGTGACCATCCCATAGTTGTCATCTGTTGTGTATCCAGTACCACTTCATCCCAGTGCCTCCTTGGGAGAGCAACAAGATTTCATTTTGCTGTGTGCTTTCAGAAATAACACATTCACATGGCTGTGAAGTGCCTGGGTCCACTTCAACGTGGGAACATACCAGTAAATAAGAGCAACCTGAGACGATAAATGGTCAGCCCAGGCTGTACTCAAAAGTGTCTCATCAGGGTCCTCAGTTCTAAAAAACGATGCTCAAGCACCAATAAATTAAAGGAAATAGTATTAATTTTAAATTCACCACCTGAAAAGCAAATATTGAAGTCACAGGCTGCTATCACCTGCAGTACCTGTAGGAATTTGCCATAACAAACTTGTTCACCAAATGTAGGGACAGGGAAGACTATTTCTTACAGCATTTACTGCACCTTCTGGCCAGTGTCCTCTTGCAGCACTGAGCAAGGACAATGTTGTGTCAGCTCCAGGTCAAAATACTCCCTCTTGTCACAGTTTTCTGACTTTGATAGGGTACAGTACGTTGCCTAGACCCCTTCTTTAATAAATGTTTCCAATTCTACATACATACATATGAGCACCTGTACTATGTGGAGTGCCAAGTCAGGTCAGAACTTGATGTTTGATTATTTTGTCATAAAGGAAAAGCTCTAAAAATTTTAGGGTTGGATAACTAATCACTGCCCTTTTTCAAAAGGAATTTATTTAAACAAGCATCAAAATTAAAGTGACAGCAGTGGCAGCAAGTAAATTACCACTGCCTAATTGGACCCAAAGAGAGTTTGGGCCTTGAAATGTCCCTTCATGTAGCTTGGCAGAGAAATGCAAAGTGTACTAGACACATGCACACGGACTTTACGAGTCCTTGAATTTCTTGGTTTTCAGTTAGTCCCTAAAGTACAAAAAATGTTCTTCCCTGCTTCTGTTCCCATGTTCAGAGGCTCATAAGATTTGCAGTTGGAGATCTTTATTCATCATTAAACTTGAAAACAAACTTGACAAGAACTCTTTGTTGAGCTTGTTGAGTTCCTGTTCTGTCCCCCATCCAAGGAACATGGAGCCAGCCCAATAATTCTGCTGCTCTGTGTCTCCTAGGCAATCCTGTTCAATGCTGACCAACTTCTTGTTAAAAGAGCTGCAAAAATGCCAAGTACCAGCTGCTACACTTACAAGTACACCTTGTTCTTTCACACTGAGACCCAAAAATTTCACAGGGGATCTTGTATATCCTTACAGAACTGTCCTTCAACTGTCCAGCACAGCCCTTTGTTAACATGTTTGTGGTATCAAAATTGGCAAAACAAGAAGCCTTTAATTATTTAACTAGGAGCAAAACTATCTTTGGCTGGGAGGTAGGGAGAGGTTTACCAGAAAATTGGGCTACTAAATCAAAATCAATCAAAATCAAAATTTCCTTGGCTTCAAGGCTGTGAGCCGTAATGTTTTAGATCACTGTGATTGAATATCTGAGAATAAACTTCTTTAAGCTAACAATTGATGGCTCAGTATGTCTTAAAGGATTTGGTTCTAATTTCAGTTCCTTTATGTTTCTCTAACAGATAAACAGAGATCATTTCCCCAAAACTCTCAATGTATGAAGTTCTGGGGCTGCCCCATAAGCAGAGTGTGCACTCAGGAGCTAGAAGGGAGGAGCAGCAGACTGACTGCAATGGCTCAACTACATCAGCCCCAGGCAGGGAGTCAGAGCCCCATGGGCAGGGACCCTCAGTCTGGCAGGCCTTAGCCTCAACACGTTGCCAAAGTGAACAAGACCACTCATATGAATGTCCCCCACCCTCTTTATCCATTCCTGCTTAAAGAAAGACGTCTAATTCTCACAACAAACACTTCACAATAAAAGGTCTGTATTAAAAATGTGGGGAAGGAAAAAGATAAATCCAGGATCTATATTGGATAAGAATATGAGTCCAAAAATCATGAGGATATAGTGGCAGCAAAATTTATCTTACAGGATTCAAAACAGAGAAAGTACACATCAGGTTCTGATGTTAAAAAAAAGCCCTGTGAACTGAATTACATGAAAAAAAAGGTTCAATCAAAGCAGAATGTTGAGTTAGTGTAACAGAGAAGCTGTCACTTTTAAAGATGTAGAGAGCTGCAAGATCAGATTTGTCATCAGAAGCCGAACTGGTAAAATCTACCTTGCTTGCTTAGCAAAACAGAATATTATGCATCATTCCAAAAGAAGCTTTAGAGAAATGCATAATCCTCTTTCTATGGAGTTTTATTACAGAAGAGGGAAATTCTGCACATAATTTATCTTTCTGTGTGAATAAAATTTGTTAAGCCTGAGAAGATGGAGTCCCATATGCTCCCAGTCAGACAGCATGATGTGCAGCTGTGAGATGTGTTATTATGCAGTAGAGATATAGCACAATTACGAGTCTTCTCAAAAGGGCTGCAAATCCAGTAAGAATGGTAAATTTCAGTCCTTTGTTAACTTAGCTTTGGTTACTGATTTCTCTGGCATTTTAAAATGAAGGGAAGAACCAGAAGCAACGTGTGATAGAAAGCTCATTCATTCAAAACTGAGTTCAACCCCAAAATCCTATTGATGTTGGTGAGTCTGGAGTACACCTCAAATGTAGGAAATTCCTTGCACCCACAAAATCAGGCTTTGGGATGAAGACAGTAGAGCTGGAAAAAGCAAGATAATACATGTACTTACTCACTCACTGGAACCTATGAGCTGGTGTAGCAGCTACAGTATTTGGGCTGGTTTTCACCTTCAGTTTTGCAGGGCACAGGGACTCCTGTATCTGTTTAAACAGAAGTCTGTGACCTGTTCCTGACCTACCCTCACATTACCCCCAGCATGCACACAGAGCAAATGACCTTCTCTGCTGCTCCAGTGCAAATTGTTAAAGATTATTGTTGTCTCTTGGGAAGTCTTAAGGCATGCTTTGCTGTTCCAGGTGAAATATGCTATGGCTTTGCCATTGATCACCAGAGAGAAAATAGGAAAATTTTCTCCCTCTGGAAAGAACTGCTCTCCATCAAGTTTTTTTTCAGTTACAGGTGTGTGTCTTTTCATGTAATTTGCTGAAGTAATTCTGTTTTTCTTTGTAAAATACTTTTATTCAATAAAATTTAGTCCTCTTTCAGCCCCTCTTCTGTTTGCTTGGCTTTGATTTTATTGCTCTGCTGCCTGGCAGCAAGGTCTGAACTCCCTGTGCAGTATCTCCCCGTGCAATGAAACATTCAAACATACTTCAAGGTATTATGGCATAATGCTGCTCGAGATTGACAAGGATATCCTGCGCCAAGCTGAGGGGCTGGATCAGGTATCTGTTGGATTTTGCAACGTTTTTTCACCAAAAGCATTACAGGCAAAGGAAGTATCTCGTAGCTGAGCTAAACATAGAGAGTAAAGTCTGCTCTGAAGATTATGAAAACAGTGTTACACACCAGCTTGTGCCCTGCAGGGCAGAGAAGTCCTGGGCCAAGCCAGAAGGGCAGCCAGCCCCCTATCCTGGCCATGACCCGTCTGGGTGCAGGCACCTTGGGGAGACAGGAAGAATGCAAGCAATCCATGCAGGCAACGTCTCCAGGCCACAGCCACAGTAACCACAGGATTTACTGAGCTGGCTGTTGCATCCTAGTGCATCCAGGCCAGCTGTTGCATCCAGGCCAGCAGTTGCAACCAGGCCAGCATTCTCCTGGAGAAACTGGATGCTCATGGCTTGAAAGGGTGCACGCTTTGCTCGGTAGAAAATTGGCTGAACATCTGGACCCAGAGAGTGGTGGTGAATGGAGTTAAATCCAGATGGTGGCTGGTCACAAGTGGGTTTCCTCAGGGCTCAGTATTGGGGCCAGACCTGTTTTATATCTTCATCCATGACCTGGATGAGGGGATCAAGCGCACCCTCAGCAAGTTTACAGATGATACCAAGTTGGGTGGGAGTGTTGACCTGCTAGAGGGTAGGAAGGTTCTACAGATGGATCTGTACAGGCTGGATCGAAGGACCAAGACCCACAACGACCCCATGTAGAGCTACAGGCAGGGGGCAGGGTGTCTGGAAAGCTGCCCAGCAGAAAAGGACCTGGGAGTGCTGTCTGACAGCAGCTAAACATGAGTCAGTGTGTGCCCAGGAGGCAGAGAAGGCCAATGGCATCCTGGCCTATATCAGCAATAGTGTGGCCAGGGGGACCAGGGCAGGGATTGTCCCCCTGTGCTCAGCACTGGTGAGGCCACACCTCAAGTCCTGTGTTCAGTTTTGGGCCCTTCACTACAAGGAGGACATTGAGGTGCTGGAGTCCAGAAAAGGACAACAGAGCTGGTGAAAGGTTCTGGAGCACAAGTATGATGAGGAGCAACTGAGAGAGCTGGGGTTGTTCAACCTGAAGAAAAGGGGGTCAGAGTGGACCATAACACTCTCTATAACTCCTGAAAGGAGGTTGTAGCCAGGTGAGGGTTGATCTCTTCTCCCAAGTCTCTAACGATAGGACAAGTGGAAATGGCCTCAAGTTAAGTCAGGGAGGTTTAGATTGGGTATTAGGAAAAATTTCTTCACTGAAAGGGTGGTCAAGCACTGCAACAGACTGTGCAGGGAAGTGGTGGAATCACCATTCCTGAAAGTGTTCAAAAGGCTTGTGGATGTGGTTTAGTGGTGAACATGGCGGTGCTAGCTTAATGGTTGGGCTAGATGATCTTGAATATCTATTCCAACCTAAATGAACTGACAACTCTCTGGTTAATAAGCACAGTCTGAACATTAATCATGTTGTCCTGTTTCAGTCAGGGTGCTGCATGTGGCCCTCTCATAGTTAATCTTCTTGCGCTGCTATAGGAAAGGGAACACGTGCTTGACACCAACAGTGCAGCCCTTGGGTACAATTAAACATCAGGAACTACTCAAACATTTGTAAGGTTTCCTTTTTATTCACATCTGTTTGTTGACCTTTGGGAGAGAGACTCTTTCATGGCCAGTTTTCGGTGATAAGAAGTTGCTATCACAAAAAGCCACTGTCACAGCTGGCTCAACACCAAAGACAGAGCTGGGAGGTTGAATTGTTGCTGGAAGGAGTTCATTCCAGCCTGCATGGGGCAATGCGGGGAAGTTTGCTCTCCTGTCACCCTTGTTTTATCTGTTCAGAGGGTAAATAAAGGGCTTCAATCCTTGCAGCTGCAAGCTCAGCAGCTTTTTCCACCACACATCATTCACTTGAAGATTAAAATGATTGTGGAGAGTCCCAGATCTCTGGTGCAAGCTGTTATTTGATTTATTTGTTGGCACAGAGTTCTAAAACACGGTAGATGCTTTTCTGCAGATAGG
This sequence comes from Climacteris rufus, assembly GCA_013398175.1. Taxonomy (NCBI): domain Eukaryota; kingdom Metazoa; phylum Chordata; class Aves; order Passeriformes; family Climacteridae; genus Climacteris; species Climacteris rufus. The sequence continues at coordinate 1,666,100 of VZRZ01008641.1, forward strand.
AGGAGACACAATTCCCAGGCTTTGAAGGGCTGACAATGAAGATGCAGCATCCATGAAGAACACTAATACAGCAACAAAGAGACACAAAGAAAACTTGCAGCATTAGATTAAGTGATTGCTTATGCTTGTTATACAAGTTTTGGTTGTTTGGACACAGAGTTGTATGTACACACACATGTATTCCTCTATGCATGCACCCTTTTACTGAAGATGTCATATGTATAAACAATGAAATCAAACCTCACAGATTTATCCAAGGGGAACTAGGGAAAATCCAGCATTTCCTGGCCAATGTACCAGATCTAATCATGGCTCTAAACAATTACAGTGCTCAAAACAGTGTAAAGGGCCACAATACAGTCTCTGCAGAAATCAATCAGGTTGCAAGGGACAGAACAGGCACTGCTCTCAAGATGTCTTCCATTGCCCCACAAGCAGTGCCTGCATGTGAGAGAACACATCACTGCTCAGGGAGCAAAAGCACCAGCCGACTGCAGTCACCGCTTGCTGAGTTACCTCTGATGGAGCTCCTGCTCTGCAGTCCCTTTTTGCAATGGTGATTTTACCACAACTGGCTCACCTGCACGACCTCAACCAGCTCCTCTATCAAGTCTGTTTTTGACAGTGCACTGGCTTCTTTAAATCCCTGCCCAGCACCTTGACAGAAAAGGGTGTCCTTCTGCCTCTCTCTGTAAGGAGTTGCCGTGGTGGATGTGAACTTTTCCTAATGCCACATCATTTTGGCAAGGGTTTCTTCTGGACTTTACTTTGTGTTGTTGCATTTTCAAGAAACCATAGGAGAGGGTGTGCTCTTCAACTGAAAAAAGAAAAGCAAGACATTAATAATATTATAGAAAAATAAATGTTTCTCATGTAAGAGGACCACTGGTGTCAAAGAGGTGTTTGAGGTTATTTCTCAAAGGCCATGACACTACCTGCAATCACTGAGAAATCAGTCTGAATTACAGGCTACTATTTAAGACTTTGGACCATGTAATTGTTTCTTTTCTTCCTGAGATTAAAGATAATAAAGCAATACTATCTTTTTAGGCAGAAGTAATGGACATTCATAGTTTTTTTCTGATACTTGGGCAGAAAAGCCAGACATTTGATGACTAGATTCTGTAAGTGGGTGAGAAGAGATGCTGTTCTGCCCTGTCAAAATGCCAGTCATAGCACTGCTGACCATTTGCAGCAGATGGAGTAAGTGACTGAACAGAAGTTACAATGTCAATACATAAGGTAAGACTGCAGCCATAAAATTTTTTCTGAGACATTTTTGTGGTTTGCTCAAGTGAAAGCCTTAGAGATGGCTCTGGAGTTTGTGGCTTTTGCCTGAGAGCAAATGCACATTCATCACTTTGACTTAATATTCAAGCTGCATTTGCTCTTGTTCCCCCACTGCCCCCTCCTTCCCTGGAGGCTGAGGTCACACAGCAAGCAGTGACTCCCAGTGCCTGACACCAGGGAGCACCTTGCACTGACTCAGCCAGGAGCAGCTCCAACTGGAACTCCAGGGCAGAGGGGAAAACAGCAGGGAGGGTGAGACACTCCTCCAACACCATTCAGCACTACTGTCTTTCATCAGCCAAGCTCTCAGATCCCTCCCCGCTAAAATGAATTCCTGGGTCCCAGTGAAGTCAGAGGGAGCTGTATCTTTGGCCTCAGTGGGGAACAGGATTTGGCCCAGGGTTCACTTGGACCCTCTGCTTTCTGACTCCTGAATGTGCAAAGCTGACACCTGAAATTTTAACCAAAGGTAAATACACCTGGCCCTCCAGTAGCTTAGTTTCACACTGACTTCTGACATCTTGCTGATACCAACTGACACCCTGCCTGGCCACCACTGGACAGCTGAACCTCCTCCTCACCACCTTCTCTCTCAGTCCTTTCACATCCCTCCTGCAAACAGCAGAGCCCACACTGTCCACCAGACCCACAGCTCAGGCACAGCTGGGGTTCAGCCCTTGTGGTAGACACATGGCTGTTTTCTAGACCACTTCAAGGATTTAACCTTTCCTCTCTTCCCTCATTCCAAGATTTTCCTCCAGGACTTTGTCATTAGGAGTCTGGATTACCACTGCACACCTGGTTCCCAGCAGCTGGAGCCTTTCCAAGTTCTGGAAGCCTCTGCAAGTTCTCATAGAAAAGTCCTTGTCCTGCCTTGCCGATGGGACTGCCTCACTCTGCTTTGGATGTCACACCACTGTATCACCAAAGGCTGGTAATGACATGGCTGTGTGTTCGTGCTCTGGTATTACTGACCCCCATCTCAGTTGTGCAAATGGCCACGGTTTTTCCTAAGTAGCTTCCCTCACATTCACCATTTTATTTCCTTTCTTGTCTCTCTTTCAGAGAAGGAGAAATGAAGACAAGAGCCAAGTCCATGATGAGGTGACCTTGCCCTTCTGCAGCACTCCCTATACTGGAGGTCCCGCCTACTGAATATGGGAAGGCACAAGGGAAGCAGTGTTCCACTGCTCTCAGAGCAAAGCTCAGTGTTGCCCAACTCATTCATCTTTACACCTACCAGCATCTCTAGGACCCCTCTTTACAGCATGTCCCAGTGTGGTTTTGCAGGGACCATATTTTCTTTCCCACCCCACATTCATCGCACCCCATATAGAATACACACTCTGGACCTCATGTTTCTAGGGCAGCTATACAGAAGCACAGCCCCCTTTCCATAAAGACACTGCCTGCTGTACTCACCTCTGGACCTGGCACAGTATTCACGGAGAGTATCAATCGCTTCTGACTATTCTCAGCACCATTTCTCGCATGATGGAGACACTAGCTCTGCAAGAAAATCACTACAATGCATTACCAGCATGCAGTTGGTTTCCCTTTGCAGGCAAATGCCATCAGGTGCCCAAGGAGCATGGTTCTCCTGGACTCCTCATTTCCCTCTTGCATTTTACCTTGCTGCCGCATATTCTCCTTATCCACCATCCATTTCTGCACTTTGCCCTTATTACCTGAGCTCCTTCAGCCCTCTTCATCCATCCTGATCATTTAATGGCTGTATAATAACATTGCTGAAGGATTAGGTTTCTTTTGCAGATAATCTGTCCATAATCCAGCTGAGTTGAATTTAGGCCTGACAATGAAGACTTGGTAAAAGCCTAGAGAAAAAGACCTAGAGGAAGAACAGGTCATGATCAGCAATCTACCATCAATCCTCAGACATTTCTATGAGCTTCAATGGAGATTAAATGCCCATTGCAGATGCACCTTTCTGTAGATGTTTCTTGCTGTACAATAGCTTTATATTTAAAAAAATACTGCCGTGGAGAAAATAACCTTTCATATGGCACAAAATGCAGTTCTGGGCAACAACCAAATCTGCATACATTTGATTCTTTTGCAGAATGTCTTACGCTACTTCCTCCCTTCTCTAGAAAATGCACAACTAAGTACAAGTAAGTATATATATATATATATAATTTTTGTTGTGAAATACTTCCTTTCATGAAAGATAGGAAGCCTGGAGAGTATTTCAGATTGTCTTTTACAGTTCCTGTAGCTATAATTAAAATGTGTTTTAACATAAATCAGAGTGATACAACTACTTACACATCTTACACAGTGCCTTTTTGTTTTGTTTCTCCTACACAACATTCTTACAGGATCCAATAGGAGATTACTTTTTTACATTCACTTCAAAGGCTATGTTCTCATTTATAGCAAACATTTTCATTTATTGCAAAGAAAATAAAAGTATGAGAGCAGACGATGTGAAGGAAGCTGGGAGACCTGGGGTGTTTGGGAGCTTTATCTCTGTGCAACATACACATTTTGGTGAGGCTGTGAAACCGTTTCGTTATAGGGTGCAGAGAGAAGTGCATGTTCCAGTGAGACCTCATTTACCCAGATGGGCCACTGAAAGCCGGGATGCAAATCCCCAGATAGTGCTGCACATGCTTTGACTTGTGCCTGGTGGACCCTGGCTGGTTTTCCATCACTGTGGTGGGAGAAAGGGTTGATGTCTCAGATAGTGCAGAGAAGGAGAAGCAAACGGCGCTGAAGAGTCTCTCAGATCAGCTTTGCTGTACTGTCCCACCCAGGCACCCTCTGCTCTCCAGCTGAATGATAAGAGAGGCATGTTTTGAGACAGGTGGCTGTGTGGTGCAAACATCTTCTGGCTGCTCCTCTCTCTGCAGGGGTGAAATCACTGCAGGTGGACACAGTCATGGTGAGAAAGGGGAGAGTAGGGGCCACACAACCTGGGCTAGGGGTGGAGGAGCTGCCTGGCTGACTCCTGTGACAGGGACTGACAGTGTGATTGCCCCATGAAGCTGAAGCACAGCACAGCCTGGAAATATATGACCACGAGGTGAACTGGGAAGAGCTGTCAGCAGCAAGACTGGCAAGAGGAGGTGGGGCTGTTTGACTTGGCTCTTGGACACTGGCAAACAGAAGGAAATATCAGCAAATGTAAAAATGTCACTCTTGTGACAGTAACTGACATTGCTGCTCCCTCTTTCATCAGAAACCCCAAACACTTGGAGGAGTGATAGGAAGAACATTGTTTAACCCACCAGGAGCAGTTAGACAGCTGTGAAACAACAGCATGGGAAGTCTGGAGACAGAAACACTTAGGATATCAGTGCAGAGCCCACAAAAAAAACCTAGAAATACCAGTATCACCTTCATTTTCAACAACCAGCAGCAGGAGAGTTTGAGTCATGCAAAAAGGCAGAATACAATTTTGTGTCTAGCCCAAAAGAGTCTGTTTGGAGAAAAAAGGATGGGGAATTTTATTATTGGTTTCTGTGGGACAGTAAGGACATTACCTTCTCCATGAATATTTAATGTGGAAGAATATTTTGTTGCCACTGGTTGAGGAAATTGCACATCAACAGACCAACAATCAGCTGTCCTAGAGCTTTTATTTTCTTGCCTTTTAAACCATATTGATCCTCTTCGCAAAATCATATTTTCAGGCTTCACTGCTGCACATGGTGAAAGCTACACTGTGGAAATGTCAAAAGCAGCTCTGTGAAAGAGTTGTTCTGAAATGATGCCCAGGCACTCCTTTACCAGCGAGTGCTACTCATGCCCACCAAGCTGCCAGGACGCCGGGGGTGCCAAGAACCTGCTGCTCCTGCTGGAGCTCACTCACAGGGGCTCTGGGGCAGTGACAGTGACATTGACAGGGCAGTGTGCCGTGGCACAGCTGGTCTACTGGCCTGAAGCACACACTGCACTTGGCTGCCATCTGTGTGGAAGCAAAAACCTTCTGAGCAACCCTCCTTTGCTGTACCCAGGAGGGAAGACTCCCTGCACTGTGGATACTCAGCATTTCTGAAAAACAAATGCACAGCTGGGAAAGTACATACTTTTTTTTTTTGTCAGACAGGGCATATGGGTGTTTCAGGTCCAGTAGATGTGACACTTTGTGACAAGACCAGAATCGTGAGCTACAGCTAGCATGCACTTGGTTAAAGATATCCATAGTTCTGGCCACGTGTAAGTGATAATATTCAGAGCTATTATCCTGGCAGTAGCACAGAGGCAGCTTACACCCCTGAGAGATATTCTTAGACAGCAAGGAGTTTATACGCTGTTTACACTTGAAAGGATTTTCTTTGCAACCACCACAAATACAAGCCTGCATATGTATGAAGGGTTGAGAAGTAGCGGTATGAATCTTCAATGATGAAAGACACTAGGCCAGCATGCTCTGAAGTTTGCCAGCCAAACTCAGTCAGGACTTTTTCTTCCTTTGTTCTTGCTCCCCACTTATCTTGCACTGCATGATTTATTTATTAAGAATATTATGTTTCATTCAGTATATACACAGAGAGTGCTGAAAAAGGGGAAGGCTGCTCCCCCCTGTTGTGTCTGCAGCTTGCTGTTAGTACAAATGCATGTAAGCAGAAAAGCTATGTGAGCAAAGTGTCAAACAATAAAGTTCTATTAGAGAAAAAGCAATACCACTGTGTACATTGAAATCAATGCTAATAGCTTCCTTGGAAAGAGTTTGCAAGGTAAACGAGAGTTTGCAAGGTAAATGTTCCTGAGAAGTGCCTGGCAGACATTCTGACTCACAGGAGCAGGTTGCAGGCCTCATGACTCCTGTCATGTAGATACTGATACTGCTTGGAACAGACAAGCAAAGGTTTCTTATTTACTGAGCTAGAGAAGAACATCAGCTCCAGAGTTTTCAGTGCTCATAATTTAGTTCTGAATCTTATAATATTCTTTTTTCTCCCTTAAAGACCATTCACTTGAATTCCTGTGAATGTATCAGAGTCAGGGCTTTCCTTTCTTGCGAGGAGGAAGTTCTCATGTTTTATGGGGGAAATCTTTAAAAGATGACCCATAAGCTAAGAAAAAAAAACAAACCAGACAAAACCCAAACAAATGCACAAAACAAATCAAGTAAAATCCAAGTAACACCTTCATTTGACAAGACTGAAGCTGTATACACACACTTTTTTGTCTATATGAAGCAAGTGATGGACCTCTAATCTGCACATCAAGTCACTGTGGTTCAGAATAGCAAAAACTATGCGAATTTTTCGAAAAGATGACTCCAAACCTTTGTTTTGCTTCAGCCCATTTTCCCATTGAATATCTAGGTGTAATTTGAGGTTTTACCTCATGCACCTCCCCTGCAACCTGCTAAGGTTTCCCTGGTGCTGGCCCACAGCAGCCTGGTTCTCCCCTTGCTGTTCTGGTACTGTTCCCATTGCTGTCTCCCATCCAGATGTACTGGCAGCCGTGCCCAGGGATGGTCCTCTCCAAGAGAGAGAAGGCTGAAAGAGAATGCCAAGTCTGGCAGAGCAATAAACAAGGATAAAATGCCAAGGGGCCCAAATTCCTCTCAGGCGTACAACAGGCGCTCTGCCTGGCATTCTTTTAAAATGTCCTGCACTACTGAACTCTCGGTAACCAAAGCATCTGATGGAGTGACACGAAAGATGTCACCACTGTGTGCCTTTTAACTTCTTCAAGATTCCCTAAACATTCCTCTAAATGCAAAAGCAGCAAAGTTTTCCAGGACCAGAGGGACTCCAGACTTCACATACTTATTATCTTACTTTCATGCAGTGTTAATTTTGTGTAGACTAAAGGTGCTGAAAAAAAGCACAAAAGCACTACTACATATTCTGAAAAGAGGAGTTTGTATGCTGGGAGTGGTCTTAGTACAACAAAACAGTCTCTGGTGCACTGCAACCACATCTCCTGGTGCTCTGGAAATTAGGATATACTAAAAGATGGAGATTTTGAGACACTGGTCTACACAGTCTTATCAAAATCTTGTTCTCTACCTAGGTCTTTCATGTCAAGGGGGGCTGTGTTTTCCTCAGGGACCATGAGAATGGGCCCAGCTGTGTATCCTAGTCCTTTGGGCAAGGTTCAGTGACAGTTTCCCTGGGTAATCATCAAGAACACTTAATTATTCTTCCCTGGTGGCATCATACCCCATTGCTTTCAAAATGGTTATTTCTGATGGATTAAGGCAGCTAAACATCTAATAGCAGAGAACTGTGCTCTCTCCTTTTGCAGCACCAGCAGAATTTTGCCTTTTGAGTTAGAACGATGCCTGCATTCAAAGACTAAGGAATTGTCTCAAGGACAATAAAGGAATATCTGAAAAATTCTGGAGCCTGCATGTAATGCAGGTCCCAGAGGCCTTAGCCTCCTCTGCAGAGTGAGATTTGCCAAAACACATCACCTGCTGCTGGTGGACAGACAGCAATAGCAAAAAGCAATGGAATCCCACTCCTGCTGTTGGACTGGACAGTTTTGGGAGCAGGAGTTGTAGTGACATCATTTAGCCTTTAGCCACTACCTGTTGAACTGCTGGCCGATGCCAATGACTGTCATCCAGAAGAAAACCCCACCAGTGTATTACTCACTTACTGTTAGTGAGCCTTAAATAATCTAAATTTTCAGGATAATTAGGCTGTATCCGTCTCTGAGCCTGTACCACAACATCCCGCCTCTACAAAACTGAAATACAGTCTTGTCCTGCATTATCCATGAGCTTCCCAGCTCATTCTGTAAATACATCAGTAGTGTGGCAGGAGAAAAAACTCTGTGTCCCACTTAGATAGTGATGTGTTCCTAAATTATGGTAATCAGGTCTGTATCCAGACTAGTAAACAAAGAGATCAAGGACTGCTCTTTGGCACTGAGGACAAGGGCCCAGTGCAGCTCTCACTTGCCTGGCTAAACTCAACTTTCCAGGAAAGCAGAAGGGCTGCGTCCAAACTGCCTGTTGGGAATGACCTGGGACATCCATATCCTAAGTCACACCTTGGGTGGATCCATACCTCTAAGCAAACTATTCACATGAACACTTAATTATGCTTCCTTTTTTCTAACAAACCTCTTGGATCCAAATCGCCTTTTATAACAGTGTAAACTGTTACCATACAGCATGAACCCAGGAAACAATGAATAAAGCCCTGTTCTCCTGTGGCATAAGCAAGTCTGTCTTCTTTAAGCATCTTGGGAAAAGACTTCTGTTTCATTCTGATTTCTTCTCATTTTTTTTCAGTTTTGCAATTAGCAAAATCATTAGTATAATTAAAATGCAATGCACAGAATGCTTTCAAATGAGTGATGACTGGTTGTATTTGTATCCACCCTAACATCTTGGTCTTGCTTTCCATTCATGACAGCATAAATCAGCAAAATCACTATATAACCCCAGTGTGAGATCAGAATCAAGTCTATGTGTAGTGAACATTACTAAAAGGGGGAGGAGAAAAGTGCTTCCTTCCCATCATATCACACAGCATCGTTTGCCAAACAGCATGCCATGCTGCCTTCAGGCATATGATTAATGCCAATGCAGTTCCAATAAAGCTTACAAAGCACACAGCCTGGGTCTCCCCAGAGAGTTAGCAACAACAACGAGCAAAGCCTAAATGATGCTGTTCTTCATTTTTCAGTCACCAGGGACTTCTAGCCTTTTCCTCATTTCTGAGCATTAATCTTTATTTCTTTTCCAGAGTAATGACATTTCTCAGCAGTGAATAATTTTATCAGCTGGCTACATCCACAAGACACTGAGTGTTAATATCAGCTGTCTTGTTGAAAGGATTTTGCATTGGAGTGCCACTTCCATTTCCCTTTTTTTAATTTGTTTAGTCTCTTATTTGCATATTGTTTTACAATTTGTTGTGGTCTGGGTTTTCTCTGCTGTAAATACCATCAAGCAGCTTTTACTGGGGCCAAGGGCTTTCTCTCAAGGTTATCTGAGGTGTTGCGTGTGTCCTTTATGCACAGCACTAGGTATAAGTCCCTTTGTGACTGGGATAGCGACTTGTCAGGGTTAGAACCAGCTAGAACATTTGCTTTCAATACAGAGAGGAGCAACAGTGAGCCTAAATGTATACTAAAATGTGGGCTAAATCCAAATATTTTAACAGATGCGGAACTTGCAAGGTCTAAATTCTCAGTGCAGTGATTGCATGTGGATGTAACCATAATGTCTGTGAAGTCTGAAGGATAAGAAGTAAAATATATCTTTTCCCTCTAAATGTTCAGGTGTGTCTGTGAGGGCATTAATACCATGCTTTCTTTGAGTCAATGAAATATGTTTTATTAACCATTGACTAAATCATGTGTGGCTGCTGTTGCTTTTACCCGTTCTTCAACACACTTGTAAGAAAACCCTCATGACCTTGCAAGAAGTGATTTTTACAAATGCTTCTAATAAAGCCTCCTAGATGCTGTTTCCAGGGGAGCCCTGCATATGCACTGGAGACCAGCAGGGAATCAGGCACTTAAATCTTTGGTGGTAATATCCATGGAAAAAAATACAAATTCTGTATGTTTTGTACTGTCAGCAAGATCTGTCTTGAAGCAAGACACTAGAAGTGCAGTGAAGCTTAATGCATTAGGGCATTAACTGAGCATGTGCAGGTGCTGAGACAAATAGGTAGCATTGTTTCACTGGATACATGAATTTTAAAGGAGCAAGTGAACTGCTGGTTTTTACAGCACCATCCACTGTCCATCCCTGGAGGCAGAAAACAAGAAGTGATGAGCCAAAAGTCAGTGACAGATCCATCTTTACCATGGGAAAACCAGACATTTCACTATGAAATGACATCATCTTTAATAGCGTGGGATCTGTCACCAGCAGTTGTAAACAGAAACCGATTTACAAGCCAAACAGTCTTCTTAGCCAGCAAGACTTGATTCAAATTTGCAATCCTAGACCATATTAGAAGAGATCTTAAAGTACCCTGACTTTTTGCAATTCCTACATTTAAGGTTACCAGGTAAATAATTTCTGCAGCCTCAGCAAATATGTCCTTCTCACCAAGAGATTTCTTCTTTAACAGAAGTTACTCATAAAAATGTTCCTGATGCTGAGGTCTTTAAAATGAAGGATTATATGCAGGTGGGGGGCAGTTCTTCAGCACCTAAGGCTCCTGTTCATTTCACACTCTGTTGTATGTAGGACTCTAGTACAACCCTGTAGCACATGGTAACAAATTTTGAACGCTGAGCACAGGTTTGAGTTCCAGCAGTTGAAGTCCATGCTGTGTGAGTCCATCCTCACACCTCCCTGGGGCTGGGAACACAACTTGCACATTCACAGTCCCTGTGACACAGCCTGTCTCCTGCTGCAGAGCTCTGCCTGTCAGGCTGTGCTGACATGATCTGCCAACCCCTGATGTCCCTCCTGAGTAATCACAAAGGGGGAGACCCACAGAGGTGCTGCTTTGCAATTGCAAGGGCTGACTCACAAATTATCCTACAAGTCATCCTGAAAATCACCCTACAAGCCCGCCTGCTCCTATGGGGCCACTAAGAGCCATGGGCCCTTTGCACCAGAGGTGTCTGATGTGTCCCCCACTGTGATGTCCAACACAGTGCTATCTCACAGAGCTCTGAAGGTGGTGCTCAAGACAAATGTGTTACAGCATCTCTCTGAGACTGTGGTTGTGTGCAGATATGAGAAAACTGTCATCAGAAGACAAGTTGCCAATTACACCAATATTTGATTGTACTGAAGCCTTCCAACTGAGCAATTGTAACACTGTAGGAGTGGCTTTATTTGTCTTAGCTTAAGTTCCTCTAAATCTGACATAAGAAAAAACAGCATAGGCCTTGTCATATTAAAATAGCTTACATTACTAGACTGCTATAAACTTACACCTGAAATTATAGCAAATGTATTTGCATGCCAGTATCTTACTTCCAAAAAAGACGATAGCATTTCAAAGAGAGACTCAAAATCAGCTCCTAACAATTTTAGAGACTGTTCCCACAAAGAGGCTTACTAAATAAACCCTAAGCAAAACCAGGAGGCAGATGACTCTTTGCAGAAGATTATTACTGATGATCTCTACCGGGTAGGAGAGTACAAGTGGAGAGCTTGAGCACTGCTAGTACTGCAGTTGAATTTTGAAATACTGCCACCTCACGTCAGCTTAGCAAGAAGGTACAATCTAGGACAGCTTCCCAGTGCCTTTTCCTCTCCTGTTTGCCTGGAAGCATATGGCAAAGCAGCCTCACTCCCAGAGGCACTGTTGTCCACAAAATTGTTGTCATTTTTAAATTGAAAATCATTAATAATATCCATAATTATTTAAAAACCTAGACCCAGCACACGGTCTCCCTTTTCAGGTTTAGCATCCAGAGAACATGAGCTATAAAGCCAGACACTTGTACTGCTGTTTCACACTGGTGTTTGTGATACACTGACATCCCTTAAGCAGGTGAGGCATTAAAGGACCATTCCTCCTCCTTTTTGACTATGTAGAGAAGCATCAGGGGAAGGTGGACATGGACAGACACTCCCTGAGTGCCAAGGCTGTGACTCTCAAGAAGAGCTGCTCCAACAGCTGGCTCCATTTTCACATCCTGCAGCAGGGATTGCTCAGTTTTCCACTACTTCTGAGCAAGAACTGAAGAACTGATGAGCAGCTTCTGACATGCTTATTGGTTTTAACATAGAGCAGAGACTTCAAATGAGTGCTGTGGTCTAGCAGTCAATAAGAATGCTTACATATACAATACTTTATTTATACAAATCTTTTGCAAAAGGACTTGCTTTTATACCTGAACTGTGTTAAGCAGTGATTACATTAGAGGCTGAAGAGCAGGACTGAGACTCTTAGTGCATCAATTGCTTCAGCAAAACTTCAGCATAAAGCAACAGAAATTCTTAGGAAGAGCAGAGCTTGGGGATCTGCATCCATCTCTGGGAGCTGGGTCCATCCAGACTGCAGCAATGGGAGCATCAGACCTGTAAACAAACTCTGTGCTAAGGTTCCCCTCCTAGAAAGATCTGGGGACTGGTCTGAGATGCCCGCTTCATACATGATTCTGCCTGAACATAAACCACTTCTTGCTTTTTGGACAGCTGGTTTTTAGTCTGTTTAGCTTTTTCAGCCAGCTCCAAAGAGGCAAAGCTCACAGCTTGCAATGCTGTCTGCAGGACTTGCCCTGCTGGTGGAGAAGGGTGTACAGTTGTGCACTGCCTACAGCAGCGTTTGTGCATGCATGAGCTGAGTTAGGCTGGCCCATGGAAGGGGCTAGAGCTCCACCATTATCCTTTCCTGCCATCCTCCCAGTCAGTCTATCTCACATGTGTGTGTGCATGTGCAGACTCAGGCCCTATTTTGAGGCAGTAAGGTGCCCCATTCAGCAAAAATATGTGAGTGTGGGTTTAACTCTATGTTCTTAACACTAGGGGTAAAGTCAGTTTATGCTCACTTTAGCAGGTATAATTCTCTCTTCAGCTTGAGTAGCCACCTGCTTGATCCACTCTTCAGGCTCCCTGAGACAACCTGGCACCTGCAGAGCCTGCAAACACGTCGTGGAAGAGCACACTGAGCCTTGAAGTGCTCCTCTGGCTCCTGTGAGCTGCCTGTGGGGATAACTCCTTCTGCTGGCTGGCTCATTCCCTGGGGACTGCAGCCGTGCCCAGGTGCCAGCCAGCTGTACATAAGCAGTGAGGGGCTTGTGGGATACAGGAACAGAGAAATCCATCTAAAGAGAAGTGAGCTAAGTATTGGGAAATAAAACCTGCTGGAGCCATGAGATGGCTCTGGGGAACAGCACAGCACACAGAAGAGCAGGCAGATTAGGACATAATTAAAGAACCCCAGGCTCTGACCCAGACCTAGCATCCCCAGCTAGGCAACAAACCCAGATTAAAAGTACACATAAACAGCCCTGGAAGTTTTGTCAACAGCCTGAAGGTGGTCTTTAAGGAGAAAGCAGCATCTCAATGCTGACCAGAGAGTTTTAAATCTGCCTTAAATTAGGGAGATGATAGCATGCTTCCCAGAATGGGTATTGGCCAGTCTCATCCCTTTGAAGGCTGCATTTTTCAGTCACCACTCACCCTTCAGAGGGTCCCCATGGATGCCACTCCCTCATCTCAGGTGGAGACTCCTGCATGAAGCACTATGTGTGGTAGGAGGTGGGAGCCCATCACAGCCCAGTGTCATGCCAGTTTAAAATGTCAGGAAACCACATGCTTCAGTAGCAAATCTTTCAGATCTAGAGACAAATATTTGCCATGGAAAACTGAAGAATAATCTGTCCATCTGCCCATGAGGAAAGTATTTTCCAAACTCTAATCTGTTAGTAGCTGTCTTAGGTCATATAGCACAGTGATTTGGATTTCCCATTACCCTATCAAATACAACAGTTTTCATTATCTACTTAAATGGTTAATTCTTCTTGACATTCAGCCTCTATTATTGGACAGATCCTGACATGTTGTAGCTGCTTTGGGCCATTCTGTTCATCTCCAGTACCCAGAAATCTGGGTGATCCTGTTAGATGTGGAATTCCCAGGTGGAATAGATGCAACTGCCCTTCCCTTCCATCCATGCAAGAATTGTTTGTGCCCTCTGTACAGGGATTCCTGCAAGAAATAAACTTGTCTGCTGTGATCATTCTTTGCTGTCTTTTTGACAGTAGACTGTCAGAAGAAGCAGAACCAGAATGAAAACCTAACTTGCAGAATGGCGGCTTGCAGATATCCATGTTTGAAATCATATGGCTGCATACATATGTAGGTGTAGTTAATACCTTTGCCTGGACAAATGGGTTTCCCTGCAGCAATGAGACAAGCCTCCCATGCAGGTAGGTAGAAGTTCATTTTGCACAGTGGAAACATCTGGTAGTAGGTGGATTAATTAAGGCAGAAACTGAGCTGGGAGGAGAGGAAGGAGACAAGGACAGGAAGGAAGCAAAGCCAGCAATTAGGCCCAGAGAGCTGCTATGGTACAAGCTGAAGTGGGAGGGAGAGGGAATGAAACATTGTTTGTTTGGGTTGTCACGAAGAAGAGAAAAGAGGGGGCAGTGGCAGAGGGGGAAGAACACTACATATAGATGAGTTCAAATATTCTGTGTACCAATTTTGAGATTAGAAAAACACATCACACCACAGCTTCTCTATCAACTCATCACAGTGCCATTCTATTTTCAAACACAGGAGAAGAGTGGCAATGCCCCCTTCAAGGTGAGTCCTGGTGCCCTCCAGGCTGTGTACACACATGCAAACAACGAGCACACACAGGCACAGAGTGATGGAGAAATGTCCAGAATTGCATCCAGCACCTCAAGGATCCAAGGTATTACAGACTGGAATGTGAAAATAAATCTGTGCAGCCTGCACTGGTATTGAAAATCTATACCCACCAGTCATTTGGTAGCCACCTGTCTTTGTCACTGAATACAAAGCAGAAACGCTCTGTAGGTACCTGCTCAATTGCAATTCTGCTCACCTTAAGTTTGGGAGAAGCAGCAAACACCATCAGAATGAGAAGGTGACAGCAACAATACTGCAACGATACACTATGGCAGAAAAGGAGAGAAAGATAAGGCAGAAAAGGAAAAGGAGAGAAAGTGCATTTCCAAAAGAGATCAAGACATGGTGTTGATATTATCACACCACAGGAAAAGGACAGAAATAATACAGCTCATTTCATTTTAAAACCTTAGGTTCATTCACATTTCCATACAAAGGTAAGCAGGCAATTTCCTTACTCCATGAATAATTCAGCCTTGCTGTGTATTTACTCTTTCATATCCCATCTCCTCCTTAGTATGTAACAGTTTATTTTGGACAATATTTCCTCAATATTCTGGAAAATATCTTTCTCTTTCCTACTACAAAACATCTGCAAATTTCTTATGTTTCTAGATCAAAGCTATTTGAGTGAGTCCAGGAAAAGTGTGGCTTTTTTTTAGCCAGTGGCTGTGTATCAATCAGCAGGTTACCAAACGTTTCTGAATGAAATGTTATCAGTGCTTGGGAGGACATCCATAACTTACCAAATAGTTCAGCACAGGAAGAAGAAAGCAAAGAGTGACTCAGATTGAATCCAGGATTTCTTGTTTTCAGTAAGAGAGAGCCAAATCTCTTCCAGGTTTGCCAAAACCCCTGATTGAAGGCACATGGAAACACATGTCATAGCTTAATGTAAGCTGTCCCTGAAGTCCCTGAAGACATCCTCATAAGGTTTTTGTGGTCTTTGGCTAAGACAAAAAACCCATACAAAGTACTGATTGGAAAAAAGGCTGTGCAGAACACAGTAGAGAAATTAAACCCTACCAAGGCAGGATAACAGGTCAAAGATCAAGCTAAACTGGGTGTAAAGTTCTCCAAAATGTAGTCTGGAGGGAAGTTTTTATTCCTAGAGAAAAAGGCTCTGAAAATTTTGTGGCCAGGTCCAATTTACCTCAACATTTGTAAGACATTTGGGTTTAGTTTTAGTCTCACATTCATCCTAAGTAGAAGTAAGGGGAGCAATGAGAGAAAGGATCCTTTCAGGCATCTAGTCTATGGTGCTGAGCACAAGCTAAAGTTAAACTGGAAGTTTGAACCAGATACCACACTTTGTGTTCAAGCTTGAAATTAAATTTCTCTCACGCTAAGTTTTAGCATCCAGCTCTTCTGAATATGAAATAAACCACATTAGCTGAGCCAAGAAATTCAAAAGAAGACACCCTTCTCATGCCAGGCTGGTGCTGATGGTATGAGAAACTGCTTGCACAGGACAGGCCTGCTTCAGACTCTCTGCGACTAATAGAGTAAAGGCCTAGCTATACCAGCATTTGAGATGACAATGGAGGTATAATTTAGAAAGCTGTAGTCAAAGGGTGTCTTTCTCTTTTTATACTAGGACTAAAACAACCTTATTCAAACCAAGCTGGAAGTTATTGGAAGCTCCATCTATGGTCTGGACCAATATGGTTTCCCCCCACCCAGTTCATAGGAGTTCAGATAAGGATCTGCTATTTCTGTCTTAAAGCCTAAAGCTGACTGCTGTCAGTCTCATTAAATGTGCAACATGCTCAAGAACTTGTCCAGGGCAGAATTTTGCTGCAGGGTAAAGTCTGGACAAGGGTATAAAAGCTCCAAACATCCAGGGCAGGGGAAAGCAGGCCTCACGGTGAGGCATCCATGAAAACAGTAATAAAAAGGTAATCTTCCTTCCTTCCTTCCTTCCCTCCCATAAAATAAAGCAACACATGGTATTTGCAGTGCTGACAGAACTTGCTGTTTGCTGAGGCTGAGATATAGCCATTGGCTGTTTATCTAATGCACATAAATAAGCAGATATCAGAGTAAAGGTCAATGAAGTATTTGCCCTAACCCTAAATTACACAAGAGTGTGTCGTCATGCAGATCAGCATAGTTACCCTGGCTTGTGTTTTAGTTCATTCCTTTCATCCCAGAAGTGAACATTCCTGCTTTCGACATGTAGGGTAGTGAACAAAGTTCAAGTGGAACTGCACAGAGGGAGAGCTCCCTACTGTTGTCATGGGAAAAGGGCTCCTGGCCAAAACAATGGTGTCAGCAGCATGTGTACATATTCAGAAAGTACATTTTATGAATCCATGGGTTTGTATTCAGAGAATGTCAGAAAGCAAACATGGAAAGCCCCTCCACATAGTTTACTCAACTATGTGACCCAGCATAGTCAGAAGAGAGGGAACTGGGAGGGAGGAGCTTTACGTGGCTCAAAGAGTGTGTTTTTCAGTGTGTGGCCATACTAAGTACAAAATACATGCAGAAGAGCATGGGAGAACATGAAGAAATCCCTTTGGAGCAGTTAGAGGTGAAACCCTGTTTCCTTGGACACGAATCTAAATGCAGGGTGCACACTAGTAAACACGCATTTGGATGTGGTTCACTGGCTCTATATTGGCCAGGACGAATGTGGCTGGATGCAAAAGTCAGTGCGTCACTCTGAGAGAGTCCTCCTGGGCTACTACAGTGCATTGTTTTATTTCTTCCTCATATCACAGTGAAGTCTTCCTGGTAAATCTCTACATTAAACAGGATATGGAAAAAAATATTCCTAGTTGTTGTTTGCCAAGTGCCATAGTGCCCTGAGGCCCCACTTGCAGCTGGAGCTCTGCCATGCAAAGCATCACACCCCGTGGAACACATGCCCATTCTGCCTTTTGGCATTGCTCTCAACCTCTGTGGAAGAGTTCCTCACAGAGTCCCATGCTCCCCCAGCTCAAAATGAGAGTACTCATGTGGGCTCAGGACTCCAGCACAAGCCCTGCTCCAGGACATGTGTCTGTGACTCCGAATTCCAGCTTTGCCTCTTTTTTGTTCAGCATCTGTGACTTCCCAGGCCCTCATCAAAAAAGAAAAGTAGCTGCTTCTTGCCCCCCTGACTTTATGCAGTGAATTTTCTCCTGCAGCTGGCTCCATTCCCTGTATTACATCTCTAGAAGGTGGGATAATACAAGGACATTCTATCTTCATACAGTGTCAAGACATTTGGAACAGTAATGTTTTTCAAATCTCCTCCACTCATCTTCAGAAACTCCAAGCCTTGGAAACCCAAATGCTCAGGCATATAATTCAGGCACAGTGAATTCAGTGCAGTGAATAAAAATCAGTGCAGGAAAGGATCCTGACTCTTATTACCATGAATGAGAGAAAGCTGAAAACTGTGGCCTCTAGCATTTGTGCTCTGATATAACTGAAACCTCAGAGGAGATCATGGGTCAAAACAGAAGAAATAAATATTTTATGGCATTCCTAACATATTCACGTCCTCTCCCCCAGCTGTCATTTGCATTTGTTGTGGATTTTACTCAGACAAATTATTTTTCCTGCAAGGTACTATGATGTTTTCTGTTTCTTTGCATGAGAAACAAGAATACATACAATAACAGAAACATCAGATAAGAGGGAATAAAAAACAAGAAAAAACTTAATTAAACATTCTTACAAACTCACAACAAGAAGTTATCACAGACCAATAACTTCAGGTAGGATGAAAAAGGCTAGAGCAATTACATGGTGCCAGCTCAACAGATATAGTTATTCTAACAACCAAAATTTGCAAGACACACCATAACTGTTAAAATAACACCTTGTAACAACCAACGTTCTTCTCCCCTAAGGAACTGGATGAGACAACACTTGCTACTTTCTTCTGTCAAATGTCCTGCTACAGAAACACCCACATTTCAGAGGAGGGCTGGCGGTTTCATGCTATCAAGATCTGCAGGTGTCAGGTGATGTCTGTGTGGTGGATGCATTAAGCTGCTGGGTTCTTCTAGCAGGTAGGATGCTCTGCCCTTACCATGCTTCCGCCAGAAAACAACTTTGTAAAATGAGGAGCTTGCCCTTTCTTCCTGTCTGGCCCACACCCAGACTTTGAAACTGTTATCTGTCAAAAGCCACAGCACCTCTTCTTCTACTTTGCTGTAAATTAACCATCTTCAGCCCCAGTTATCTGCTTGGACTATTCAGAGCACTCAGTGCCCAAGAGTGCCCAGCATCCCAAAGCTGGGTTTATTGTGCCCCTGTGATACCTCTTGCCAGCTCGTGTGAGAGAAATCATCACTCAGTCCCCAAAGCAGAAGGTTGTGTTCCTGGGCTGTCAGGAACACATCCCTCATACGGCAGGGCAGAAAATAACCCACTAGAAAATTACAGCTTTTGTTTCCCAATTAACACTTCCTGCTATAGCTGATCCACGGCAATTGCTGAGTCATTTGTGTGGGGTTTTTACCTCCTGCACTGAGACAGCTGCTGTTTCTTTTCTTTTTTGGAGTCTGATTTCTGGTCACCATTCAGCAGCTGGCCAGCCAGAGAGCAGAGAGGTCCTGGAGGAGCAGGTTTCATGTGGTTTCCCACAGCCTCACTGAATACAAACACTTCATGAATTTCACAGATACTTATACTGTATACGATTTCACAAAGGCTAGAAAAATTCACTCCTAGGAATTTCACTACTTTCTCTTAATTAGTAAAATCACATGAAATAAGAGGTAGATTGTAGTTCAAGCTTTTTCTCCATTTGCACACAAGGAAAGTGTTTATTAGGTACAATCAAACAATATCTTTACATTTCCTAAGTTTCCACAAACCGTTCAGAAAGCAAGACCCAGCAGATTTGTGCAGGACATTCTGTTTAAGACATTTATATTTAACAAGAGATTGAGGTAGCAGCATTTTTGTTCTTAATAAATGTAATATCATGTCACATTTTTTCAGTTTATTAGGGTGCTAATGAGGGATTATTAGGTTGATAATATACTTATAATTTCTCTGTTTGAAAATGAAGTGTTGCTAGAAGACATGTATAATTATGTGCATCCACACAGGGAGTTCTGCATGATTTACACATAGGCAAGGCAAGGCTGGCCTTTAAAAGCAGCTTCTGGCCACAGCTGAGATATTGTTGGAACCAAAGTTTGGGAGCACTTCTAGGAGTATTTCACGAACTTTTCTCTAGTGGTGACAATAATGGTTCCTGATTCCAACCATAGCGGCCAGATATCTGAAACTACTGGAATCCCAGTTTAAATTACCTGTTTTCTATGAGCCTTATTTTTTGCAAGGATGGATCAAATTAATCATATTATTAAAATAACGGTGAGGAAACCAATGACTGCAAGCAGAGGGCATTGGTCCAGGGAGAGGGAGATGATTAATTGCAGTTGCTATAATCTGACTTGGGCACACCTGCTAAACTGGGGAAGCCAAAGCAATATTTATTTTGACACATTTTTGTGGGAGAATGCTTGGAAAGCTAAGGATCTTGTAACATTACCAGTTTATGTAGTTTTAAGTCTGAAATGTCCACAAATGATTGAATTTCACTGAGGTGTTAATACATGCGACATACATGTATCCAATTAGGGCTATTAAAAGCAAGAAGGTTGTGGATACTATTTCCAGCGTTAATTAATTGAAATAGAATCTGTTGGAGAATGCCCCTCTCAGAATCTGCCTCAATCAGCCCAGTCCCTATGAGATATGATTTATAGTCATTTGGCCTGGAGGTGTGGAAATTTTGAAGAGTGAATTACTACTGCAAACATATCCTTTAGCAGTGAAATTAGACCATAATTCTATACAATTTGTTAGGAATGAAATAAAGAAATATTTTTCTTTTAATAATGATGTTTGTTTAGGATGTTGTAAGGAGTTGCAAGTTGAAGCTCAAAGGATTTCTGTGATGATTACTTGAAGCAATCAGTGGTTAGCCGAGGTTTATTTCATTTCAAGGAATCATTGAATAGGTTGGGTTGGAAGCACCTCTGAATATCATCTAGTCCAGCTCCCTGGTTCAGTGGTTGCTGTGAAGATAAAATTCACCAAGGCGGGAAAAAAAGGTATTTGGAATCTGGAATGTATATTTTCAGCATGAGCTGGGGCAGGGGAGAGGCTTCCTACATTTTGCCAAATGCAAAGAACATGTATTAAGAGCCAATAAACTGTGAAATACTTGAAAGGGCCTGAAACAGGAAAAATATGCTCGTTATAGGAAAACCTGAGGGGCAGGTTTCCTTTTAACCCTGCAAAAGGTTTGAGGCAAAACCACCAAGACATCCAGTAGATGCTCTTTGAACAAAAATCTCATTTTAGATTGGTGTTGAATTATAGAATCTGCTTATTTTAAAAGGTTTTTAGATAGAAGAACTTGTTGTATAAGTTCATGGTTAAGAACCTTTCCTGTAAAATGTAGACAAAAACTACTAGGCAAAGTTTTATGTGTAAAATGCATCAGTCACAAAAGACAAATTTGTAACGGATTCAGTTTCTAATACACGACCTGAATAATGAAAGGGGATTAGAAGAATTATTCAGCCAAATATAAACGGATAGGGAAATAAATCATTTACTTAGTTGATAATAGCTAAGATAATATACTAAAGTTTTACAACCTAAGAATGAAAAATCAGTTTCTAAATTTATTACTTATTTAAATAATTTAAAATATAATTACACTCACATAGCTTCATTATCTACCATGCTGTTGCAGCACATACTTTAAGAATTATTTGCATTTTGGCAGCCCTTCTACCTTATACAAACAGTGCTGTTGCTGTTGTAACAAGAAGACCCTGTCTGTGTCATTCTGGAGTTTCTACCTGAATGTGTGATTCATGAGATGCTGATGTTTATGCATAATCATCCATTTACAGTCATTTTGAAACCAGCATCTATAAGACCAAGGACTAATTCAGTGCCTCTCTTTTAAGTCTGTAGCAGGAAGATACAAGTATTATTCTCCAGCTTCACTTTTACATAAATTTGTTGGGTTTAGACGGGCAATTAAAAGGCAAGAAGGCAAGTTGTGCAAGCTAAGACAAAAACAATAACCAGAAAATTTAATTGGAAAAGTTCTGGTCCACTGTGTGTAATGTATCCCCCCAAAAAAGCTGGAAAGGAAAAACACCCAGGTAAAGGTACCATTGTATAAAATACAACAAAGCCCAACAGAAAAGTCCAGCCACTACTATAAGCTTTCTCTAAAGTTCTTAGTAAACCCTAACTGTATTGTGTCTGCACAGGTTGTGATTTTAATTGGAATATTAACAGCTGATTGAATAGAATTACTTTAATAACAGAAATTAATAGTGACATGCCACTAGAAAATCTGATTACTAATACAGGACTAAAGTTATTACCAACAATTTCAAACACTGAAGATGTATTAAAATTTAATTCCAAAAAAAGGCTGCCTATCAGTGTGTAATCTTGTTATCAGCCCAGCCAGGAGAGTCTCTCCCAACCCTGAAAGAATACTCCAATTTTTCAGAAATACAGGCCGGCAATATTTAGAGGACAGACATCTGCTTAACGTCAGTGAATTTCATTGTAAAGTGTGCAAGTACGTTACTCAGAAAAGTAAAAAGAAACCATTTCCCTGACTTAGAAGGAAAATAAATACATGCTGGTCTTAGAATTCCTTTTGGTTAGTCAAAAAGGCAAGGTAATATTAAAATATAGCCATGATTTTTATTTTGTGGAAACTATTTGTAAAGCAACAAGACATTAATCACTTTGACTGATGGTTAATTTGAAAGGGGCAATGTAAAATCAAGAAAGCAGGGCCTAAACATCATATTTAGGAGCAGGGCTCTTTGAAACCCTCCTAAGGATGCCAATTCTGAACCGCCAAGCACTGCCTGGCTATGCTGGAGTAGCCCAGGTAAACAACTGCTTTGCTGATAGCAATAAAGAATATGAAGAATTCTTTATTTAAATTTGAATGAACCCCTGAGGTTTCTCTAACAATTTTAAATGGTGGATCAGAAATAAAGCTGGCAAAGGCAAGAGGTGTTAATTGACTGTTTTCTTAATCTGAAGATGATCCAGTGCAATTTGCTAATGTATCCAACAGAGAAAGCTTCAGAATCCTGGCTCTGGACTACTGCTTGAATTGTGTCTAGAATTTTTAAAGTATCTACAATTTATTTATTCAGAGCCAGGACCCTTTCCCATCACTATGGACCATGAGCATCATTTGAATTATCCTATTAGAAGATCACAACTGGAAGTCCAGACTGCAGAGCTTAAATCTTGTTAGGAGCCTTTCAGTATAATTTTAGTTTCAACAGGCTGTAGGCAAGTCTCTCTAAATCTCTTTTAACAATACCAGATGGAGTGACATTTTAACTGCTACTAACAAAAAAATTCTGAGCTCTTCTGCAGAGGAAAGGTACCCATTCACACACAAGGTGCAGAAGCTGAAAGAAGAACACAGAATAAAGCATCCCAGGCACTGAAGCTTTCCCCCAGGAGAAACAAGGGCAGGCTTGCACTATGTACCCTTACCACATGATGCAGACTGTCTTTTTATATGTATGCAGCAGAAAACACCTAGGAGATCATCCAAAACAACCTTGCAATGGTCTCCAAAGGAGGGATTGAAATCAATCTTCTGTTTTAATCAGCGTGAATCTCCTTGATGTACAAGGTGCTTAAACACTGCTGTAAAAGATGCATTACAAAATATAGAGTCAGGCAGGCTGGATCAATTGTAGCTTCTGTACAACCAACCCTTGTTACTCCTTCAGGTAATAAATCCACTGGATTTATACTTTTATAGGATTTCCATTAAGTCCTACGCTGTTTACACTAGCTTTATATTTAAGGACCTTATGCAGACCTAAATCTGATTTCTGGAACTGAGAGAGGGATTGTGAGTGTCAGTAGCAGTAAAATTTAATCCAAATTTCAAGCCAAAACTTCAAGCACAAACAGTGGTATGTAGAGCATGGACATCACCCCATCAGCTAAGTGATGTCAGAAAATTATCCTCTTTGGTCTCCCAGAAGAAGCTGACCTGCCTTGCTTCTGTTACATTGAATTCTTTTAATTGTCTTTGTCCATCTAGACAGTAATGAAATCAACACACAGAGCTTAATTGACAGAAACCTGCAAATATGCATTTGTACAGCTTGAAAGGATGATTAGTTGTTTCTGTAGATAATCAATTGCAATTGATATTATCAGGCATGACTAGAATTTTGATCCATTCCATTTCTTTTTCACTTTACTTTCCAGCACAGAAAACTTCTTCTGTTCTTTTGCTTATGACAAAAAGATCTATATTCTCAGGCAAGAACTGATCTACTCAGCAAGGAGAGTTCATTTTATGCTTTGAACTCAGCATGATTTTGTTCTTTTGTTTTTTAAAGTAATTGTTTTCCTATTGCCATGGATTGACATTCTCATGACTTTCCTTGGAAAGGCCCAACACCTTTACTGGGAAATGCTCCCTGTCCCTTAAAAGGAGAAGGCATGTGAGAGCTTTCAAGCTGCCTACTCCAAGGCAATCCATGTACCTGGCAAATGGCCCATCAGTCCTCACTGCTTCTTTGCTGTAGGGGAAGTCAGGGTAAGTGTGGTCAGGAGTGAAAAGACATTGTTCAGATACCTGTGATGTGGTAGCTGTTTGAGGAGTCTCTTGCCCAGTTACGGAGGTCAGGTACCAAACACCATGCCTGGCACAGCAGCAGCACCTATGAAGAGGATCCAGCTGGTCTGGGTGATGCCTAAAAGGCTAGCCCAAAAACTGAGGCCAGGCAGGAGTAAGGGAATAAAAGGTGGATATTTATTTGAAGGGCCTTCAAAGGTACATTTAGGGCAGACAAAGCCCCCTCCTTGGGGCGTCACCCAATATGGACGATGAGTCACGAGTTCTCCACACTTTTATAGGTTTGGTCCATTCGCATATCAGCATAGATTTACCAATTAAAACTTTGCAATTTCCCCCTAGCTCGCTCCCCCCCCCCCCACTTTAGAAGTGTAGGTCTGGGCAGCCCGAATGGCCTTGGATGAGTANACAATGCAGGATTTGAAAAATACAAGGGTTAAAACCTAAGGCAACATGGGCTCACTGCCATCCTGACAGATGGGCACATGCAAGTATCCAAGTAGATATAGGCAGGTATCTGTTTTGGGATGGGAATCTGCTCTGAATTTCTGTGCCCAGGACTGAACGAAGGCACCATTCCTGATCCCACATGGTACACAGTTGCAGAAATGCTACAAGCTGAAGACTGGACTCTGAGTGTTGCACTTATACCTGCTTCTAGGATATTTATATTGCCAGAGTGATCCAAAGGAGCCTTAATACAGAAGAATCAGGCTTAAACACATGATTTTAAGCAGAAGGAGGTATTGCAAAATGTGCCCGCCCTCATGGCTGAGATAGGGTATTTGCTCTTATCATGGTTTAATCCCAGCCAGCCACCAAGCCCCACCAGTGAGACTGGGGAGAACAGGAAGGGTAAAGGCTGGAAAACTCACGGGTTGAGATAAAGACAGTTTAATGGGGAAAGCAAAAGCCATGCGCACAAGCAATGCAAAACAAAACAAGGAATTAATTCCCTGCTTCCCAAGGGCAGCCAGATGTTCAACCATCTCCAGGAGAGCCGGGCCCCATCACACATAGCAGTTACTTGGGAAGACAAATACCATCAAGCCAAATATACTCCCACATTCCTCTTCTTCCCCCCACTTTATATACTGAACATGAGGTCCTATGGTCTGGACTATTCCTTTGGTCATTTGGGGTCACTTGTCCTGGATGTGTCTCCTCCCAACCTCCCATACACCTCCAACACCCTTGTCAGTGTGGCAGTACAAAAAGTAGAAAAGGCCCTGGCTTTGCATAAGCTCAGCAATAACAAAAACATCTCTATGTTATCAACCCTGTGTTTAGCACAAATCCAAAACACAGCTCCATACCAGTCACTGTGAAGAAAATGAACTCTACCAAAACCAAAACCAGCACAGCCCTTCCGGGGCACTTGTAAGAGCAAGAGTCATGTGCAAAGTGCTGGTGCCTCTGATGTACCCATTTGTAGGCACTGCTGTAGATACAATGCACTTGAAAGACTACAAAGAACAAAAACATTCAGCTGGCTTTGAAGGAGGAACACAGTGAGGGTCAAGTCTCATGACAGACTTACAAATTCTGTAACATCTGCGGAAAAACGTGCCACATTTGCCTTCAACCTTTCCTGTAACTGGTGATTATTACTACGCTTATTAGCTGCGGGTGTAAGGAGACGCAGAAGAAAGGAGACGGAGCCAGCTGTTCGTGTTCAGAGCAAAGGGAGGAAGGGGGGGAACCTACCTTCTTTTAATTCTTATATACACTTTTAGAAATCACTGTTCATTGGAGAAAATTAACACTTCCGTCTTTAACTACAGTGGTCAAAAGAAATGTCCATCAAAGGATCTGTGTCCATGCGAAAGGAATGTAATAACAAGATAATTCTACAATAACATAGTTATGTTTACAGAATTCTAGTCCTTGAAAACTATCTAGCACAGAGCTAGCTATTTTTAACAGTAAAAATGGGCAACAGGTGATAACAGGTCTGTATGGGTTTTGTGTGACAGCAACAACCAGGAAGCTAGATAAAATCATGAAACACATTTTATATAAGCCATCAATAACAATATTCAGTCGCTACCACTGTAGGCTTGATGGAAATCCATGCCCATTCATTTCAATCAACGTCAGATTTTATTTTTTTAAAAAAAAAGAAGAAATCAAGGAAGTTTCTTCATAAACCACAAACATTTTCAAATGTTTATTAAAAGAAAAACCAAACCAAACAAACAAAAAAAAAACCCCAAACAAACAAAAAAAACCACAAACAAAACAAAACAAAAAACAAACAAACAAACAAAACCAAAAACAAACTAACAACCGAAAACCCACAAATTATGGAAAAGAATAGCTACACGGTAAAACTAGCTACAAGGTTACCTATAAGAGAAAGTGAATCAGGCAGAAACACAGCCATGAACAATGACATACATGAACAGGGAGAGAATTGCATTTTGGGAACAGAGACTCACTTCCTACACAGAAGTCATTATATTTAGGCACAAATTCTTCCTTAAGACATTCTTGAACAGGTCTGGTGGTCCTCTTTGTAGCAAAAGGGAGCTTGCACACCTCATCCACATGGAGCAGCTCAGTCACCTCTGTCCTAGCAAATGCAAGGTGAATCCATTGGCTTTTATAACAAAAATGTTGTCATAAAAAAGCCACTTTATACCTCAGGTGGTCTGAATTTTATGTGTGCCTGAAAAAGAAATAACCCAAGGTCTGATCCATTAATAGATGGTCAGTTCCTCGGAGATTTTCTTCTGTGGAATGCTTCGTATGTATATAATAGCAAGTTGAAAAATGCTAATCTTGAAGCTTTAAGAACAGAAATATTCTGTGGCTTTGAAGAAATTTATCACATATTTAGCAGTGAAAGGCTTAACACTGCACTGCAGACTAGTCTTCTCAAACCATCTTGGCACAGATGACAGCTCCAGGCTCAGGGAAAACCACAGCAGGATTTTAGTCATAGGGACATCCCCTCGCACATGACTGCCTTGTCTTCTCCCAGCCCTCTTCAAGCTGCTGAGCTCTTCTTACAGCCATCACAGATGTGCAGTGTGACGTTCTTTGGCCTCTTTACATGGAGACTGGCCTGTCCCAGGCTGCATGGCTGCTTTCATGGCTGCATATCACTACCTTTGGGAGGGAGAGCAGTATCAGGAAAACATTATGCACAGTTGCAACTTATTTCAACAACACCGAGGCTGAAAAATCACAGAAACTCATGACCATAAAATTCTTTTTCTGGTCAGAGAGCTCTCTCCACTGAGCACAGCTCAGCACTGCCAGCCTGTGTCCCACCAGGTCTCCCTCTACACACATCTGTGCACACAACAAAACAAACATATGCCAGGATCTTCACAGTCTGTTTAGATTGTTTAGTGAAAACAGCTTTCAGAGGCAAGGATCCCACAACAAACTGCAGGTATAATGGAATGTAACAGTTTAGAGAGGATGATTAGCATATTGAAATGCTGTATTTGGCTGTACTCAGCAAACCTGAACAAAAGGTTGCCCATTTTAATTCCAATGGCATGATGAACTGCTGGTAGCAAGCCTAAAAGCTGCTAAATAATGTAATATCAGCCAAATGCACACATCTCCTGGCTGCTTCCCAAACCAGGTGCAAGCAGAAGTTGCTGTGGGCATGCTGACAGCAATGGGTCACTGGGGAGGCAGGAGGCAGGGGACAGACAAAGGGCACAAGCTCAGGGAACTCAGGGTTTTCCCCACCAATCTTGTGCCTCATCACTGACCTTTCTCCATCAGTACAAGCAATGCCTGGAGAAAGGAATATGAAACCAAATCCCCTGGGGCAGGATTTCATAGCTCCTACTTTTAGGTGTCTGTGTTAGTTTTTCAAAGCTTACATGGGGCTCCCACTCATAAAAGAGCCAGTGCAGAGAAGGTGATCCACTCTGTCCTCAGACAGATGATGATGATCCATGGGCTGAAGACCTCTCTGGAGGTGCCTCCTGTTCTGCACTGATACAGACAGTACCCAGAAAGTCTGGGTGTATTCAGGCTACACCTGGACAAGGACACGGGAGTACTTCCATGGGCCAGGATCCAGCTGCACTGCTACTTGCAGCCCCCAGCACAGCAAGGCACGGGCATCATGGTACATTTTGGACAGGTCCCTGATTCAGCTGGTTCAGAGTTAAGAGACAAGAACTTCGGGAGTATGAGATCATGAATCCACCACTTAGTTACCTGCCACAGGGAGCGAGACAAGATAAATTCCTCCTTGAGCATGCATGCTGACAGATGAAAGCAACATCCATACAGATACACTACTTGCTGAGCCATCCTGGTGAACCCTGCAGGTTCAACACCTGTGCCCAAAGACAGCCTTGACTGCTTCCTGGTGCTGCATTCCATGAAAGTGAAGAGTCAGAATTTAATCCAGACTCCTATATTGTATCTTCAAGGATATTCACTTCAGAAACAGGACCCAAATGAGAGACTTTTCCATTATATGTGAGCCCTCTTGAGCAGGGAGAACTGATTTAAGCATGAAAGGGAGAACAGGAACACTACCTCAAGTGTCTCTGAGTAAACTATTAACAAATCTTCTAATTCAAGTGTATAGTATTTAAAATATCAACCCCCTCAGCCATTTCCTACAGCTAAAAGTGAACATATGCAGCCGATTACATCCCATTATCATTGTTTCACCAACAGAGAAGTTAATTGGTGACACCATGAGACTAACTTCATAAAACATGGGTGTCACATCAATCTGCCTGTATTCTAGACGCTGGCAATGACTAATATACTTTTATAAAGTGTCCCAGATTTCTGTTGTCTTCATTTTCCTGTGCCTCTCTTGACATGCTGAAATAAGTATTAGGCTTCTTCACTCTATTTTCATTATTCCTGCAGAATTAAATCATTAACTGTTTTTAAAAGCTGTGGCCTATAGTCTGATTTCCTTTAATTCTTTTTTTTTTTCTATTCTATGCATTTCTTTTCTAAATATAGGGTTTATATGTGCTTTTATGTTAGTAAAAGTGCATTAATATGCCTCCCTGGACACAACACCTACAAGCAGGGTTCTGCAAGAAAATAAAAGAGACAATACTCAGTCCCACAAAGGGGAGAATTTGTGTCTCTGTGTTATAGCATAAAGCTATCCTAAAATGAGCTTATCCCAGATTCTGGTGATTGTTCACAATATCAGGTTGCACAGTGTGACTCCTTTTCTCTACTATTGGTGAAAAGAACATGATGGAAGAAAAAAGCAGATGTCTAGCACACAGCATGGCAGACTCTAGCCATCACCAGCTGCCAGTACTGTAGCATAACTTATGGTCTTCATATTTATTCTTGGAAGAGTTCACCATGGGGCAAGATAAAGGAGTTCAATTACAGCACCAATATACCTTTGCAATCACCTTCATCAGTTCTCATCACTCTGAGCTAACAGCTAAGGGAAGAACCCATGATTTTAGAAGTACCCAACCCATAAATTTCCATACATAACTACAATTATAGATTATATTTCCCTGGCTGTAATATTTCTAGTGGTATAACACAGAGTACTTTTAAGTCTTTTAAGACGGCATTGGTAACCTCAGCAGGGTGATTCCCTGATATCAGACTGGTTCAACAGTTCTGTTG
The DNA here is from genome assembly GCA_013398175.1 of Climacteris rufus. Classification (NCBI taxonomy): domain Eukaryota; kingdom Metazoa; phylum Chordata; class Aves; order Passeriformes; family Climacteridae; genus Climacteris; species Climacteris rufus. The sequence continues at coordinate 1,695,850 of VZRZ01008641.1, forward strand.
TGCTGCCTTGGGGTCACCATAGCAGGCGAGAGCCTTGGTACAATGGGAGGTCCCTGGTGTGGTGCCAGTGCAGATGCCCGTCCCCTCAGCACTGCTGTGGCAGGCAGGACTGAACCAGTTCAAACCTCTTAGGCACTTGGTCCCTTGAGGATCCTCAGATCCTCCTTGGATCCCTGAGGATCAGGAATTCAGACTACCTGCACGCCATCTGAAGTGGGTTGAGGTCCTTCTGAAAGCAAGTTCCGAATCTAATGAGAAAGACTGCTACATTTCTTACTATTTCAAATACATGGATGCTGCTTTCCTGCTTGAAAGAGCTTGAGGCAATGTTTGCCTAACGCTGATTTCAATGCTGGCGGTTCTTAGGTGTGAACTGCACATGCACACATTGACAAATGTGTTTATAGATTGAAGGAAGTTTTTGTGGAAGCTGAAGATGACAGTGTTCAGATGATCCCAGTTTAGGAGTGATCAGGTGATCCCAGTTTTCAGATGAAGTCAGCTGGCCAATGGCACAGCATACAAGGAGCTCATGGCAACCTCAGAGGTTCCTCAGAGTATCGGTCACCTGTCTTCATATTTCGTTTGGGTTGTTAGAGCCAGATTCATTGCTGTTTCAATTCAAGCTGAAGCCAGAAGCTTCCACATACGCTGGGCTGCTTTCCATATTCAGCATGCAAGGAACAGGGAAGAGCAGCAGAATACATCATTGTCCATTTTACCTGAGTCTCCCAGGTGGGGCTGCGTGCCACACAGCCAAAACTCACGGAGACAACAGCAGAGTCCAGCTACGGTGATGCCTTTCACACACAGCCTTGTAGTGCCACCTTCAGGCCAGAGCAAGGCATCCCTACCACTCCCTCAAGGAAAAGCCCATCCCACCATCAGCCACACTCCAGTGCCAGACACAGCTTACAGTGAAGGTGAATCAAAAACACCACCCAGCCTCAGTTACAGACTGAACTTTGTTCCCCTACAAGAAAAAGGAAAGGAAAGGCCAGTGAAAACAGAAGGATCTGGCTAACTTGCAGTGATAGGTCATCAAAAGCTGTATCCAAATCTGCAAAGTCCTAAGTAATTTTATTTTGGAAGAAAGAGATTTCAGAGAATACCCCACCCTGACTCTGGCTCTGATGAGGTCTTGTGGGTCCTCTTCCATTCCATTATTATGGTACGCCGGTTAGTAAGAAGTAGTAAAAAATCAGATTAGCACTTTTAGAGAAACCTTAACGCAACTCTCTGAGCAGCAATTTTACAACCACAACCTATTATAGGCACAATAATTGTGGTGAAACTAATTTGAGGAAATGCCTGATATGAAGGTCCAATTTCACATATCTCTTTTTACATAAGTCAAAAGTTTGTAGCAGATGTAATCAACAGAAATCATATGTCAAGTGAATTAAATATTTGGTTTGGATTTTTTTTTTACCTTTGTACTGAAGATGGACACTGATGAGGACAGTTTTAACTATTTATTGTTTATTACTGAGAAAGAATGATTTTATTAACATAAAGAACCCTACATTCTCAAATTACTGAGGTATCAGCTATATATTTTCTAGCCTAGTGCAACCTTAAACTATCTCTGAATTTTACTCTCTGTTTTAATTTCGTCTTCAAGGCAAAAATTCTAAAACGCCAAATCCCATTCATCTTTCATGTTCTCCTGCCTCTGCTTTAACATTCTTCCAACTCCCACCTTCCTCTTCAGTATTAAACTAATAGCTTTTATACAAAGCTTTACAGTTTTAATGTACTTTATTGATAGGTGCATGTAAACCAATGAATGATTGGAAACAAAGGATTGTGGGACTAGCACAATGACATATTTATCAAATATAACGTCCATATAGGCAAGCACATCTTGCAAGATACACATAATAAAGAGACAAGACTAATTTACCCCTTAGCCTAAATTACTGTTTATACAGTGCAAGAGGTCTAAATCTCTATGTTCTCTTATTGATATAACATGACATATTTTTAGTAATCTAGTAAAATCTGTCTACTTCTGTGTTAACCTGTCTTTGGGGATTTTATTTTGGTTAAGACATTTGGATTGGTTTTTTGGTTTGGTGGGAGTTTTTTGATTGGTTGGTTGGTTTCGTTTTCGGGGGGCAGCGGATGTTGAGCAAAAATAACCAATATCTACCAGGGATTTGGTGATGTTAGACCAAACTTCTTTAAAGCCCAACCCAAGCCTCAGAATGTACCATTTTGGGAGACAGCTGTTGGACACAAAGATCACATCTGTGACATACTGGGGGCTGTGAGGCTCATGTGAAGACTCCTCAGCTTTCCACAGTGTTTTGGAGAGCAGAGAAACGTTCACATGTGATATTTTAGGCCCCGATTTCCTCTGTGCATCAGGGCTATGATAACTTTGGGGACCTGTTTATACAACCCCTAATTACTGTTAATAGCATGAACTCATGCAGGAGTTGGTTCTTTGAAAACTGTGGCAAGCTTCTTTGTCTGTATGTACCCACAACAAGAAGAATAATCAGCAGATTCTCTGAGGGGTTCTTGGTGCTGGCTCAGTGCGTGTTGTTCCACTGATTAGAGAGGTGAACTTCAAAGCTGACCTCTGACCAGCAAAGGACTCACTACAGAGGTGGCTGGGACAGGCAGAGTCAGTTTTTCCTACAGCTTGGGAGATGAAGGCAAAGTGGAAAGGATGGCAAGCCATGAGCAATGAGAGGGGGAAAAAAAAGCCGGAAATAAGAGAAGAAGAATTTCTTTAAGGACCGCCAGAAAGGAGAACGTGGAGGACACACAGAAAGTATCACTTGGGGATGGAGAAGCTGGAGAGGCGGTTGTGTTGGGAGTTGTAGTGCCCCTTGCTGCCAGACTAACCAGGGTTGGCGGGGGAGCTAAGACATCCGAAAAAGAATAATACAGACCGGGACTATTTGCATTGAATCCCTCAAGATTTGAGCCCCTCAAGATTTGAATCAAGCTTTGCAATTTCTTTTATTTGTTATCAGTAGCTATAGCTGTACAGTTACGATTAAGCAACTGCTTTGTGAACATTATATGCTCGGCTAATCTTTTGTGTTAAGGAAAAAGAAAGACAAACCCAAGGTGAATGGGCTGTGTGGACAAGAGCCGCCAGGAGTGAAGTCAGCAGGACCGAACAGTATCTGGAGAAAAGGTGATTCCGGCAGTGGGAGATCATGACCACCGACGGATTGGCCACCTACTCAAAACAGACTCCGCACTCAAAAGGGGAGAACTGCGCCCGAGCACTCATTACCATGAGAAGGGAGAGGAATAACGAGCAAAGAGGGGTTTGAGTACTAATTGCTACAAACATCGTGTCGTTTGTAACCGATGGATGCTGGCGCCTTTGTTCCCTAAAACCCATAAAGACTGTAACGTTTGGATGATCGGCCCCAGCCCTTCGCGGGGCACCAGCCGGCTCCCGGCTTTGCGCACACAGGAACAGAACGCCCAAAGCCGCGCACCGGGTGCCGAGCCCCGCTCGGGACAGCGCCGCGGCCGCGGAGGAGTTTGTTCCAAGCCGGAGTTTGTTCCAAGCCGGAGTTTGTTCCAAGCCGGAGTTTATTCCAAGCCGGACCCGCAGGACGCGCGGAGCCGCTGCCCCGGCGCGGGGAAGCCCCTCACGTGCGCCTTGTTTGGGGGGCGGGGCCGCAGAGGGGCGTGGCCTCGCGTCGNCCGGGCGGCGGGGCCTGTTCGGTTCCCTCCGCCGTCAGCGCCGAGCCCGGGCGGGGCAGGCAGGGAGCGGCAGCGGTGGGGGGCACCCCTCCCGGGATGTCGCAGAGTGCCATGTCCGAGACCTACGGTAGGATACGGGGACGGGGTGAGGGGGTCCTCTTCACCCTCCTCCCCTCGAGAGGAGCGGGCCCGGGGCCGAGCAATGCCCCCTGAGGAGCGGGGAAGGAGCCGGTGTGACGTGAGGGCTCCCCGGGCTCGGGCGGGTCCCTCTGCCCGGCCGCTGCCCTGAGCCCCGCAGCGCCTGCCCCGCCCGTGGCTGCCCGGCCGGCCCGGCAGGAGCGTTCCGGGATCTCCTTCAGGGTGAGCGGGGACCCACTTGGGCGCTCCTTGTTCTGGCCCGGGATCCAGAAGGAAACTTGCAGTGCATCCCTCGGGGAGAAGCTGCCTGTTCCTTTAGTTGGAGAGTGTGTGTGCTTCTGCGGGTCCAGTTAAGGTTTCGGTCCTGTTGTCGTAGATGTGCAGGCATCAAAAAGAGTGGACAGTGAGAGTGAGTTGTGGGGAAGAAGATCGGTGGGTGTGTTCCTACGTCCCCTGGATGTCTGACTGCTGCTGGTAGGGAGACATCCCATGGAGGAAGCCGGAGTGCAGGCGCTGACAGGGTGTGTCAGTGCCTCGTTGCGAAGCATCAAAGAGAACTGAGGAGTCGAAGAGGTAATCAGAGCTGGTATTGCGGGCTAAGTGGAGAAGATGAGAAGCAACTGAATAGTATTAATTTCTTTTCTTTGTAATTTTACTGGAAACTCTGCTTGAATAGATTTTGCTTTTCTCCCCTTTCCATACCATACAGTTCTGCAATATTTTCCAGTATAAAGATGCTGTTGTACATGTAAACATATTCTAAGTCCATGGTTCATATTCATAGTCCATGAGAGTAAGATCAGAATTGAATACTGAATAATTGAATAGTTAAAGCAAAATTGGATACAACAACTCTGCAAACTCTTAGGGAGGCTGGCCTGGCCAACAGGAGTTCTTACTAGTAGGTCAGTTGACCTGATTGTTTCTCCTTGTAAGTCAGTTTGTTTTCAATTCTCTAGTCATCAGTGCTTGATGTCTCGTCCTACTGGTCAGTACTTCAGTGTACAGCAAATGCACAGAACTAAGGGGCAAAACAAGGCAAGAGTGTGGGGCAGCCCTTGAAGTGCCAACATTAGGATACTAAGACCCTGCTTCTTTTGTCCATACTTTCTAGAAACATGTAAAACTTACATGTAGAAACCAGAGGAGTGTGCTTTGTCCATCTAGGTTTGGCTTTGAACAACTTCTTCATGCTCTGAAGTCTTATGAACAAGAACTGGGGTCACTTTGCCTGTAGTTAAACTGGGATTGGTGGTCTCTGAGCAAATGAGTTGGTAGAAAACCAGAGGTGACAGAATTTCAATGGTGCTTCTCTTCTGATGCTGTAATAGTAAGTAAGCTAAACAGAAGATTGGTATCTTAAACCAGAAAATTTAAACATTTTTGCATTGTTCCAGTGATGCAGAATAGGGATCATAGGCCCACTGTAGCTGTTGATACTTTCTGATTATTTTGGTATCCTGGAAAACAAGCCCTTGAGATGGAAGGTTTACAGTTGTGGGTTGTTCCTTTTATTTGTTTAATTCTTGTTTGATATATTGCCCTTTTGAATTTCCATGTTTGTCCTGTGCACACACAAGCTACAAAAAATTCTGAGCTAGAATGCTTGACAGTGTCAAGGTTTGGAGTACACAGAAGAATAAAAGCAAAGTTATACCATAAAATATAACTACTGATTGTATCATCTCTGACCATAACAGTAGTCAGGATCTGATTTTGCAATGTCCTGTCCACAAATGTAGCAGCCCCATTGACAGATCAAAGTAAACAGTACATGGTAAAATTGTGGATTTTCTGATGAACTCTGTGGGATTTAATATACTCCCTGTCCTAACAAAGAGTGCTTTGTTTCTGGCCAGATGTTACATGACCATGGAGGATGAGAGAAGTATTGGGTCAGTTTCTCCCTGGTGACTGAGACCAGTGGTCTCTGTATCCTCTCCTGGAATCCCTAGAGCTTGTAAATGCTTAGTCATGAATTAGATTTTTCTTGTCACCTGAATTGTGGCCCATTCTAATTGTGTAACCTCAAGCCTTGATCCCATACAGAGAGGCTCAGGAAATGGGTTGGTGGTTGGGTTGCTGTTTTTTCTTTCTACTGTCATTTTGCTGTGTGACTTTTATATGACTTTAATTTTGCTGTGAGGTTTCAACTTCTCTTTCCTTTGAAAGGGGCAGTATATTTTTTCAGTATTTTTCTCAGTCTATAGGGAATAAAGAGCCTTTCCTCTGGTCAGTCCTTTCTGTTTATCATACTTCATTATCCACTGCTGTTGATTTACATGTCTCCTCCGGGTTTTTTCCTCCCTGAGTTCCTTTCTCCATCAAATTCTCTCTTCTTTAAAGGTTTTCTGTTTACTCACTCTTCCCAACTCTTTCTGTCATTGCTGATATTCTTGTCTGTTCCCTCTTTTCAAACAAACTTCTGTAGCTTCTCATTCTTGACACTAAATTTTGTTTATAATTGTATTTTCACTCCGGTGGATCTATTTCATCAGTTGTGTACTTCTGTTCTTGGCTTTTTTATCTGTTTATCCCTTTCTTCTGTGTTCAGTTTATTTCCCTTACAAAGTGCCAAAATGAAACCAAACATGAATCCAAGATAACTACAAGAATTTTGAGACTGGGTTTAGAAAGAACATTTTACTGCTGCTTTTGGGAGAGAAGGGTCATTCTTTAAAAAGTTTAACATGTAACATTGGAAACAAACCTCTTATTCATAGGAAAACTATTTTTACTCAAGTTTTCTGAGATGTAATGGCCTTTGTGTAGATAATTACCCTCTAACAACACAAGCATGCTTTAGCCTTTTTCCCAGTGCAAAATATATATGTCTTTGTGGTGTGGTAAATGCAAACTAACATTAAAATAGCTTGTGCTCAATACGTAAATGCAAAGCAACCTTTGGATTTTAAATGGTGAAAGGATGGAAGTTGTACAATTGTTGAATAAATGCATTATATAAGATTCAAGTCAAATCTCTTCACTCCTTACTTGCCCATGTTTTCTCCACCAGCATCTGCTACTCCCAGTCTGATCACATAAGTTTATCAACCTCTGTCATTGTCAGAGAATGTACAGTCTGTCCATCCATTTGAAAATAATTCTTTTTGGTCTGCACAATTTCATTCATCCTTTTCTCACCATCCCATTCACTGCCATTTACTTGATGGTATTTGCATTTGTCCTTCTGATCTTCAGTTTGTTTCAAATCTGATTTTGTTTCCTAGAGAATGTAGCTCTTTTGCTTGTAAGGAAGCAGATCTTCCCTCTTGGAATTGTTCTTCATGCAGATTGGAATAAAGACAGGTTGATCTGTTCTACCTGTTTATCTTGTTACCTTACTGCTAGAGGAAAGAGTAAGCAGTGGGAATAGCTCCTCCTTTCTCTCATGCAGAGGCAGCATATGCCAGTAGGAATACTTCAGAACACTCTTTCCTGCTGCCTCATGGCATGAATGAGAGAGCTTCCAAAGGGTCAGCATTAGTGAATATAAATTCTACTCTATAGCAAGGAGCTGGAAGACGATCAAACTGAGATTGAGGATGTAACTTGATCTCCCCCTGTGCCCTACTGTATTAGCAGTGTATAAGAAACAATTTAATTCTCATTGCATTTTACAGACTAAGCTACAGTAGCTCAGAAGCTGTTCAACGATTCCTTCTGCTGGAGCAGGCTTCAGTCAAAGGAGGAGGTTGGATGTCTGGGGGTGGTTTCCACATCAACCATCTGTTTTTGCTGGTGCTTGAGTCAAAGCCCACAATTGTCTCTCTTCTCCTTTCCCCTCAGTTCACATTCCACCTCCTTGCCAAAGAAAAAAACAATCACAAAAGACATGATGTAATTTATGTAGTTCAGCTGCTTGTGGTGCTGGTGCATCTTTAGGGTAAAGCCACAATTTTATTCCTTTTCACCAATGCTAGAAAATAAGTTTTGTTTCCTTTACCCCTTACCCAGTTTGGGATCAGGTGATGCATGTAGCTCTCAGAGGGGAGTAAGCTGATTCTTTATATTGCTTTATTTCCTTGAACAGCCATGCTATGCTGTGTTTCATCTGCTTATGATTTCTGTAGTGCTTATCTTGTAACCTTTATTCCTTTTAGCACAGAGTTTAGTTTTCATCCTAAATCCTTCCTGTATAAAGATGATCTTACTTAAAGGCAAAGTGCTTTAACTTTTCTAGACCTTTTCAGTAGTCAGCATGGCAGCAAGCATTTGTAACATCTGAATCATGTTGCTTTTCAGCTTTTCTGTGAAGGAGGAACGACAGAATTCAAAAGAAAAGTTTCTCTAGGGTGACAGCCTTGGCAGCTGAGTGGAATGCTGGAGCTCTGAGCTGCTTTGTCAATAGGAGGGGGGAAAAAAAGGAGGAAGAAAAAAAGCTAGGAAATATAGTGACTTAACTCCTTTGGGAATAGGACACCAAAAAGAAAAGCTAGAGCAATTAAGCAGCAGTGCAAACACTGGAATGTGAGTTGCATTTGGTGAAGTCACAAAGAATGAATATATAAAAGTTCTTACCAAGTTGAGTCTGCAGTGGTGTTACAGTTGGCCTAAGAGAATCTACTCGTCCCATCTTACTTGGTTTCTGTGTTTCCAAACTGTGCTAAATTTTTAGAAACGTCTCTGCAGCTTTAGAGAGAAAACATTTCATTTCCTAAATCAAGTGCTAAAATAAGTTATAGAAATGTGGTTGATGTGGTATCAGTTATCATGCAGAATGACATTATAAGAAAGAAGTTCCAGAATAAGAAAATGAAAACTGTTCTCCCTGTTCTTACTTGATGTTACCTTACTCATTAATATGCTAGGCTGTGAACTCAAAAGTTTCTTCAATCTTGGTATTTATAACTTTTGATATTGGCAAAGCCTTTTTCTTGTCCTTCCTTGCAGTTTATTAAATATGCAGAATATTCCATATTTACTGAACCATTTATCCTGTGCTCATGGATAAACACATAGTATAAGTCTAAAAGCCTTCTGCTAATTTGAACAATTTACATAAAATTGGAGCTTCAAATGATAGAAGCACTGTTGTCTTTGTAAATTTAACATCAGTATCTTTTACTCTATGAGCCTACATGTGTTTGGAGGCATTGCTGCCTTTGGTGCAGAAAGGTTTTTATATTTTATTAGAAGATTCTGACATTTTCATTCTATGGTGGAATAAAACACATTTCTCTTAGTTTTGTGCTATAAACAAGTGAATTGTAACTACAGTTTCAAGTTTCACCTAAGAAAACTCGTTTGCTGTTTTGTCAGAGGGAAATTTATTTTTTGACTGCTAGGTAAGCAGGCATTGAACTGGCATCTAAGTGATTGATTTGTAGGAAAGGTTCCCTTTTAAACTTGCCTGGCACGATAGAATCTTGATAAGAATTGGCATTCTGTTTTAAAGTGCTACTAGAATATATATAATCAATTTAAAGACATCATATAAAATCCTCAAATATCACTGTTGCTTTCAGAGCAAAATATAAAGCACTTCAAACACGTCAGGGAAAAATACCCTGGTGTTCTGAAGCTCTTCCAGCTCAGTCCCTGCCAGGGCCATGGCTGTCCCAGGGCAGCACTGGCTGCAGCCTCTGTGCAGAGCAGGGAGCTGTGTTCAATCTGCTGCTCCCTGGGGCTTCGTGCCTTGCACAAATGCAGCTTCCTGAGCCACCCTGAACACCCAGTGCTTGCAGTTACAGTGCACTTTGGTGGAGGAATGGACTTGTGGTTTTGGTCTTTTCCTGGTTTAGGTTTACGGTAGCTGTTTTAGTAGCTCTTATACTACTGTCAATAATATGAGTCTTCTGTGGGAAAAAAAGGAAGATAGATTTGAATTTTAATTTGTTTTTAAGAAGAATATCTGACAAACAGCAGTCACCAAATACAAAGTAGAACCAGCTTGAACTGGGTTTCAGATTTATGTTTGGAAAAATGACAGATATCAGAAACAGGTTATTTTAATTGTAACTGTGTCTCAGAACATCCTGCATTTTGAGGTCCTCTGAAGGTGGTAAAACCAGTGAGATTACACACAGACAGAGCAGTTTAAATATACAAAATGGTGTACAAGGCAGTTAACCAGTGATATTTGAGCCATAAAAATTGCAACTTGGCTTCCTTTGAGATGAGCTTTTTCTTAACCTGACACTTTGGGCTATTTATGATATCTACATTTCATACTAGCAATGAAGCCTAGATAGCATGAAGTGTTGCCAGCTTCAGTGTGTTTTGCACTTGAGGTGACACGAAGGGCCCTTCTTTACAGGAGATAACACAGAACTTTCACAACCTGAAGGAAAATAATTTTTGTAACTATTTTTTTTTAAATCCAGAAAGTATGAGCAGTTGGGTGGGGGCGTGCAGAAAGAGAGGAGTTTGGAACAGAATGTCTTGAGCATGTAAATGGTCATATTTGTGAGCAAGAAACAGCCATCTTCTGGGAAAGGTAGAATTCAGAGTCTATTCTGAACCTGCTACAGCATTTGAAACAAGATAAATCCTGCAAAGGGAAAATGTGAAAAAACAAAAGGCCTTTACTAAAATATTACCTGATTTTAAATATGAGTAAAATCTGGAAGACAGGTGAAGACAAAGAATGGTAGACATTCCCAAGACTCATAGCCCTGTGTTTTGCTATTGACTTTCTGACAGTAGGAATTTTCCTAGCATTTGAGAAACTTCCTTGTTCCTTTACCATTGCTAGGGGGTGTTTATGATATACCATAACAAATAATTCCTGCATGAAATGGAATGAGCACATAGACTTGTGTGCATCATAAATTCAATTTTGAAAACTAAATACTCCAATGAGGTCCTGATAGAGTATTGTATCAGTTCTTTGACTTGTTTAGCATAATTTAATTTTCCTTTGATTCTGCCATCCCCTGGGCCAATACCCATGTAACCCATTTGACAGCTTTGAATAAAATTAATGTTTTTATTTTTATTGATATTGCAAAGTTAATCCTTTTTATTGCGTACTTACCAGATGTCTTCTGGAGACCTGCTGTGTTTATAAGAGAAACTGTGCAATAAAGATTAAAAAATCTGCTGCTGGTAGAAAAATAAATAGTGAATCTTGCATGAACTGTAAAGGTTGCCGTGGTAGTGATATCTTAGGGGAAGCACTTGTAGCTTTCTAATCCCTTTATCCGTTTTGAGAGCAGCAAAACAGGGAAGCTTTCTTCAGTTGTTGGGGAAACTGAAAGCAGATTTGGGATGGGAGCATTAAAGCATTATATGTAGCTGTTAAAACAATAGAAATGGGCCATAAATCTTGAATATGAGTGTTACCAATGAACACTGGTATAAATGGCTCATAAATAGGTAGCATAAATACATGTACATTAGTTTAATACTTAGAGGAAATGTGAAAATAGGCATCCCAGAACAAAAATTACTTCTTCCCTCTAAATTTTGTAGAGAAATACTGTAGTTGTTCCAACTGTACAAGGATTAAAACAAAATATGAATGTTAAACTGTTAATACTGAGAAGTTTAATGTAAATTTAGATAAAATTTTAAAAACCCCAAAACAAACATAAAAAAAACCCCAACAACAACAACAAAAAAAAAACCAGCAACAAAAACCCAAAAAGCAACAACCCCTCCCCAAAATTTTAGATTTTAAGACATTACATCATTATATATTTGTTTTGACTACAGTTAATAACTTACATACCTTAAAATAGGTTGCTGGAGTACAAGCCAACCATATACCTGTGATTCAGCCTACTTTGACTGAATTCAAATTCAGCCATTTCTAGCTCATTTTGTCTTTGTTGCCATTCCATAAACAAGAATTCTTAGTTCTTCCCTTGTAACATCACTATTGCAGACACTGGATTATTCTACAGAATGATTGTTGTTTTGGTGATGTTGTCATCTGTTCCCTTCTCTTTGAAATAACAGCTACTAGAGAATAGCTGGCTTGTGAACTTGGTCTTGTAACAAAAATGTGAGTCCATACTAAAATTTAGCAATTTTTTTTTTCTTTCAATCTTCAGATTTCCTGTTTAAGTTCTTGGTTATAGGAAATGCTGGAACTGGAAAATCCTGTTTGCTACACCAATTTATTGAAAAGAAATGTAAGTACATGTGAAGGACAGTAAGAGTTCTCCATTGCCTTATACCACAGGTAAAGGCTCTGCCTACGTGAGTACCTGTTTTTGGTGTGGAAGCTCCCCTAATTCTCTTTTGTGTAGGTGAGAATTTTAGTGAATAATTACGTTCAGAACCACACTATAAATCTTTTTTGCTCACTGTTTGCCTTTAATCTAAAGCCTAATATGCAGCATTATTCTCTATTATTCTCAAATAAATATAACAGGATGTTGGTGAAAATACAGACTTATTTCTGAGAGTTATAGCTTACAATAAGCTTCCTATGTATATAGTAAAGACTTGGATCTTTTAGAAAAACTGGTGAAAGAAAAGTTGAATTGCTTGAGTAGATTTAACAAGCCTGTAGTATCTTTTCAAATAAATAATCACTCCATTTTCTTTGTTAAGGACTGTGTTCTATGATAAACACTGGTAGAGAGTCCATGGTGAATGTTTTTCAGACATGAGCAGACAATATAAAAGAAAATTTTCCGTTGAGTTGTACTTTTGGCATTGAGATTAAACAAAAATAAAATGCATTTAGAAACCTTTGTAAATCTAAAGTGACTGTTATCTTCCTCAACCAAATGGTAATTCACCTTATCTTTGGAGGAATATGTTAGGATAATAATGTTTAACCACTAAGGAACATGACTTGAGTGAACTTGAAACAACTCTTGCTTCTAGTAAGGGCAGCTTTAAATTGCTGAGAATCTGTCACATCAACAGCATACATAGTATCTGAACTTTGTGCATTAAAGAAGAAGTAGCTCTTGCCTATTCCTGGACAAGACTGTATCTATTTTTCTTCTGCATTTCCAGGAATTTTAATTTTAAATGGCATCCAAGTATTAGAAAACACTAACTTTCCAGCTTTTTAGTTGGAAAAAGGTGTACTAAAAAGTATCTTGCTACTTATTAAAGTGAACTGGAAATTATTTAAAGCAGGCCCTTCTAGTACTAATTTTGAATTGACTAAGCTGTTCACAAGTTGTAAAAGATTTATTTCTGTGTGGTGGCAGTAGACTTATGAGTGGCACTGAATTTGATGGTTCAGGAAGTAGTTTGTAATTTGAACACTGAGGAGTTTTGATTATTCCTAAATTGTTTTATGTAAGAACTATTTATTCACCCTAAATATTCTTCAAATAAGTCTGGGGTTTTGGTTTTTTTTTTTGTAGTCAAAGACGACTCAAATCATACTATAGGAGTGGAATTTGGTTCAAAGATCATAAATGTTGGTGGTAAATATGTAAAGTTGCAGATATGGGATACAGCAGGACAAGAGAGATTCAGGTATGCTTTTCAATCATTTTATTAAGTGTTATTAAATTGTTGCTGTGAGTAGTGGATATTATTTATCCCTGGTCATAAGTAAGCAGAGCTTCCTGGTCAGTGGAATTGTGTGTCTGCTTTCATATTATTAACTGGGCCAGACCTTCCAACCTGGAGATAACGACAGAGATCCACGGATTTCAGTAAAGCAGAGCTGCCTTGCAGCATCTGAGGTTCTGCCCTTTCTTTCACTGGGTTTTTTCTGTTAAGATATATGAGTAGAATAGGTGGCTAAAAGCTTGTTCACCAGACAAACTCATAATTGTTTTTTAACTAAGTGTGTGTTCTTAAGTCTATGTTTAGAAGACCTTCTATTGGTTGGAATAAGTAAATGTCAGAAAGTTGTAAGCTGTTCAAAATCTTCATGAAGACAATTGCACAGTATAATTCTGTTTTATTAGAGAAGAGTCAGTCAAATTCATTGGGGTAAATACATTTGTAGAAAGACTGAGGTATCTTAAGTTTCTTAGACAAAAAGCAATCAATTTGTCAGCTTAGAACCACCAGTGTACTTTTAATGCTGTATTTTAGCAGAGTTCTATGTCTGAGGCATAGATCAAACTCAGCAAAAATCTAATGTATTCCTGAGTATATTCACCACCAAATAGGACATATTTTTTTATATTTTGGGGAGGTGGTGGAGCTTGTGTGGAAGGTTTCTTTGTTTTGGGAGAGGGGTTGGTTAACAAAACTATGATGGTAGAAGTCTGAGTAATGGGCAGCAATCCAGGTGAATGTCCTCTATTAGACAAATCCTTTGGATATATTTCTGACTAGATAGAGCTGGGCAGTGATGTGTAGTCTTCATTAATGAGGTCTCTTCAGTGTGTTGGCCAGATATCAGCTTCCAGTTCTGTATCTGATCATATATTATGATGACATATGTACCTTCAGCACCACGTGGGTCATAATGGACTTTGAGAATCTCTGCAGTTATATTTAATTAAAGTGCTTCATCAAAATTCTGGTTGTAAATACTCTACTGCTGCTGCTAGCCTTGTCTAAAAAGTGTTTTATATGTGTAAATGAGAATTCTGTTTCATAATACAGATTGTGTTATATTAACCTAAATTTTAAACAATGAAGGCACCACAGAAAAACATATTTGAAATTTTATTTCAGGTCTGTGACAAGGAGTTACTATAGAGGGGCTGCAGGTGCTTTGCTTGTCTATGACATAACCAGGTAAGAAAGCTAGCAGCTCTTTTGTTTATAGACTGCCAGATCCTATTAATGCATGATGATTCCTCCCCAAGTACCTAATGCTCTAATGGAGATCAGGCAGGAAGAAAAGACATTAAGTATCAGGAGTACTTCTGTTTCAATGCATATTTAAGTTTGCTTACATGAGATACTGTGAATGCCGCAAGTGTAAACAGTCCTAAAGGGTTAGACAAATATGTGGAGATTGGCTCACCAGTAGCTGGTCTAATCATGGTCTCTTCATGCAGCCACTGGCCCAGCAAGCCTTGCCACAGAAAGCAAGAGCAGACTTCAGCCACCCCTAACCAAGGCAGAGCACCCTTACTTGTGGAAACTGCTGAGTAGTGTGCTGGGACAGGTCATCCTCTGGAGAATGTAGCTCTCCCTACACATTCCTTAACTGTAGCCCGAAATTCTGTTCATCTCTGCGTCTTTTCATGTTTTAACATTCTAGGCAGACAAGAAAATAACTTACCATTACACATGTCCACATTTTTCCTGCCACCAGTGACTGATACTTGCCAGATGAGTTTTGTGGTGGTTAATGGTAATTTGCTGGATTGTTGCTTGTTGTCCTGTGAGTGAAGGATTCTCTCAGCAGTCTTTGAAATCTGTGTTCTGTGCTTAAGGTCAGCTGGAGTCATCTGTCAGTCCTGCTGCTTGAAGACTTGATCTCTGAGCACTGCTGCAATGACTGATGCTGTGTGCAGGGTGACTGCCTGCTGTGTAGGTCTTGACACGGGTGGGAAAGTTCAGGCATGCAAATCTACACAAGCCTAGTAAATTCTTCCAACCTCACCTGAGATTTAAGTGTCATTTGAATTCCAAGTAGAACAATGTCTCATTCTGTTATCCCAAAATGTCGTGCGCAAGAGGTTGAAACTAGATTAGAGCTTAAAATTTTAGCTTGTCACATTAACAGGGTATTTTATAATTGTGTGTGTTTATATACTGTGATTCATTTAGTTTTGCTTTTGAAAAACTTTCAAATAATTTCATGAAGGAATTTTATACTGTTCCCAGTTCATCACTGGCACACTGAGGTGTGTAGGTGCCTTGCCTGACTACCAGCAGTTTGTTGTGTGCCACAAACACGGATTTGCCATCTGAGTTTTAGTTCAGTGGTGTGTTCACGAGAAGTGGGTGTGTTCTAATAAAGGATGTCATTTCCTCCACAGCCGGGAAACCTACAATGCACTCACTAATTGGCTGACAGATGCAAGAATGTTAGCAAGTCAAAATATTGTGATAATCCTGTGTGGAAACAAAAAGGATCTGGATGCAGATCGTGAAGTTACTTTTTTAGAAGCATCCCGGTTTGCACAAGAAAATGGTAGGTAGTACCAAACCTTCATGCAGCATTCAAAGGCACATACTATTCAAATAATTTCATTTTGTTGTGCAGTTAGGGTGTGCTTTGTACCTTGTGTGCAGACGAGAGTCCTGTCAGTACATGAGGCACAGAGAGGCAGTGCCTGCAGTGAAAACTCCATGTACCATTTAAGTCTCATTACTGGTGGTTCTTCCAGCCACAGCTGCTCCTTAAAGAACACCTATGTGGAGATATATTCCATAGGAAATATAATACAACTTTGGGCATTGCCTTGCCTCCAAAGGGCTGAGGAGAAAACAAAGAACATTATTTCCTGTTTTTCCAGCATCTTATAGACTCTATAGATACTAGACAAGGTTGTACAGGGTGTGCTGCAGTTTGAAGCAATGAATTTTGCTCATGGAAATCTGAGTTCATGGATCCTGAGAACTATTACCTGGTCTGTAGTATTCAGAATTTCCAGTCTGAGGACACATTTCTCTATCAGCTAGAGCCAGTTTCAGTCTGAGCTTCTGTGCTGCAGTCCTGCCATCAGCAAAATCTGCTTTGGCTTTTATAAATCAATTAAAATCTTTTCTACCAGCTCTGGCTACTGGCTTTGCTTTTGCATGTAACTTCTGTTAATGGGAAACTGTATGAAGTTTGGGTTCATGCACTGTTTTGCATGCACAGCCCAGGTTATTATCTTTGGATTCCAGCTTTCTAGGGTTCATGTGTAAATTTTAGAGGATCCTTTGGTTTTGCCATCAAAAGTTAGTTTGTCTGGACCATGGTATTTGACTGCAGGTCTCTGTAAGAATATTTTTTGTTGCTCCTACCTTTCATGCTTTGAATTACTGTATCTGGTATTCCAGACTTGTTTTGAGGATTTTTTTTTTGGTGTCAAATGCAGAGCTGATGTTCTTGGAAACAAGTGCTCTAACGGGGGAAAATGTTGAAGAGGCCTTTGTACAGTGTGCAAGAAAAATACTCAATAAAATTGAATCAGGTAAATTAAGCTTTATATTATTTTAATTTTTATTTTATCTGAAAACTAATAAAAGTACACATGGAAGTATCACCATTCAAAGTTCTCTAATAGAATTAACCCAAAAAAACCTGACATTTCATTGTGGTAAAATAACCTTTTTACTTATAGCTGCTTCTCAGATGTTTTAATAAGAATGGATGTCTAAGTGAGATATCTGTATATCTAAAAAGGGGTGATGGTGTCCATTGTGGGTCAGTGTTTACCTTAACAGTCAGGTCTGAATGTAGGTTCTGTGTTCTGTGGGTTGCTGCATCCCTGGAAATACCAAGCCTGACATTAGACAGTTTTTGTAGTCCAGAATAAAACCTAATATGAGATCAGACATAACTTTTAATTCTGCTTCTTGTATGTAGCAGGAAATAAAGTCAAGAGATATGAACAGTAATACTAAAATTTCAGGGACGTTTCCTAGCAACAGTGCTTCTCTGAAGTGACCTTCCTGCCTCTCAGTTGAAATCGTTTTTACTTTTGCAGGTCTAGAAATATACCAGAAGCTTCTCAGCACAAGTGGGCAGGTTTCTGTTGGAGACAGGCTCCTGTGTGTTAGATGTCACTACAGCTCATTTGTATTCCAGTTTTCCTCTTTTCTAGCTGCTTGATATCTTGAGTTTTAAGTATTGGCCATATTGAAAAGTCAGTCTCATTGTAATTACGCATTTTGAATGCCAAACACAAATTTTTAGATTAAAATAATATGGTATTTTCATAGGAATTTCCTGATTACTGCATGAAATCAATGCCAAACAGCAGATTTTGTTTTAAACAAGCAAACAAAAAGAACCTAAACAAACCCAAAACCCAAATGAAAAGGCAATGTATAGCTAATTATTCATGATACGGTAGTTACATGACTGATTTAAAGAGGCACTGCAGATTTGTGTTTTCTGTGAACTGCTCCTGTTTTCTTTGTGCCAGCACACATCCATTGAATCATGGAAAAATGGAGACTGCAAGGAACCCGTGGAGGTCTCTAGTCCTTTATGCAACCTTTCTATCAGATCAATCCATTTTTGTTTGGCTTGGTATCTACAGTACTATTTTCTTAACTTATGAGCCTCTGAAAGCAGGAAGTTTTTAACAGTTTCAACTGCTCACAGAAAACATTTTAGACCTTTCTTTTGTTCAGAGTAGTGCAAATACATTTCTTGTGACAGCCCAACTCTGAGACAGATTGCTTTGTCATCGTGATCGAGGGCACATGGTTAAATTAGAGGAAAAAATTATTCAGGTTTGAAATTGCCTAAAAGTAGAAAGAATTGAGAAAGTCTCTCCAGTAATAGATCAGAATACAATTATGCATTTTTAATCTAATGTTATCAGTTAATTTGGAATATATTATTTGCACATGATCTATGTTCTTGTAACCATTTTGTTTCTCATCAGGAGAGTTGGATCCAGAAAGAATGGGCTCAGGTATTCAGTATGGAGATGCTGCCTTGAGACAGCTGAGATCACCACGTAGAGCACAAGCACAAAGTGCTCAGGAATGTGGGTGTTAGAGAAACAGAACACAAAATCCCAAATACTTATTTTAGTTACAGAAGGTAAGGTTACAAAAATCCCAGGGTGTTTGGTAAATGACCATAGCTCATAAATGTGCTGAGTGCTTGGCTTTTACATGGTTACCCTTTAAAGTTACAGAGAATCTACTGAAATAATGCACAGTAGAATAGATTGGGATTTTAATACTTTGGTTTTTCTTCTCTCATTTGCTCACTAAAGCAAGACTAGTGCTCTTACTGAAGTATTTCTGGATCTTACCTTACTCTGAGTAACGCTATGGAAAACATTTTAAAATTCCCTCTTCCTGAAATGCATTGTAGGCCTAGTAGCTCCCTAGAGCACTACAGAGAAAGTGAATGAGTTCTGTTGTATTGTGGACAAACATTAGTAGGAATGAGAATTCACAAAATGTGTGGTACAGTATCTTGTCGTAAGCTATTACAAAGTCTTTTATGAAAAGATGAGGTTTAAACACTGCTAACAAATTAATGATAACACTAATTTTCAAACTTCCACTGACATTTTTCCCCCTACCTAAAAGCAGCCTGAAGTTATTCTGATTCCTGTCTGCTATTAGCAAAAATGTAAACAAGAGAATAGTAGTATTTGCTGCTTAAGCAGTGTTGTCATCTAAAGTAGTTCTTCTAGGCTGTTGCAGCCTAGGAAACAGGAGTGCAGCATTCCAAAGTCTCACAAAGATGTTCTTCAGAGAAAGTGAGGAAAAGATTTTTGCCTTGAGCAGTTGTGGGAGAAGAGACATAAAAGTCATATAAACTCCTAAGAACAGCTCAGTGGTTAACCTTTCTTATAAACAGTTGTCCTTAAGACACCTCTCAGTATTCACTGGATTTTACATAACTCCTTGCAGTATCAGTGGCTCTTAGGACAGCCCTTTTTCCCTGTGTAGTTAATTATTCTGATATAATTAATCCTTATTTCTCTAATACAAGGACAGTGATATCAAATTAAATAAGTACTGCAGGCATAGTTACTGCATCACTTTTACTGTATTTATTCATCAACTTGGGCAGTGCACACCAGCAGAAGCTTTATAGAATGTTAAATAAGGCAGCACATAATTCTGCATTCTCTTTTTTTTTTTTTCCTGTGTTCTGGGAGCTTAGCTCCCAATTAAGGCTCAGAATTTTGAATAATGGATAGGAATCCTTGAACTGATTTCCTCCTAAAAAATGCAATTTTTCAACTAAGAGACTTCTAGAAAAGGGCTTTAGTTCAGCATTGGCATGGCTCTACAGAAATGAGTATTTATTGATCTTATTTCAGGAGCTGAGTTTTCGGATTGATCAGATATGGATAATTGATGGAGTTCTTGTGTATTTTACAGCTGTCCTTGCAAATGATGTTTGAAGAAACAGAAAAGCTTGAAGGCTATGCAGTTTTTAAAAACATCTTTCCACTATCTACAACCAGAGCAGACCACTGCTGACAGAAAGGTGTACCCTGTGGAGGGAGGCAGGAATGTGCTCAACACACAAGTCTGCAAAGTGAACTTGGTAGTTTGGTGGACAATATTAAGGCTCATACCTGTATGTAAATGGTTTCCATTACCTGTTTTTGTTCTTTCACCTCTAGTTTAAAGCATTGCAATGTACTGTAAATAATGTAACAGTAAATTTACAAAGCATGGTATACTTATGTATGCTATTAGAATGTTGCACTACAAGCAGTTTAATATTTTATTTTTTTATCATATAAACAAATATAACTGAGGTAGGCTTTGTCACGTTTGTTTGTTGCACAATAGTTTATATTTACAACCTGAATTACAAAACCACTAGCAACTCTCAGTGAGAGGTTTTTGGTTTATTTTTTCCTCCTTAGTTTGCCACATTCTAACCAGCTGTTGACAGGACCAGTTCTTAACGTGTGGTTAGGACCCATATTTATGGATGCTGATATGTCAAGTTGGAAAAGGAAAGTAAAAGCACAAGAGCAGAGCAAGAACGCTACACCAAACTGTATCATCTTTCATTAAATAAGACTGATGTTTGTTCCCTTTGTCCTGACATTTTTGGTTCAAGTGGATGCTTATCTGAAGAGTATGCACCTTAGGTTGTCTCTGAATTAAATGGAATTAAGCATGCTTTGTACTTGAAAAGCCTGGGTTTAGTTTTAAAAAGGCTGTGGGGTCCAAAAACTTCTGTGTTATATCACTCCTCTGATTGTTGTATTTAGGATTGTTTTTGTTACATAATTGTTCTCAATTATTCCCAAGGGGTATTCTTGTCCTGGTAAGAATGTGTTTTTTGAAGCAGCATAACTGCATTTTCAAGAACTCCAAAGAAACTTACCTTTCTTAATCTTTACTCTGTTCAGTTTGGCTCTCAAAACTGCACAATTACCAAAAGCAAATCCTCTGGAGTGGAAAGCTGGATGGACTTGTCCTCTCCACCAGTCATAGCCAGTTATTAACTGGGATGTGTTGTGTTTCTGCCAGGGCTGGGGAGGGTGTTTGTTCCTAAACCCCAGAACAGTTCTGGAATGCTGGAAAAAGATGAGGCACAGTGCAGTCTGTTCCACCTTCCACCGTTCCACAACCTAACCAGGCTTCTTGTCACACTGCAAAAACTGAACACTTACACAGCACAAACAGAGCTCAAGGTTGCTCTCCTGTCACTGTTACAATCGTGGAAGGGGTGTTGACTGTTGATCAAAACCTCTTTCCCTTATTACAGTAGCAGGTGAGAGGAGCAGAGGACTGTTACTTAATTCTGTTGCTTTTAAATAGAAATTTCAGGGGTTTCACAGGGATTTTCTTCTACTTCTTTCTGTCCCTTTACATACGAGACTGGCCTGTTTTATACTTGGTTCTTGTGATCATTTTGGTCAAGTGTCCGTGGTATAAAAAGCAGTAAGCAGTTTTATTCTTTCAGTAACTGTCTTAAGCTGTCCCCTTCCTTCCTGGAAGGAAAGAATAGTGTCATTATGATGAGTTTGGACATGTTTTTACCATTTTTTAATGTATGCTCTTACTGTATACACATTAACCCCGTTAATGTGCATGTTTTGTAGTATCTCAGCCTTTTATGCTGCATATCTTGCTGACATTCTAAAAAGCAATTTTCTAAAATGGCAACTCCTTAGAGAAATACTGTTGGAAGCAATAGCTCTCAGCAGTGCAGGCTCTATCGTTTACTATTGCTCCTCTGAGAGTCTTTTATTTCTAAAAATAAACATCATGCCAATATCAGCCCTGGAGTAGATTTTAAGCTTTAGCATTATAGTTGACACAGCAAATCAAACCTAGCTCACACCTGAACAGTAAGTGATAAATAGGCTATGTATATTTTTGGGGTAAAATTCTTGCCAAAGCAAGATGGCTGGGAGTTCTACATGAAATACCACCAGGTTCCTGTAGCTGAGGGTTCACTGGATGTGGAGCTTTAGCTGTTCAGCCCTTTAAGAGATTTAAATGTCTTATTAAAGCCTGTGTCTTCTTGCCTTTTAATGAGTCTGTTGGCCTACACTATTTCATTTAATGCTTGTATCTAGCACCAAATAAAGAATTTTGGTTGATTTTCTAGGTGTCTTACACCAAATCCTGCTTACTTGCACAAGCTTTATCTGTGAAGTAAAGTCAGTAACATGACTATCAGGCAACTCACATAGAATTCACAGCTGCCCCATCTTATCCATTCTTTGTACAACCCATGGCATACAGAACTTCAGTGTAGCCAGCTTTTGATAGATTAATTTTTCCTATTTGCATGAGTATACCTTTTCTTAGTGATACAGCTTCCTGTTTCTTCTCCATTATCCTTTTTCCTCCAAAGTTCTAAATTTATATTCTCAAAGGCACAGCCTATCAGACAGCTGATATAGCTTTTTTTTATTATTATTACAGTATGGGAAAAAGTGATTCACACTGGGAAAGGATATTGGGAATCTCTGGGAGAGTTACAGGAAGAACATAAGAGTCTGGAATGGTAACTGGAATCTAATTTCATGCCCAATCTTAGTCACTACAGAAACCTGTCATTTGCATTCCAGGAGAGAATATCTGGGACAAGCAGAAGCCACAGGGTGCATGTGGGGACTAAAATGCCCCATAAGGGGAAAAAAAAATCCAAGACCCCAAAAAGCACAGTACAAGAGTCCAGGCACTTTGTGTCACTCATTTTATTCACATGTACAAGTTGACACTACACTATTATAGACAATACAGAAGCATTAAAAACAAATACTGTTTAAAAACTTTAAAAAACACATATTGCTTCAAGCTTAGATGGTATTTCCCTATTGTTTTTAAAGTGAATTCAGTGCTAACAAGAGCTGAGGCAGCTTCCCGTTCACTTGTACCCCTGGTTTCATGGGGCTGCTGTCAAGGTATTGAGTCAGGCTCCATTTATGGCTTTGCTGCTGAGTGCACTAACTGAGCTGGAAAATAAACTGGAACATCCAAGTTACCACACATCAGGCCCTCAGGTTGCTAGCATTTGGTCCCTATCACAGTAAAAATAAAAAGTCAGAGAGGCCTTTATAGTTCAGTGGCACTACATTATACCATAAAAAATGAGAACAGATACACTTCCCTATGTGGTAAAAATTCAATTTAAATGTGCATTTGCTACCCAGATAAAATTCTTACCAGAAATTCAGGTCTGTCCCTCAGTTTTGGCAAGGTTGGCTCAAAGTTCAGCTATCACCTTGACTATCTCAGCTTCCCATGATAAAGTCTGTATTTCATAGTTGCAAAGATGTGACAGCAGTGACTGAACAGGCATGCTACTGTATTTTACAGGACATTCTTAGGCAGTTTTCATGGTAACATTTTACACTGTAAACACTAGTCTTCACAACACTATAGTTAAATTGCAGCATTACACATTGTAAAATTCTTGTTTCGCTTAGCTAAGTACTTTCAGAAACATAAAGGAATAAACAGTAACTTTAATGAAGACTTTGGACAATTGAGTATTTTCTGTGTTCTTACAAAAAAAATTTACTTCTAAAACAGGAGTGAGAAGTGTTCACCACTTGGCTGTATTCAAGAGTCCATGCAAGACAAAGTTCAGAAATTCCTAATTGATAGGGAGACAGTCACTAAGTTTTCTGTTTTTTTAGTGAGTCCAATTTGAAGCAAAACGGCCACCTCCTGTAGGAATCAGGTATACAGAATACAGGTAAAGCTTTTACATCTGAAAAGTTCTGCTTTACAATTCAATTGGCTTTTCATTTGTTAACATCAAAACACCAGCAGTTTTCCAGACCAAATGCTTTGCACGTACAGCTTGCAGTGATCAGAACTACACTATTTCATACAGTCTAAGCAAAATATTAGCTTTTTAGTCAAGTAATGCCCAAATGCAGGAAGGCTACCTGATTTGCAGAATAATTTACCCCTCACTTCAGGCATTGCATTACTTAAACCCAGATAGTACCAACATAGCACCCAGGATTATTTTAGCTACAGACCCTTGGAGAGAGCACAACAATGACTCTCAAGACCCTTCTTAGTGTCTCTGCTTTCTTCTATAAAAGGTCTTTGTGGGGAACAGCTCTTGACCAGATGAGGATTAGGACTAGATGATTTCCTCAGCATACAGCAGCCTTGAGGCTGTTGAAAAGTGTCATGCCCTTCTGAGCACCTGAACAGGCCTGTTTGAGATGTTGTAAGTTTGGTTCCCAGTATCCAAGGCAGAAGACACTTGAGCCTCCTATAATTGAAAAGACCAACACCTAATGGGAGATACATCTTATCCAAAAATGGGTACTTAAGGCAGGCACAGTCGTCCTGGCTCCTCCATCCTCTGTGGGAAGAGAGAACTGGAGAAGCTGTCTTTGAAAGCATGGCAAGGTGAGTCCTGCCCTACACAACCAAGGAAACTGTTGAATGTGACAAAATGCACTGAGGGCACAATCCATCTGCTGTAGTTACATAAAGCCTACAAAGCCTGTGGGCAACAGGAACAGGCAGAGTTTTTATCGAATAAGGCTGTTAAACACTACTGAGTTGGTGCTTTGACACTGTTGTCCAAAGCTAGGGTAGCTTCTGGAATTGAAACAGCATCAGAAGCAAACTTAAGCATATTTACAGCACGTATTTAAAGAGGAAAACACAGCACAAAAGGAAATTTAAAGAATCTCATATGGAATAAAGGCATCCTCTGGAATAGTTTTCCCCAGTTTTGGGCATTGATCTAAAGTTTTAGGAAGTTCTAGCCTGTGATTTACTTAGCAGTTGAAAGCAGGGACTTTGCTATGTATAAAACATTCTTAATCATACTTAAAAGCTGTAAGATCCTAGGTAGCCTTGAACAAGAGTTGTCTGTGTTTTTATAGCTTTATGCTTAAAAAGCAGGTTAAAAAAAATCAGATTAGAATTTCATGGATTCTAGGACATCTTAGTGACATTAAAATTGTGAGTAATGAAACCTTTAGTGATGTAATAGAATTGACACTAGGAGGCAACAGTGTTTGGACCCTCTGCACAATTACTTTCTTCAACAACACAATCAGACTTTTCACTAAGCGTGTGTGTTGCAACAGTAATTCTAGATTTCTGCTTACTCACGGAGACTGTGGAATGAAGCTAAAACTAGTGCAAGTTTCTGCTGCAGAAGTGCAAGTATGCTTCCCGTGGGAAAGTGTCCAGCCTGTAAAACACAAGCTCCAAAACAATTATACTGAGATAACCAACGTATGTAACTAACACACAACACATCTGAACTAAACTTTGAAGCTCACAACTACAGCAATAATCTGCCCAAAGCGTAGTTAGCAAACTGAAAAGAGAGAATTTACAGCCACTTGAGGGAAACAAAACCACCAAGGATATCACAATGACCCTCTTACTATGTAGAAGTAGGACCTACAAAACAAAAGTGTTCAAACTCCATTATATGTTCTTTTTTACCCCTCCTTTTTCCCCTAGCCCTTATCCCCTTCCCATCCCCCCATAAACGAGGGGTTCTGCACCAATTTCGAGAGGCAGAAAGCTTCTCAGAACTTCATCTACAAGTTTTATCAACACAATTTTCAAGTTTAAACCCTGTAACAACGCATTTGTACAATACCTCCAAGCGGAATGCATATTGCACTCTGACCCCTGCTGAGCTCAATAGATTCTCTGAACTGTTAAAAATAGACCTCACTAGAAAGGAGCCAGCCCTCTCCTTCAATAAATGAATTTACATGATGTAGTACAGACTAAGTGTGACCACAAAGTTAGTACAGTGGTACATCTCGATACTGCTAGAACAAGCAGCTGCATATTGAGCAGCAGCTATCAGATAATGATTGTCTATATTAGTTATTTGGTACAACAGGAACAGCAACAGCAGAACAATCCTGTAGCTGTTTCTTGCCCTGAAAATGAGTAGTTTATTCTAATGACCTTAGAAACAGTGATAAAAGTTAGCATCAGCAGACTCACTAATCAAACAAGGTTGATTTTTGTTTGTTTTTGTTCTTTTTAAAGTTTCTGTATACAGACGGTACTTGGTATTTGCCTGCCTAAAGCTTCTACGTTTATTAGTGCTGATTACCAGATACACTGGCTTCCTGTTGCCTGTCTTCATATACTTATTTTGGTAAAAGTGTTAAATCAAATAGTATTATAAATACAAAGGCACCTCCATCACTCCTTTAAAATCTTTCCCCACCACCTTTTCCCCATGACTTGTAATTTAAATAAGGGAAAACAGATTATTTGTAACCATGATCAAAAAAAGTGTTTGCTTTGACTCCCTGTATACTAAGGTTCCCCCTCCCACCCTCAAAACAAACTAACTGAAGCATTAGGAAAAATTCCCAAAAGGGGAATCGTTTAAAAGTTTGGGTAGTTCTATCTAAAAGCCTCTTCAAATGTTATGGCTCCAAGGACACACCCCACTGTGAGGTAGGTAGCCAAGATAAAAACGTTGTAACAAATATTTTAACAGCTGGAAACTCCCTATAAAAACCTTGCATAAGTGGTTTGGTTCCTTGCACCAGTGTCCTGATATGCGTAACTTCTTCTGAGGATGCCTAAGGGAATCCAGATTCAGAGAGCTCTTGCTGAGTAGCATCTCATGTACTCTGTCATCCAGGGGTTGTCTGCTGGGGAGGGCTTTGTTCTCCAGGGGTTTTCTGCCTCTGCTGACCGTACTCGCCTCTGAGAAAGCTTCCTTTTCTCCACCTGTCTCCTGTTCTTGGCTCGGAGAGCAGATTCGTGGATCTGAAAGAGCAGAGTTGGTATTACAGAAGGAAAACAGCCTCGGAACCCCCCGGGGGGATGACAATGGCTTTTCGTTCATCCAAATCCCCGTCCAGAAGAAACAGGGATTGTGAGCAAGATTATACTTGCCTCTCTAATTTGTACCAGTAGCTGAAGCACAGATTTTTGTTTCATAAAAAGTGCTTCAAATTCTGTTCCGCATTACCTTTCCCACTTCAGACTATTAAATGATCCCAAAAATCTTAAATGTGTCATGGTCTTACTCAGACATATTCTAAAAATTTCAATTCTCTATTTCTACCATTTAGAATCTTAAACACCCCTCAATATGCCCAAGCATCCCTTAAAACCAAAGCCATGTTAGTAAGACCAAGCCCTAGAAATTCCTTACCTAGATACTAAAGATCTTCATTTTGAACACTATGCTGAACATACAATTACATATACTTTTATATTAATTATCATATTTCTCCCCAAATTCAATCTGAAGAGCCAGTTTCTATATTTGCTTGCTTCTATCTCCAGATCTAAAACTGTCTCCCATCTCAGTTAAGAGAAGGTAACACCTTTCAGACATTCAAGAAAAAGTAACCTCACCAGACAGTAAGTAGTCACTTTGTGCATAAAGAAACATCCTTAGTGACAACACACTACGTACTCTGGGAGTGTTTCAGAAATGTTCTGCCCATTCAGTCCAAGGTCAGGACCTAGGCTGAGGTGTTCCATTACTGTTTCTAGCATAAGAAATGTTAGAAGTCTAAGATAAAGTATAAATACATCTGCTCAAGTCAGGCACCAGGCTCCTCTAAGCTTCAACAGAAAGCACCAGTCAACTATTTAGAGCACTGACCAAAGCTTATAAATTCAGCATTAGTGTCCATTGTCAGGAACAGCAGCTTCTTTCCAAAGCTGCAAGGCCCAACTTCCATATTTTGCTCAAAGGGTTGAGCTGTCCAGGAAGGAAAAGACTGGGCTTCAAAGTCCTTCCCAAACAGCCCATCAAAGGCCAGCTCCATCTTGCACATCAAGACCACTCCCAGCTAAGTCCTCAGGTATCTTGGATAGAGGTAATCATTGATTAAGACCTAATCATAGATTCAGGTTCTACATTAGTAGTAAGAAAAGGACAGGACACTGGCAGTAATACAATGATTATGTTTCACCAGCCTAGGAGAGTTATAGAAAAGAAAGAAATGGATCTGTTGTAACACTCCCTTGCTGCTTCTAAGCCAGAAAACAGAGCCCCTGTACAGCAGAATCCTGGTGCTGTCCATGACCACATTAACTTTATTTGTGCTGTTTTGCTAATATTTACACCAGCCCTGTAATCCATCAACCATCTGATAGACCATTCTGCTGTGAGCAACATTTCCTACTGGCAACCCACCAAAACAGGCTGCTAGACAAGATATTTTAGCAGAAAAGCATTTGTACCATCTCAGTTAGGCTCCTGTTCCAGGAAGTGCCCCAGCAAAAGTCACTCTTTCATTCACAGCACAAGTGCTCCCCCAGTGTTTATAGACCTGCCTGCTGTGGGGTACCTGGTGCTAACTGCCTGCTTTTCTCTTGTTTTCATGAAGTTCAGAATGCAGAAATGCATTTATAACAGCCAGAAACAAGACAGACATGTTTTAATTAGTACCTGCAAGTCAAACATGGGAAGTTTCAAAACCAGCTCATAGTACAAAGCTCTTTTATTTGGACATCTCAAGCGTCTTCAGGTTTTTATTGCTAAAATTTACTGCTAGAATCTCCATGCATCCAAATAAAGGCATCCTTAAGAAAGGTTGCCTTGATATTAAGACATATCTGGGCACTATGTAATCACTACCTTTTCATGAAAGGGAAGCTTTTGCTTACTTCATTCACCGAAGCAGAAGCACAGACATTGTGAGTTTTCTGGCTTCCAGTGTCTGTCTGTCTTTCTCCCCACCCATACAGAGCAAATGGATGCTTGTTCTCCTTTGGAGCATCTGTCCTTTGGGGACTTTTGGCTGATTTTCGATCGTTACGACTGGACAAGGCACTTCGACTTGGACGTCGTCCTGCACGGCTGGTTTTGTCTGCTTCCTTTACAGAAGTGTTTTCTACAGTTTTTTCTTGCTCTTCCTTCTCCTGCTTTTCTTGATCTTCTTTTTCTTTCTCTAAAGAAAAAAGAAGTTATGCTTTAGGCTCCCAATGGCAATGTATTAATGTCTGCTTTGCACAGCCTCTCAATACATCACTGAAGCTGTGGGGTTTTTTTAGAAATGGAAGAAGTCATTATTTCCTTAGCAACAGACATACACTTTGCTTAAATGTCTTCATTATTTCTTTGGTGACTACAATACAGCTTTCACACACTTAAAAATGCCTTTCACCAGTGAGGTTACAGATAACCAACAGCTCCAGGCAGAATTTAAAGACTGTTTCCAGTGATCTTCTGTCTTCACTATTTCATCCTTTCATCTTTCAGGCGGCAAACAGATGGACTGCTGAATGCCACATAAATGCTGCTAGCCAGTCAGAGATGAAGTCTGATAAGAGTATGTGCAATATTAAATCCCTCATATTATTAGCTTTCGCTGAAAAAAAAAAGTGATTCACTTTCCAGCCCCCTGTTTATACATATATCTCTATTATGGTTTTGCATTTAAGAAGAGGAGAGCGTGAAGCAGAAACCTACAAAGTGGTAGACATCACCCTTGCTACCTGTTCAGTGAATTATGTTGTACATTTAAAGTACCACACTCTACAGGCATTACTCTACAAGCCTCATTTCTCCCACACATTTAAGCCTTCAATAAAGAGGGGCGAGCAATCATCCTCCAGGCACTGCGTGTGTCAAGTAGGGTTTGTGAGGGAGAATTTAAAGGCTGTATCACTGCAGTTCTAGATCATCACTGGAGGCTGAATCAGCATTGTACAAAATATTAATTAATAAAAACACAGAGAAACAACTGTTCCATAAGATCCAATCTTCCTGTACTATAGTGCTATGGAAGAACTAGTTTTCCTTGGTTTGTGGCACCAGTCAGGCCACACCTCAAGTCTGTGTTCAATTTTCGGTCCCTCACTACAAGAAGGACATCGAGGTGCTGAAGGGAGTCCAGAGCAGGGCAACAGAGCTGGTGAAGGGTCTGGAGAACAAGTCTTGTGAGGAGCACCTGAGGGAGCTGGGGTTGTTTAGCCTGGAGAAAAGGAGGCTTAGGGGAGACCTTATTACTCTCTATAAACACCTGAAAAGAGGTTGTACCCAGGTGGGGGTCAGTCTCTTCTCCCAGGTAAGAAGTGACAGGACAAAAGGAAATGGCCTCAAGTTGCATCAGGGGAAGTTTAGATTGGATACTAGGAAAAACATCTTCACCAAAATGTTGTCAGGAATTGGAACAGGCTGCCCAGGGACGTGGTTGAGCCCCCATGCATGGAGGTATTTAAAGACATGCAGATGGGTCACTTTGGGACATGGTTTAGTGATGGATTTGGCATTGCCGGGTTAATGGTTGAATTCAATTTTGAAGGTCTTTTCCAACCTAAATATAAGTCAACTCTATAATGAGCAAGTAAATCAAATATTCTGCTCACTATGACTTTGGAAAAAAGTATATACATAGAACCCTGTTTTCAGCCTCCATCCTGTAAATCTTCAGCAGTTGTGTGGACAAGCTGGAAGTGTATCCTAGACATTGAACATGGCCCCTAAGCACTGTGGGCAGACACAAGCAGACATGGTGACCTGACATCTCCATGACTTTTATCCAACCATGCCTTTTATGCAAAAGAAAACTGAAGCCTCTATTAACCTAACAGCACAGGAGTCCCCTGGTAAGTGATTCTCTTCAAGTCTCCACCTTTGCTCATTAGATGCTGGCTTCTGCTAGACACACACCGTGATACACTCAAACTCTGCTGACATAAACACACAAAACTTGCATGTTTTCTACCACACCACCTATTTCTGGTTCTGGTAGGGACCAGATCCAAGCCACCTCTGTGGCAAGTCAGCACTTTCGGCCACCACCAGCATACACTGGTATGGATAGAAGGAATTCCTGCACTGTCATAGGGAGTTCATCTGGTTTAGTGCTTGCTTACATACTGACAGGTTGATCATGGACAACTAGTACAACTTTTACCTGAGTGTCTTCATCATTAAAAGCAGAAGGGCTTGCAATCCTGTAACCAAATAGCAATCATTCCTGCTAATTGCTGTGATTTATCTAGTCAAGCAAGTACACACCCAGTTATGACACTGCTCTGATTTCAGTTCTACATCCATCCAGTTCTGATGAAACAGAAGTTACCTGCCTGGCACACTGGTTAAGCATCCATTTACTCTTGCACTCACTTGGTGCTTACAAGGTAAAGATATCAAGGATTGTTCCATGCCCCAGGATTCCCCTAAGGCAGGCCTTATGCTCTTTTGCTAGCTGTTAGCCTTGCCAGCACCCTTTCTGCTCACTGCCAACCAGCACAAAGGCCCTGGTGCTGGGCCCTGTTCAGGCTTGCCTGTACACATCTTCCAAGCTGTGCAGGTGTAGCATTCAGCTGCAGGTGATGCTGCAGTACAGCTGAGTATTTGGCAAAGGGTGGACAGCAAGGTTAAATTATTTAGAGCTGCATTTATTGAGGATTCAGTTGAATGTCCCCACAAAACAAGCAAAAAAAAAAAAGTCAAGGCCAAAGTAGTGGCATAGTGAGAGCAAAAATGGCTAGATGAATTTTACATACCTAAATATTGGCTGTACATTTTTTCAGTTATTTAGTTATTATAGCCAAGGTTGGATAAAAGGCAGCAGCAATGGCCTCAGTGTGGTGTTAGACCTGTTTTGCACAGTGTCCCAGGCCCTGGGACACACAGTTTCACCTCTGAAACAAGGCAGCTCATTCATCACAGCTGCAAACAGGCAGCACAGAGCTATCCCCTTACAAACACTATCTGAGCATCTCACTACACAGCCTCTCCAAAAAGAGGGACTGCCTAGGTCCATTATCAGAAGGAAGCACTGTTTTGAGAAAATAAAACACTGAAAGAGAACATATTGCTGTCAATTCAGTAACAGGAGTGCTTTCATTTTGGAAAGCTGTTCCATCCTCCTTTCAAGAGAAAATGGCATCTTCCTTCTCTGCAAAGGAGGATGGAGCAACACTGAGCTCATAAACAGCAGAAGTGGCATTTAGAGACTTAAAAAAACAGGAAAGTGGGGGCTCTGCAATTACATGGATAGTTTAGCTTTAAAAACCAAGGCAAGAGCCGTGCTTGGGGATGCTGCTCACTAGGATATAGCTCCAGCTGGTCCAGAAATGATTGAGCCAGCTTGTCCCAAAATAGCAATGAAAGCATATGGGTAAATGGCATGCAGAGTCCTGTGCACAGCCTCACAGTAAATGATGTATGCCAGAGTGTACTGGAGCACTTAGTAGCACCTGCTATTAGAGCAGGTATTTCCATGAACTCACTCCTACAGTGCATTTGCACTGAACTCAGTTGGTGAAAGCATGAGATACCTAATAGTTATTTAAGCCATTTATTTAAAACTACAGTTTATATCCAAAGTCATTTTTTGAGGCAACACTTTTCACAGGAAATCAGAAAAGCAGCAGTTGACAGCAGGACTTAGACCCAACTGCTCAGGGAGTCCAGGCACCAGCAACACTCACCCATCCTCTCCTCCCCATGCAGAGCACCAGCTCCAGCAGACACGGGAAACTCAGAACTGACCGGCTCTCAGCATTGCAGGGATTAGACAGGAGAGGGGGAAAGCTGGAAACGTTTAAAACTGCATCATGGATGCTAAGCAGAGCACACTGGATGGACAGGAGGGGATTAAGTGCTTAACAGGCAGAACAAGTCTGTCAGGCCCACCCAACAGGGCTGTGGAAAGCTCCTGCCCAGAAGAGGTCACTGGAAGCCCGCTGCACCGCCCCGCTTGCCTGACAGCTGCGCTCCCGGCCCAGGCGGGGACAGCTCCGGGGAGCTGCTCTCTCTGACACCGCACGCCCCGGGGACAGACAGGACCCCCGTTTCAAAGGCCCTGCTGACCTACGACAGCCTTGCGACCCGCAGGCCAGGTCACAGGGCTCAATGGTACTATCTCTGTATTGACATGTTGGCTCCTTACAGCACTACCTACTACAGCACTGTGTGCTTGAGCTGCAGGCACGGCTTGAAGTTTCCTGCTTTCCTACCCAAATGGGGCAGGTGTCCATCACCTCTTCGATTAGGTATATATCCAGTTGTGAGTATGAACAAGCTATCGCTAGGTAGAGAGCAAGTTACTACAAATGAAACAGATTGCAACATCTTTTCTTCAAGGCAGATCTTGGATGAGGCAATATTGCAAGCCAGCAGCCACACAGAAGCTCAGAGTTGATTAGATTCACACAAGCTTCATTTGCAGCAGGGTTCAGAAATTAAGTACTGGATTGGCTTGATAGCAAAGCTTGTTTCCAAAGGAAAAAAAAAAAATGGAGCAACTTCAAATAACAGTACTGTACACCCCTGAATCAACATCCTTGCCGTCTTCCCCCAACCACAAGCTACTCCTTCCCGTGTACTTGGCCCAGCAAATACACCTTCAACATGACAGACAAGATCAGGGAATTTCAAAGTTTGAAACTGGATCTTCTGTTTAGTTCCACTAATCCAGATCAGTCACTTTCCAAATACTGCTGAGGCAACTCCTTTGATGGCAGCTTCTCACTGCTGTCATTTAAGACCACTGCACGAAAACGCTGAAGGCAAAATGGCAATAAGGATTGAAAGATGCCTTCATCCTGCGTGTGTGTGCAGCAGTGTCATTTCACAAGCAACAGGTCTGACAGCAGCACTGCTGCCAAGAGCTCCTGTCTTTTACTTACCAGCCCACTGTGTTCTGTTGACAGCTTTGAGGATGTGTCTACACCACAACTACACCAGTTGATTTAGGTCAAGATTTTGTTGGATTATGTTTAAAGCACATCTGTGCCTGGGCATGTTCCACAGAACAATCCCACAAACAGCTGCTGCAAGTGGAGGGCCAGAAGGAATTAACTCAGAGTTGCCTCCAAGCGCACCTTAGTATCCCTCAGCTACAGCTCCAGTGCAAGGTATGGTGACAAATCACCTTTGTCCCACGTGCTATCCCTGTGTTCACATTGGCAGTGCTTGAGACACCAACTCCATTAAACCTTCAAGCCAAGGTGCCTACATCTGCTTTCTCCACATGCACCAGAAGCATTCACAAGCTTTTACAAACACACAGAGGCTCATCTCAATGAGGCAAAGAAGCAACCGGGGATGCACACACCACTATGAACTGGATTTACCTCAGTTATTAAACAACATTAGTGCTGGCCAACCACACTTGGCAACAAACACTGTCAATACCATTGAGAGTATCAAATCAGATTCCCCACAAAACAGCAGGAAGCAGCAGCAGCCAGGTAACAGCCAGGATGCTCCAGCACGTGGGTGGATGTCAGATTCAGAAGACAAAAGATGTCATCAACATGAGCACATTCAGCTACCCCCACAGCACTTCAGTGTAATTAAGTTCTTCCACAGAGAGAGAAAGAGAGAAAGCAGTTGAATAGTAGAAGATTTAGAGTGTTTTTTCTTTTATCTCCTCCATATGCTTTAATTAGCCAGTCACTAAGCAGGAGAAAAATGCATCCTTATTGTCCAATACTGAATAAGTCACCTGCTTATATATGAGTATCTATGTTAAGATACAGTAAAAATCCACTAACTCCAGCTGCCTAAGCAGAGTTGTTTTCAGTCCTTTTGCTAACGACTTAGCAAAGCTCTTAAATACTTGCAGAGC
This sequence comes from Climacteris rufus, assembly GCA_013398175.1. Lineage (NCBI taxonomy): Eukaryota > Metazoa > Chordata > Aves > Passeriformes > Climacteridae > Climacteris > Climacteris rufus. The sequence goes on from VZRZ01008641.1 coordinate 1,730,133, forward strand.
TTAAAAAAAATATTTCTCCTAAGCCATTTAGCAAAGAAGTGAATTTTAAGCACAGATTTTTCTCCCACTATAAGCATAAAATAACAAGGGCCTATTAGAACATTAGGCAATCCCTTACAGTACCCATGGCAAAGTTGCATCAATTACAGAAATACAGTTGCCCAAAACCCTACAGCCTGGCAGGCCACTGTTGCTCCACAGTCCCTTTGCCACTGACAGTGCTGAGGACACAACCATGCATGCCCTGGACAGTCACACACAGCACTGAACACAGCACAGGAAACACCAGCACAGCTTGCAGGCTTTAATTCACTGCCAAAACTAACCTAGTCAGAATCAGGCTAGCAACCAACTCCAGGTGGATCTTTCCCTAGAGAGGAGTCAGGGAGCAGGGTAAGGAGTGGGCAGAGCACCCTAGCCAGCAGTCTCTAGCCTTGGCACCTGCCAGTGCCATTAGGTTGTAGCAGGCTTACACGCTCTACTGACAGGACCAATGAGAAGAAAAAAATCTGTGGCCTACCACAACTGCCCCAGATTTGTACATATTCAAACTGCATCAGACAAGTTGGGAATGTCAGGTTCTGAGTGCAGCTTCAACAGCTTCCACCTCCTCTCACCAGAAGCCAAGCCTTTAGACATCACCTTTTCCCATGCAACCACTCCCTGGATCTTTTGCAATTCCTTCGTACTTCTTCTCACTGGGAGACTGTGTACGACTTCCATGCATATTCCCAGCCTAACTTCCCCAATTGATGATTGAGGAAAGCAAGATTAGGCCCACTAATACTTTGTTACAAACTGGTGATGTGGGGCGCTTCCATCACTGCGCGGCTGTCCTGGTTTCACCTCAGCCAGCAACTAAGTATCACATAGTTACTCCCTCTCTCCCTCCGCAGTGGGGAAAAACAACCAGAAAATCTCATGGGTTGAGATAAGAACAGTCCAATAGCTGAAATAAAGTAAAATATTAGTAATGAAAAGGGAAGAATAAAACCCAAGAGAAGCTCATAATGCACAATCAGTGGCTCCTGGCCAACTCCCTCCAGTTTATATATTGGGCATGATATTCTATGGTGTGGAATATCCCTTTGGCCAGTTCAGGTCAGCTGTCCTGGCTATGCTCCTTCATGGCTTCTGGCTCACCTGTTCCCTAGCAGAGCATGGGAAGCTGAGAAGTCCTTGATTTAGGGTAAGCACTATTGAACAACTACTAAAAACATCAGTGTGTTATCAACATTTAATACTGAATCAACACACAGCACTGTAGCTGCTACTAGGCATAAAAATATCCCAGCTGAAAACAGAACAACATCTCTGGGGAGGTGGAGCACCTTACCCCAGCAGCTGTGTGAACCCCCAGAGGTCTGGGCACCACAGGCCCATCCAGTTCTCTACAGAGACCCCCATCATCAGCATGCTCAGAAACCCCGGGCCCCTTGAATAGATGAGAGCATAGTTAAAGCTTTTCTGTAAAACGATTTTCTTAAGGTCAGTGAACGCAGTTTAGCCTTGAATATCAGACAATGGATCATTCTGGAAAGCTCAGGCCCCAAAGGACATGGAATCAGATTCGTTTCTCCACTTCAAATCAGCACATCTAACTCCAGGGGAAAAAAAACAAACCAAAACAAAACAACAAACAGGCAGCATTGAGGCTTAACTGAACAATTCTCAAGGATTTCCCCTGCTGCTGTGCAACAGACACACAGCTGATTCCNGAAAAACAACCAGAAAATCTCATGGATTGAGATAAGAACAGTCCAATAGCTGAAATAAAGTAAAATATTAGTAATGAAAAGGGAAGAATAAAACCCAAGAGAAGCTCATAATGCACAATCAGTGGCTCCTGGCCAACTCCCTCCAGTTTATATATTGGGCATGATATTCTATGGTGTGGAATATCCCTTTGGCCAGTTCAGGTCAGCTGTCCTGGCTATGCTCCTTCATGGCTTCTGGCTCACCTGTTCCCTAGCAGAGCATGGGAAGCTGAGAAGTCCTTGATTTAGGGTAAGCACTATTGAACAACTACTAAAAACATCAGTGTGTTATCAACATTTAATACTGAATCAACACACAGCACTGTAGCTGCTACTAGGCATAAAAATATCCCAGCTGAAAACAGAACAACATCTCTGGGGAGGTGGAGCACCTTACCCCAGCAGCTGTGTGAACCCCCAGAGGTCTGGGCACCACAGGCCCATCCAGTTCTCTACAGAGCCCCCCATCATTGGCATGCTCGGAAACCCCGGGCCCCTTGAATAGATGACAGCATAGTTAAAGCTTTTCTGTAAAACGATTTTCTTAAGGTCAGTGAACGCAGTTTAGCCTTGAATATCAGACAATGGATCATTCTGGAAAGCTCAGGCCCCAAAGGACATGGAATCAGATTCGTTTCTCCACTTCAAATCAGCACATCTAACTCCAGGGGAAAAAAAACAAACCAAAACAAAACAACAAACAGGCAGCATTGAGGCTTAACTGAACAATTCTCAAGGATTTCCCCTGCTGCTGTGCAACAGACACACAGCTGATTCCAGATACATTTCAAAACACCAGTGAATGGCTGCCGATGAAACACTGCTTTCATTATAGGCAAGAGACGATATCTTATGGGATAAAAACCCACCAGCTTGGGAAGCTTGACAGTGTTGTTACCTGTCTACCCACACTGCATAGTTACATCTCGAGATATCAAAATGCAATTACTTTGTGCTGGAAGAGTGCAAAATGTTACCAGCTCTGCACCTGTTCGGACTACAAAGTTGCCTGCACTCAGCTGTGAGCCCAAGATCAAAGCTCAGGTGGCATCAAGAACCAAGTGTTCAGCCGAGGCAGACCACATGCGCAGACCCAGCAAAGCCATTGCGTTAGGTACCAGCCGCTGGCGTCGAGTTCAACTCGCCGCTGCTTTTGCCCGAGAACCCGCTTATATAATTGCGGAGATGCTCCGCTCCCATGGCAACAGTTTACATAAGTGGCTGTGACTCAGGATGAGAGTTAGCACCAGTCGGCTCTTTAAAGAGACACCTCCGATGCCGCAGCCATGGCTTCTCCTCAGGCCCAGCCAGCATCCGGCTAGCGGCGCCGGGGCCCGGCTGATGAGCCGTTCCAGCCCCGGGCGGTGTCCTGGGGCCGCCTAAAACGGGCCAGAGGCGGCCGGGTGCCCCCGCACGGTCACCCCGCCGGGCCCAGGCGCCCCCGGGATCGGATCGGCCCCAAGCCCCGGCAGGGCGGCCCGGGCAGAGCCGTCTCGGCCGTGCCCGCAGAGAAGGGCAGGGCAGCAGGGCTCGGGCCGCGCCGGACACACGTGTGCCACCCCCCGCCCCGCCGCGCTCCCTACCGGGGCTGGCC